>CM042685.1:359605735-360005735 GCA_023614405.1 Avena insularis
TTTATGCTACGCTTATCTATAGGAGTATGTCCATCATACCATTCTCCTAACGATATGATCTTGTTGTTAATAACATATAAATGTTCATGATAGGGAAACCACAATCATTTATTAACCAACAAGCTAGTATTATAAAGAGGCTTTACTAGGGACTCTAATTTAGTTTACAAATCACACAAGTATTAATGTTTCCTTGTTAATACTGTTATAGCATGAATGTAAACATTTATCATAAACACAAAGATATAATAATAACTACATTTATTATTGCCTCTAGGGCATATCTCCAACACAAGGACCGGCAGGGGTTGGTGGAGCAGCGTGAGCTGGACCGTGAGGAACATCGTGGCCACCCGTTTTGGGCTGCTTCGACTCCTAGGCAGGTGTGGGCTTGGTGGCGGAATCTGATGGGTTTCGCGGCATAGTAAATCAAAATTTTCTACGGATGCGAACAGAGGGAAAGCCAAGATATAATCTAGGAGATGCAAACAATGAGAGAGATTGGATTAGATCTTTATACCCTTGAAGATTCGCACAGCGGAACGTTCGTCGGAACGTGGGTGATGTAGTCGTACTCGCTTCTCCTCCTCGCGATCCGATCCGATCTAGCACCACAAGTGGCGGTGCCTCCGTGAGATGCACACGTGCAGCACCTCGACGTCTCCTCCTTCCTTGGTCCAGCAAGTATGGTGGAGAGATGGGTTGGATCTACAACGCGACGGCGCGGTGCAATTGGTGGAGAATTTCTGCGTGAGGCTTCGCCTACAAGCGGTGGGAGGGAGAAAGGAGGCAGCAGGCGGCTAGGGTTGGAGGAAGGTGTAGGGATTGGTGCGCCCCAGCCCTCTATATATAGAGGGTGGGCGCAGCCCCTCCCCAAGCCAAGGCCGGCCCCAAGGAGGAAGAGTGGGGCAAGGAAACCCCTTCTAGAAGCTCTATCTAGAGTTTAAACCTCTCTTGGCGGCTGGGCCCTATGGGGCCTTGTGCCCTGGCCCAATGCGGCCAGGGCACTCCCTCATAGGCCCATGCCCTCCCGGAAGGTGTGGCCACGTTGGTCCCTTCCGAAGGTTCTAGAAGCTTCCGCACAATACCGATTAACCCGAACAATTCAACTCCAAAACTGCACCGCCTTTATATGAATCTTATTCTTGGACCACTCCGAACCTCTCGTGATGTCCCGGATCCCATCCGAGACCAACAAAAATCATAAACCAATTATCCAATCTATCCTAGCGTCGAGACACGTTATGTGTGACCTGCTGGTTCGAGAATATGCAGACATGATCTTCTATCAATAATCAACAGCGGGGTCTGGAAACCCATATTGACTCCCACACATTCATCGATGATCATATCGGATGAACCACGATGCCAGGATTCAATCAATCCCATATATATATTCCCTTCGTCTCGCGATATTTTACTTGCTCGAGATTCGATCGGTGGTACCGTCATACCTAGTTCAATCTCGTCCACAGCAAGTACTTTACTCGTTCCGTAATTCGATATCACTTTGTGATTAACTCCTTAACCACATGCTTGCAAGAGGTGTTGATATCGATTACCGAGTGGGCCCGAAGTATATCTCTCCGACTTGGGAGGGACAAATCCCATCTCGGTACATACAACCCAACAGATACTTTCCGATCACCTGAGAGACACCTTTATGATCACCCTCTCATAGGATGACGTTTGATGACCTCAAAGCTTTCTTCCGATACCAGGGAGTTGCATTATCTCATGGTCTAAGGAATACAATATTTGACATAAGAAAAGCTTCGCAAAGACGAACACGATGACACGATCTAATTGCTTCGCTTAGTTTGGGTCTGTCCATCATATCATTCTCCCAATGATATGATCTCATTATCAATTGACAACTCATGTCTATGGTTAGGAAACCTTAACCATCATTGATCAATGAGCTAGTCCATAGAGGCGTACTAGGGACACAGCGTTGTTCACAAACCACACAAGTATTAAAGTTTCCGCTTAATACAATTCTAGCATGGAATATAAACATTATCATGAACAAGAATTATAATAATAACATCTTTATTATTGCCTCTAGGGCATAATTCCAACAGTCTCCTACTTGCACTAGAGTCAATAATATAGTTTACATTTGGCAACAATCTCACACCCATGGCACTGAGGTGCTGATCATGTTTTGCACGCGGAAGAGGTTTAGTCAACGGATCTGCGACATTCAGATCTGTATGTACTTTGCTAATCTTCAGATCTCCATCTGCTATATAATCTCGGATTATATGAAACTTGCGGTTGATATGCTTGGTCTTTGGATGATATCTTGGTTCCTTAGCGAGTGCTATGGCGCCATGTTGTCACACAATATCTCCATGGGTCCAATGCACTTGAACCACGCCAAGCTCGGATGAAGTTCTGATCCAAACTCCTTCACTTGACGCTTTAGCAGCCATGTATTCGCTTCATCGTAGATCCCGCGATCACGCTTTGCTTGCAGCTTATCCAGCTCACAGCTCCTCCATTCAAAATATACACGTATCACATCGAGATTTAGAATCATCCTTGTCGATGTCAAAACTAGCATCGACGTAACCTTTACAACGATGTTCATCACCCCATAGACTAAGAACATTTCTTTAGTCCTATTTAGGTACTTTAGGATGTTCTTCACGGTCCAAAGGTTCCACTCGGATCACTCGATATCTCGTCACAAACTAAGAGCATTGGACACATCCGTCTAGTACACAGATGGCATACATGATCGAACCTATGGCCGAGGCATAAGGCACTTTGCTCATAGCTTCCCTATCATTTACCGTGTGGACACCGAGCCTTGCTCAATATCTTACCGACAACATAGGCACTTGAACCTTTCTTTGCCTTATCCATTCTGAACCTTTTCGAACTTTGTCTAGGTATGTACCGCTTAAAGCTATCAGGCCTTTTGTCTATCTCTATAGATTTTGATGCCCAATATATAAGCAGCTTCACCTAGGTCTTTCATTGAAAAACACTTGTTCAAATAACTCTTCACATCATTAAGCATGTTGATGTCATTTCCAATAATCAATATGTCATCCACATATAGTACCAGAAATGTCACCGAGCTCCCACTCACTTTCTTGTAGATGCAAGCTTCATAGCAATTTGGAACAAATCCAAAGCTCTTGATCACTTGATCAAAACGAAGGTTCCAACTCCGAGATGCTTGCTTCAGTCCATAAATGGAACGCTAAAGTTTGCATACTTTATCAGCATCCTTAGGATCGACAAAACCTTCGGGTTGCATCATATACAACTCTTCATCAATGTTGCCATTGAGGAACGCAGTCTTGACATCCATCTGCCATATTTCATAATCATGAAACGCAGCAATTGCTAATAAAATCTAAATGGACTTAAACATCGCTACGGGAGAGAAAGTCTCATCGTAGTCAACACCTTGAACTTGCCGAAAACCTTTCGCGACAAGCCGTGCTTTATAGACGGTAACATTACCATCCGCGTCCGTTTTCTTCTTGAAGATCCATTTGCACTCAACGGCCTTTCGGTCGCTAGGAGGGTCCACCAAAGTCCATACTTGGTTTTCGCTCATGGATCCCAATTGGATTTCATGGCTTCTAGCCATTTCTCGAGTCCGCTCATCATAGCTTCCTCATAGTTCGTAGGTTCACCGCTTTCTACTAACAAGACAAATAAGACAGGTTGCCGTACCACTCAGAGGGGAACGTGACCTTGTCGACTGCGACGCTCAAGAGCGACATCGTCAAGCTTCATGATCCTTGTCATTAGCTTCCTCTATTGTTGGTGCAAAGTGCACCGAACAATTTCAGGTGCTGTGCTACTCTCCAATTCAAGAGAAGGTTCAATAACCTCGTCTAGCTCTACTTTCCTCCCACTCACTTCTTTCGGTGAAACTCCTTCTCAAGAAAGGAACCGTTTTTGCATAAAACACTTTGCCTTCGGTTCTGTGATAGAAGGTATACCCAATAGTTTCCTTAGGGTATCCTATGAAGACGCATTTCTCCGCTTTGGGTTCGAGCTTGTCTGGCATCAACTTCTTGACGTAAGCTTCGCATCCCCAAACTTTAAGAAACGACAACTTAGGTTTAGCACCAAACCACAGTTCATACGGTGTCGTCTCAACGGATTTAGATGGTTCCCTATTTAAAGTGAATGCAGCGGTTTCTAATGCATAACCCCAAAATGATAACGGCAAATCAGTAAGAGACATCATTGATCGGACCATATCTAATAGGGTTCGATTCCGGTGTTCAGACACACCATTGCGCTGTGGTGTTCCGGGTGGCGTGAGTTGTGAAACGATTCCACTTGCTTTAAGATACGTGAGAAAATCATAACTCAAATATTCACCTCCACGATCGGATCGTAGAAACTTAATCTTTTTGTTACGATGGTTCTCCACTTTATTCTGAAATTCTTTGAACTTTTCAAACGTTTCAGATTTATGTTTCATTAAATAGATATACCCATATCTACTTAAGTCATCGGTAAAAGTGAGAAAATAGCGATATCCACCGCGCGTCGAAACACTCATCGGTCCGCATACATCGGTATGTATGATTTCCAACAAGTCCGTTGCTTGCTCCATCATACCGGAGAACGGGGTTTTGATCATCTTGCCCATGAGGCATGGTTCGCATGTGTCAAATGATTCAAAATCAAGAGACTCCAAAAGTCCATCAGAATGGAGTTTCTTCATGCGCTTTACACCAATATGACCTAGACGACAGTGCCACAAATAAGTAGTATTATCACTATCTACTTTGCATCTCTTAGCCTCAATGTTATGGATGTGTGTTTTATCCCTTTCGAGATTTAGAAGAAATAAACCATTCACAATAGGTGCATGACCATAAAAGATGTTACTCATATAAATAGAACAACCATTATTCTCCGATTTAAATGAATAACCGTCTTGCAATAAACAAGATCCAGAAATAATGTTCATGCTCAACGCAGGCACATAATAACACTTATTAAGGTTTAAAACTAATCCCAAGGTAAAACTAAGGAGAGCGTCGACGGCCATCACATCAACTCTTGATCCGCTACAACGCATCGTCACCTCATCCCTCGTAAGTCAGCCTCATTCCGTAGCTCCTGTTTCGAAGTTACAAATATTAGCAACGAACCGTATCAAATACCCGTGCACTACAACGAGGGCTAGTAAGGAAAACATCAATAACATGTATATCAAATATACCTTTGATGGTGCCAGCCTTCTTGTCCGCCAAGTACTTCGGACTATGCGCCCAAAGGACCCTTGTCCTGCAATAGAAGCACTCAGTGTCCGGTTTAGGACCAGACTGGAGCTTCTTCTCGCAGGGCAACGCGCTGTCGCCGCCTTTCTTGAAGGGCTTCCTTGCACCCTTACCTTTCTTGAAGGTGGGGGCTTGTTGACCATCAACACATGATTATTCTTTTGATGTTCACCTCCGCTACTTTCATCTTAGCAAAGAGCTCATGATCATATCAGTGGAACCAATCTGATTGTGATCAACTACAAACTTTTGTAGCTAGGAGTGTCAATATTGAGCTCCTCCGAATCTTGCAGTCCAGCTTGCTCAAGGCGTTGAGTGTAGCCCGTCATCTCAATGGCGTGCTCACTAACGGAACTCCCTTCCTCCATCTTGTAGTTAAAGAATTTCTTAGAGATCTCATATCTCTAACGGGCTTGAGTCTAAACATGTTTTTCAGCTCTCGAGAATCTCAAAGGGCCCGGCGAACTCCTCAAAACGATTTTGAAGATCTGATTCCATAGCATACAACATGGCGATCTTAATCAAATCATAATCATCCTTGGCGCGATCGATAAACAACTTTTCATCAGCCATGCATCTATAGCAGGCGTCACCTAGCGCTTTCTCAAGGACATAGTCCTTTGTCCGCCAACTAGAATGATTCTAATGCGGAACCATTTGGTGAAGTTAGACCCATTGTTTCTAAGCTTTTCTATCTCAGCAAAAACGTTGAAGTTGAAGTTGGACTTGGCCATGTGATCTACAGTATTTTCAAGTACAATTTAGACTATGTTCATGATAAATAGTTCAACTTAATCAAATTACTAGATGAACTCCCACTAAATTCAACATCCCTCAAGTTGTTTAGTGAACACGATCCAAATTCACCACACCTAATCCGACCACGAGAAGAGATGTGGTTTCAATGGTGGACAACGAAGTGTCGATCATATCATTCATATGACTCATGCTTAACCTTTCGGTTCTTGTGTTCCGAGGCCATGTCTGTACATGCTAGGCTCGTCAAGTTAGACCCAAGTATTTCCGCGTGTGCAAAACTGGCTTGCACCCGTTGTATGTGAGCGTAGAGTCTATAGCACCATCATCACATGATGCTTGGACACATTTAACTTTCGCAACGGTGCATACTTGGGGAGAACACAGTTTTTATCTTGATCTTTAAGTGAGGAATCATCTTATAATGCTACCGTCACGATCTAAGCATAATAAGATACATAAAAGGATAAACATCACATGCATATAACTTTATGTGACATGGTATAGCCAATCTTCGCAATGATCTCCATCTTGTGCGTGCCGGCATGATCTCCATCACTCCACCATGATTGCCTCCACCACGAATAGCAACTACAACTATTGCTAACTACTTAGCGATAAAGTAAAGCTATTACATGGCGTATAAGAAGTTGACTCGCAGGTCATACACAATTATAAAGACAACCATATGGCTCCTGCCAGTTGTGTACTCATCGACATGCAAGTCGTGAAACATTACAAAACATGATCATCGCATACAATATACACATCACATCTTGGGCCATACCATATCACAGAAAACACTCCCTGCAAAAACAAGTTAGACGCCTCTACTTTGTTGTTGCATGTTTTACGTGGCTTATGGGAGTAGATGCTAAGAACGATTCTTACCTACGGAAAGCCACAACGGTGATATTATGGTTGCCAAACTCCGGTGTTAATCCCATGACAACTATAGTGAGAGAAACTGACATCCACCAGCCGCATGTGTGGAACAAGCCACACGTCAAGTGCGGAGCCGGTCTCGCGAACGACGTCGCGTAAAGTTGGCCTGGACCGCTTCAATCTCACTATCCCGCGTCATAAGAAGAAAACAAACAAGAGGCTTGCAACAGAAAACATCAACGCCCGCAACAACCATGTTGCGTTCTACTCGTGAAACACATCTACGCATAGATCTAGCTCTGATACCACTGATGGGTTTCGCGGCATAGTAAATCAAAATTTTCTACGGATGCGAACAGAGGGAAAGCCAAGATCTAATTTAGGAGATGCAAACAACGAGAGAGATTGGATTAGATCTTCATACCCTTGAAGATTCGAACAGCGTTGAACGGGCGTGGGTGATGTAGTCGTACTCGCTTCTCCTTCTCGCGATCCGATCCGATCTAGCACCACAAGTGGCGGTGCCTCCGTGAGATGCACACGTGCAGCACCTCGACGTCTCCTCCTTCCTTGGTCCAACAAGTATGGTGGAGAGATGGTTTGGATCTACAACGCGACGGCGCGGTGCAATTGGTGGAGAATTTCTGCAGCAGGGCTTCGCCTACAAGCAGTCGGGAGGGAGAGAGGAGGGCAGCAGGGCGGCTAGGGTTGGAGGGGAAGGTGTAGGGGGTTGGTACGCCCCCAGCCTTCTATATATAGAGGGGTGGGCGCAGCCCTAGCCCCTCCCCCAAGCCAAGGCCGGCGGCCTCAAGGAGGAAGAGTGGGGGGCAAGGAAACCCCCCCTTCTAGAAGCTCTATCTAGAGTTTAAACCTCTCTTGGCTGGCTGGGCCCTATGGGGCCTTGTGCCCTGGCCCAATGCGCCAGGGCACTCCCTCATAGGCCCATGCCCTCCCCGGAAGGTGTGACCACGTTGGTCCCTTCGGAAGGTTCTAGAAGCTTCCAAAGACAATACCGATTAACCCGAACAATTCAACTCCAAAACTGACCGCTTTATATGAATCTTATTCTTGGACCACTGAACTTCTCGTGATGTCCCGGATCCCATCCGAGACTCGAACAAAAACTCATAAACCAATTATCCAATCTATCCTAGCCGAGACACGTTATGTGTGACCTCGGTTCGAGAATATACAGACATGATCTTCTATCAATAATCAACAGCGGGGTCTGGAAACCCATATTGACTCCCACACATTCATCGATGATCATATCGGATGAACCACGATGCCAGGATTCAATCAATCCCAAATATATATTCCCTTCGTCTCGCGATATTTTACTTGCCCGAGATTCAATCGTGACTGGCCATACCTAGTTCAATCTCGCTCAGAAGTACTTTACTCGTTCCGTAATTCGATATCACTTTGTGATTAACTCCTTAACCACATGCTTGCAAGAGGTGTTGATATCGATTACCGAGTGGGCCCGAAGTATATCTCTCCGACTTGGGAGGGACAAATCCCATCTCGATACATACAACCCAACAGATACTTTCCGATCACCTGAGAGACACCTTTATGATCACCCTCTCATAGGATGACGTTTGATGACATCAAAGCTTTCTTCCGATACCAGGGAGTTGCATTATCTCATGGTCTAAGGAATACAATATTTGACATAAGAAAAGCTTCACAAAGACGAACACGATGACACGATCTAATTGCTTCGCTTAGTTTGGGTCTGTCCATCATATCATTCTCCCAATAATATGATCTCATTATCAATTAACAACTCATGTCTATGGTTAGGAAACCTTAACCATCATTGATCAATGAGCTAGTCCATAGAGGCGTACTAGGAACACGGCGTTGTTCACAAACCACACAAGTATTAAAGTTTCCGCTTAATACAATTCTA
The DNA here is from genome assembly GCA_023614405.1 of Avena insularis. Taxonomy (NCBI): domain Eukaryota; kingdom Viridiplantae; phylum Streptophyta; class Magnoliopsida; order Poales; family Poaceae; genus Avena; species Avena insularis. Next base: position 359,614,565 of record CM042685.1, read on the forward strand.
GCATGGAATATAAACATTATCATGAACAAGAATTATAATAATAACATCTTTATTATTGCCTCTAGGGCATAATTCCAACAGAATCGCCATGACAACCAACACCATAGCAGGTGGGGTAGGGGCAAGCCTGGCGCGACATGCATGGTAGACGTCGCATTGGACACGGCTTTGGCCTGATGCATCTCCTCCATAAGCAGCATGCTCTGAGCATGGAGCATGCTCTGACCAGAGTGCACGAAGCTGGTCAGCCCATACTGCCTCTGGAACTACGCCACCTGGCTTCGGGAGCTATGATGAGTTTGCGTGAAGGTATCCGGACACTGGAGGGACTCCTTCTCAAGGACAATAACCCGAGTTACCCGGTGTTCACCATCAAGGTGCCAGAGGATGTGGGCTTCGTCACTGATGCCCCCGCGGATGTGTTCTTCATAGCCTACGAGGACATGTTCAAGCTATTCCACTCGAGACGGCTGGACTATAACTTGGTCCGCCTATTCGCGCTCAATCTGGCGATGAAGGTCAAGAGAGAGAAAACTCCATTCGTCGCGATAGCGGATCCCTACTACATGCGGGACAGCCAGCTGGAAGAAGGAACAATGACCCAGGCCCAGGCAAAGTCCTACCTTCAGAAGCTATTGATGGAAAGCAAGAGGAAGGACAACATCCTTGTGCCTTTCTTTCCCGAGTAAGTGTACACATCCTCCTACCGCCCGTCAGAACATTACAAGTATTTCTTTCCATTGCTATTTTCCAACATCCCGTTCCACATTGTGTGTTGCCCGCAGAGACAAGTACTGCACGCTCATCCTCCTCTCCACGAGGTATTCGCTTCCCACCTACTTCGACTCGGGGAGTGCGAGGAGGAAGAACTACGCCAGATTAAAGAGCGTTCTGGATGATGCTATCGAGGGCTATGCCAAACAGGGAGGCCCCTTTGACTATAAGGGGTAGTCTTACAGGGACGATGGCTCACACAAGTTCAAGCACGTGTTCGAGTTCCCCTGCGTCAAGCAGACGTCTAGCAGCGTGAAGGAGGCCTTCTACGTTTGCCATCACCTCAAACGGTTTGTTCGGGATTGCGAGATGCTAATGCTGCCATCTTCTCTCCGAGGATGGCCCCAAAAGTTGCATGGGATCAATGACTCCTATCTCATGGAAGACTTCATGATACGCAGGTGAAGCTATCACATATCATCATGGAACAGGTCAACAAAACTGGTGGACTCTTACACCAGCCCAGACAGTTCACCAAGAGGGAGATCGAAGCCCGCTTCAAGGCGCAGAGTGACTTCAGGACATGGACGACGAAAGACATGTACAAGCCGTTCCCGGCGCCCTCTGAGGAGAAGGCTACTTGACCGAGAGAGCGTGTGTATCGGTGGACACATGTAGTGTGTGTGTCGAAAAACTTATTTTACCTAGCTTGAAACCGTCGTTGTTATTGTGTCGTGTAATAACCATGGTCGTTGTTATTGTGTTGGACATGTTGTCATGTTTCTTTCATTTTCATCGATGCATTATTTTAAGTTTATGAATGCGTTGCTCTAATATTTGTCAACATATATATTTGCATGATGTATTAATATGCCTTGTCAATAGAGATGCCGATGTATGTTGTGTACAAGGGTAGGGTTCCAGGTGTCTACGAGGAGTGGGTTGACTGCCACCAACAAGTGGACAAGTTCAGCGGCAATAGATACAAGGGATACGCGACTAAAGAGGAGGCGGTGGCCAAGTGGAGGACACGTATGGAAGATGAACCAGATGAAGATCTTGATGTCGCTCCTCCTCACCGGCATCGCGGTTACGGTATACTATATTCTGTCCTAAGGTAGTAGGTGATGATAACATCACTTGGTTGTAATTAAGTTATGTGAGTGAGATGAACACTTGTGAAATATACTTGTACACTTATTCGGTTCTAATATGTGTCTAATATGTGATTGATGAACACTTGTGAACATTTGTGCTTGTTGATGTATTATATGTGAACTAGAACATTTGTACTGCTGTGTGCAGCTTTTCTTTGTATTTCTGTCAAATTTGTGTGTATTTCTTGTAATATACCTACATTTGTACCAGATTCTAAACATTTCGAAATTCTGAAAAAAAGGATTTTGTGGCGCATATAGCATATGCACCACAGAATCTGGGACAGAATTCTGTGGCGCATATGGCATATGCGCCACGGAATGTTGAGAATTCCGTGGCGCATATGCATAAGCATCACAGAAATTAAATTTTAGTAGCGAGGATTTAGTGGCGACAACCATATGCGCCACAGAATTTAAATTTGGTGTGTCACTGGTAACGTTTTTCCTAGTAGTGTGCGGGCGGTGTCCACGCCCTCGTATGCCACGAGCCGACGCGGGAACAGACCATAGTCACACTACAACCACGTCTCATCTATGCCATTCCAGAGCTCGTTATGGATCCACTTAGGCACTTTGCCGGCCTGGGAAGAACAACCCCAATCGTTCCTAATTGAGGTCGATTGAATAATCCAATAATAATAGTTATGGACAAAGAAAACAAACAAATGGAGGGTAATGTACGATGCCGCCGCCGCTTTCAACCTTACTATCGTCGCCACGCATCATTGTGTTTTCGTTCCGCTGTCGCCTCCGCTACACCCGCTGCCCCACCAGACGAATCGAATATCCACGACGTGATATGGGTTGCTACGGTGCACTCAGAATGATGACATGGTCGGTACACGTGTGTTAGTTGTAGTGGACGGTGGTTGATAAGGAGATAACAACTCGTGGCGGGGCACACATGTCAGTGAGACAGGCTTGAGCAGTTATCTCCGTGCTGAACGTCTCAAAATAAACACGGCGCAAAATTAAATATCTCTATTTCCATGGAACGATAACTGTGGCCGCCGTTATTACGTCCAATCTACTGCGACACTCTGTTAGAGTATAATAGAGTTAGGGATAAATTAGGTAGAGATAGGATTTGTGTCTTGTCTTGTACTTCAAGTTGATCCATGTACGCCTATATATACTTACCAATGAGGCTCAATAATACATTCAACATATTCCGCCAATCTCCTTCTCTATCGTTCTGCATGGTATCAGAGCGACAAGATCCTGGACCTAGCCACCGCCGCATCCACCTAGCGTTGCCGCCGCCACTTCCCCAATCCTAGCGCCACCGCCCGCCATGGCGCCGCGTTAGCCGAGCAACACGCTTCCGCCGCCCCACCCCCGGGGAGGTCGATCTCCATGATCTCCGTACGCAGGGTTCGTTCGCCGATACGTGATCTGCTGCCTTATAAGTCTTTTTTCTGATCTCTTGATCGGTTTTATTTTTTTGGTTTACCGATCTTAGATCGGATTGAGTCGCCCATCGCCGTCGTCATCGATGCGCCTCTACTCCGACCATCAGCATTGTTGCGCCTCTACTCCGACCATCGGCATCGAGGATCTACACCGCGCGCGTGCGCCTGCCTCCTCCGCTATTGTGCATGCCTCATCAGGCTATCGTAGCCTCATGGCAGGCTGCCGCGCACCATGGACGGCTGCGTACCTAGTTCTGACAAAAGTTTGGCCGCACTTCGTCCTCGACGGCTTGGACTGCATCAGCTTCAGCATCGACATCCTCGACGACTGCCTTGACGCGTCTCCGTCATCCTCCTCGCGCACTAGGCACATGCGGCTTCACGTGTGGTTACCTCGACACCGGCATCCCCGACCACGACATCGATCACGGCGACCCCTCGCAACGGCTACCCCGACCTCGGCACTACCCAACGCTATTGGCTCCCTCGACATCGGCATAAGGGCTACCACCTCGCTTGAGCATCATCAGCTTCCTCTACAGTCCAATCTACCGCGACACGACACCCTCCGCGACGTTCTCGCTCCTACTGCGGGGGTATGCCAGCCCACTGGTTCTACTTCGGTCTATCTCCGGTCTGACCGTCCGCGACGTTCCAGTTGATCACGACGCTACCGCTACGACTGCGGGGGGTGTTAGAGTATAATAACGGTTAGGGGTAAATTAGGTAGAGATAGTATTTGTGACTTGTCTTGTACTCTAAGTTGAGCCTTGTACGCCTATATATACTCGCCCATGAGGCTCAATAATATATTTAACATATTCCGCCAATCTCCTTCTCTATCGTTCTATACACTCCAATATGTTGTCATCGTGTTTGTGGTGGTGTATAAGTGGCCGCCGCAACAAAATCTCATCCGCCGCATAACCAAAAAATCCGCCTTGGGATTTATCTTTATAGTGGATGTAGAACAGAAAATGAGAGTTGGAGGAAGCCTCGTACGGTAAAGACCATGGGGTTCCAGGTTTTATATGTAGGCACTAGCCCGATTATAGGGTTAGTACAACTTAGGTACAAATAAGGATATACACGTATATACAATCTAACAACGTTCAACTGGAATACCTGCATCGACGAAGAAAAATCAATTTGCTCGTCAATTCTTAGCATGTCATGCCAAGTTGAGTCTTTTTTGTGTGGATAACATGGAATATTTATTTATCATTTTCATCGTGGGGGCTGGGTTAGTGGGTATGCATGGAACGTAGCTGCTTGCATGTGGGCCACATGCAACCCTAGCCGACGCCGCCTCAGCCCCGCAACTCCTCTCCCACCTCTCTCTCTCCCGCTGCCACCATGGTCGTGGCCATGCAAAGCATGGGCGCTACCGGCGGCAGGGGATCTCTCGTTTTCCCTGGCGTATATCGGCGGCACGGGACACCAATCCTCGTTGCATATGGGGTGCACGTCGGGCACCTCAGCGGCGTAGCATCTCTGGCGTGCGGCGGCAGCGGCATGGCCGGAAGAGCAACGACGTGGTGGACGATGATCTGATGCCCCTCGTCCCTCTAGCCAAGAAAACTTCGGGGGAAACCTCAGATCCCGTGGGATCAAGCGATGGCGGTGTCCTATGCATCGTTCCCCTCTTGAGGGCATCGTTTTTGGAGTTCTCACCAGTTGTAGGGACCAGCGGCGATAGTACCGAGGTTGCAGTGGCCTCGTTTCTTCGCTTCGAGTGCGAGATCTGCAGCAACTTGCGGCGGAGAGGTGGTGGCTGCAGGCAACAGCCTGCAGTCGTTCTAGCGGCGGCGCGTTGGGCGTACTTTGCTCGCTGCAACGTCGCATGGCATTGCAGGAGTTTGCACATGGGGCGGTGGCCCGGCTTTTTCGACGGCGAGAGCCTCTGTGGTCATGTGGATGACGCGAAGGCTGGATCTTCGCTAGTGGTTTCCACTTCGAGATCAGGTTCGTTTCGACTCAATAGGTGCTACGCACGATGGTCCTAGAGGAGGTGTCAAGTCATGCCTGACTAGCGGTGGCGATGTGGTGTCTTGTTGGAGACTTCATGTTAGGCCTGATCCCGGCGGGTGCTACGCACGATGTAGTCATTCATGTTTGGTCGATTGAAGGCGGTGCGACAGTGCTGGAGGCGTGGCAGTATGAGACGTCTCGTTTCTAGTCTCTTCTCTAGCGGTATCTGGTCAGCGAGTTGTCATTGCCGGACAGGTGATGATGGTATAAGGTTCTTCATCGAGGCTACCCACTTCGGTGGAAACATTGATGGCACCGTGGACGTATGCTCGTGTCGTGTCCTTGATGAAGGTGGTGTCCTGAAGCTCGTCTTCGGGGATGAAAATCTTGAGCCCGACCGTTGGTTGGACTCATCACTATCGGTGCGTGTGCGGATTTTCCTTCTTGAAGGCTTTGTCTAGAAGTTGTGTATTTTTCTCTTTGTTGTAGCCTGTGCCATAAGGTTAGTGGTAGTCTGGTGAAGTTACCGTCGCGAGGCATTGTCCTCGGGTTTGTTTACTTTTTAATTCTTGAAATAAACAGGCTCTGTGCATTGTTTCTATGCAGAGGCTAGGGCTTTGTTCCCATTTTCAAAAAAAAGGCAAGGGGAAGAAGATGCCAACCAAATGGAATATGAGAGAGGCTATGAAGAGTGTGTGAGAGAGGGGGAGGAGGCCACCTCCTTATAGGGGAGAGGGGAGCAGCCCCCTCCCTTGGCCGGTGCCAAGGGGGTGCCCCCTCTCCTCCCTTCATTCATGTGAGTGCTCTCTCCACTCACATAATACCCCTCTCCACTTTCTTCCATTTAATGTCCACTCAAAAAAATCGAAGGTCTTTCTATTAAAGCACTTTAATTCCTTTGGTTTAATGCAACTCAATTTGATCCCTTTCTTTGTTTTATAAACACATTAACATTTTGATCCCTTTCTTTGTTTTGGTACCCCAAAACTATTTTGGCAGTTTCGGCAGAACAATTTTCTGCAATGTTCATTGAACTTCCCATGTGTTTCCTATCCTCTCAAATGTGTTGGTTTATCTTAAGTGTGTCTCCCTATGGGCTCGAGAACTATGTAGACATGATCAAGACTTTCTTCGATCAATAATCATTAGCAAGAGCTGGAGATCCATAATGACTCCCACTAGTTCCACGAAGATCTCATGATCGTCTGAGATTCGATCACTTGGTATCAATCATACCTTCTTTAATCTCGTTCCTGTCAAGTACTCCTTTTCTTGTTCATGTGGCATGACATTCTAGTGATCAAATCACTTTCTTGCAAGCTATGTCCATGTGATATCACCGAGGGGGCCATGAGTATATCTCTCTGTCATCCGGATGGACAAATCCCACTGTTGATCCACGAGTCTCAACTAACACTTTCCAAATACCCGACAACACCTTTATAATCACCCTGTTATGGTGTGATGTTTGATATAATCAAAGTACTCTTCTGGTGAAAATGATTGACATGATCTCATGGTCTAAGGACATTGAGTTACTACGAATGTGTTTCGGAAGGCTTCGCCGTTGAACTCATAAGGGCGACTATGCCTGGAGATTGCTGGATTGGAAGGAATTTGGTCGTGCCCATGTTTTCTTTCTGACCGTTTGGTTTCATATGAAGCGTTGCGAAGCTTTGCTATTTTTTACCATCATGTGTCATGTATTCGACGATCCATGGTGAAGTCAGATCCAGAGAATGTCATGAACGCAGGGAAATGATGCCTAGTGATGGTGGTTTGAGTCTTTTGGCGTTGTAAAGCTAGCTTGGTGATATGTGACTTGCAGCAGTGATTGTTAGTGGAGGCGGCAGGATAGGAGAGGTTCACAGTCTTATCTTGCAGGGTGAAAATCCAAGGTCTGTCCTTAATTGGTTGTTCCTGGTAATAGCCTTGTTGAAGGCATTGTTTTGTGAGAGTGGACTTTCTCCGGGTGAAAACCTATGATCGATCATCAAGGCTATGGCGCCGCTTGTGCACTGTTCCCTTCACAGAGACATCGCTTTTGGAGAGGATGGATTTCTAGTGCTGTCTTGGTGGTGGTTGGTCGCTTTTGTAAGGCATAGATATCTGTAGCTGACTTTTATTTTTTTTGTAATTTTTTTTTTAGTTGTGTGCATCAATAATGCCAATAGAGTAATATGTTGTTGCAGAGGATGCGTGTAATTGGTATCTCACGATATTAATATATGCTCCTTTCCAAAAAAAAAGGAGGACAACTGAATTGATATGGTGATCTATTCATGGATGGAATCGGTTCGATAATAGTAATACGAGGTCCAAACTACAATAAATTGTTCGGATTTCGGGTCCAACTGGAGTTTGGATCAGGGTCAATCATACAATACTACAACTAACGATAGTGTAAAACACTATACTTTCCTTTTTGAATTTTATAATGGAGGTACATACAAAAAGTTCAATACAAGGCCTTGATGTTGGAAGATAATATTTAAAACATCCATTCCAGACGTTGGAAACTATACTTCTGTCATCGAGAATGCTCAAAGAACTACACTTGAGGAATTAATCCTTCCTTAGAGTCATCGGACAATGATATGGGTTGCTAGTCTGTAGTTTCAGTGGCTCGTTGATTACTGCATTCACTTCAACAACCATTTCCTTGGGGGATGTCAATCCATCACTTTGGAAGTAGAACCAGAAAGCCGTCTTGCAGTGCTTCCAGAATAGTTCCTTGCATGATCTTGGAAGAACACTATCTTGCTTCAGAACCAACCATAGCAAGTCTCTCCTACATGCGGCAATAGTCTTATGTACCGCCTTTTGAGCCTCTTCCGTGGACAGGGAACCTCCACTATGAAGAACAAGCAATGACACACTATTCAGTTTACCCGCTGCAGACTCCCTCTGAAATAATAGAATGTCAGAAATTACCCAATCAGAAGCTCATTGCCATGCATAGTTTTGAAAAATACCTCAACGGTTTGAGTGTCATTTAGGAGGCGGCAAATGGTGCTCATCAGCCTGCGCAACTCATTGTACTCTTCATGTTTGACCATGTAGTCTGAGATCATTTCTCCGAGAAAATACTTCGCTGGAAGTAACATGAGGTCTACTACAATTGAGACAGTTGCATTTGCCATGTATTCTTCAACTGTTGGCACATATTTTGCCCTTTGCCACTCTGACTCAGTCATCATACACCTCATGCCTTTCTGCCACTGCAGATGGATGTCAATAAAGAAATAATTAAATCAATCATGAAGGGATCATACTCAAATCTCACCATTTCAACCGGGAGTTGTGTAACATCACGGTTTTGAACTGCAGATGCCTTTGCTCCAAGCTGGTTCACTGTACTGTAGAGGGCAGTATATAGTATTTTTACTTGCTCAGAGTGGAATGCATCTTCTCGAGGCTCATCCCACCTAAGTTAACCATACGTGAATCAAGTAAGGTACCTATCTTATTAGAAATATGCAACACACTACGAAATTTGGAGAAAAATACATCGAGTTAAATGACTGTACTTCTCAATCAATGCTATCATGTTGTCTGATTCTTCTTTCGATCCTCCAACATCAAAGAAGTCATCAAAAAAAACTGTGAGCAGAACATTTTTGGCACATGCAATGCGAGCATCGGATAATTCAGGAGGTGATATTGTTGCAGCAGCACAGAAATAGCAAACTGGTAGCCTTTGTCGTGCAAATTGAAGCTGATCCAGGCCATTCTCTTTCTCCCAACTGGAAGAACAAAAATTTGCATTGTCTCAGCATGAAAACTCAGAAGACAAGGGAGCATATATAGTAGTCAGATTACCTATCAATGTATTTGAGTTCCTCTTGGTATACAGACTGAGCAAAACTGAAACCATCAGAAGCCAAAGACAGAAGATCTTTGTTGACACGAGATGACCTGATTCAGAAAATTATTTTAATTTTTTGTCCAACACATATGTTCATAACATGAGTTGAGCCACGATTATTTTTTCAGAAATTAAATCTTACAAATAGTTGGTTTGTAGAATCTGAGAGGCCATAGCATCAAAATGTTCAATGTTCCTCTTGTGGTCTAGAGGTTCCACAATGGCATAAAAGGGAAACTTAAGAGCATGCTCCACCTGAATTGGAACGATGTTAACTAAACGTAAACTGTAACTGCCAACCGAGAAATGTGGATTTTGAATTTGATGTATGTACCTCAGCAAAACCTGGTATATTGTGAACCCCTTTCAAGGATATCTTCTCTTTTAATAAGATGCCTGACCAGCAGCCTATATTCTCTAGAATATTTTCATTTTCTGATAAAATAACTTCTGAAGCCTTGTACAATTCCAATGTGGATTTTGTATCCTTTAAATATTTCTGCTGCCGGTATTGGAAAGTGGAGGCTTCAGCAATATGAGTCAACCCATCTATGCCACATTAAAAAATGAGCATTTAAATGAATAGTAATGAACTATAAGAGCTGGATGTATTATCTAATATGGGGTGAATTTTGAAGTGTTGTGGGGAATCCCCCGGACCTCCAGTCACCCCTGCAGGGCGAGTAGAGTGTACATACAGGGAAACAGAAAGTTGTTCTTGTTCCTTACCGGCTTGGAGGGGCAAATGTCTCTATGCCGAGAAATCTACCAGTTTAGGAAAATTGTCTTTGGGGGTTGTTCAGTTAAACTTTGAAAATAAGGACGGTAAGATTCATTAATGGCAAATGCGGGTTCAAATGTTTCTACTTTTTTCTGTTTGGTTTGTTGTTCATTGCTCGCTGAGCTTTTCAGCACCATTTTATCCATTTTCCCATCTTTGCTTAATTACTTACGAGCTGGGGTAGACTTTAGTCTAGGTAATAAAACCAGTAAGTTACGGAACCTTTGCCTATGAAGTACCTGATGAAACATCATATGCGTTCATTCGTAGAATGCGAAACGCCATTGCACATGTTTCTACATCCAGCATGACTTCCTCATCTCCTTTTAACCAAAGTCTACAAAACTAGTTTCATCAATTTTACAAACCATTGATAGATAAATATTTACACATGATCATTACCTATATGTTGTTTCAAGGATACCGTTGATCTCACTAGAAAAATGGTGAGATATACCAAGCTTTTGGAGCGTATCTAGCATTGAGAGCTGATAGTGTATATTTCGTGGGTACATCGATGGTACTGCAAAGGCACAATGAGATTAAGCATTTCACAACAGTTCACACCCCTGCAAAACAATTTGTAAGGAAATATAGACAGACACACCTGCACTACCAAATGTATTGAGAAGAAACTTTAGGTACTGGAGAGCCTTATCATCATATTTCTGGACCAACGCAGCCGCAGTTGTGGAGGGAGAGTTGAACAATGATCCATTCTTCCCCTGGAACTTCATAACACCATTCCAGTCCAGCAAGTTTACTGATCCGTCAGCAACAGAGGACAAATATGTTTCTCTTATTGAAGATTTCTCCCCCTCTAATCTGAATACAAATCAAGTATAAAGATTTCATTTTTGTTACTTGCAGGTAGTACTCAAATTATGACTATTGACTACTAATTTCACTTTTAGGTAAATGAGAACACGGCAACACAAGAACCTTTTTGTCTGTACAGTATTTAGGAACATTGCAAATTGCAAAATATATAAAGAAAACGTGTGAAACAAAATTTATCCTCCTTTTAATAAGAACGAGAAACACACACTAAAATTCCATTTTATTACACAAAAAAAACATTAAGCCATATGTTTTTACTGTATCGAGCACTAAAATTAGATAAGGTGAAGGATATATAACAATTTTTCATGCAACTATTTTTGATTGCCAAACCTTTTTAATTCCATCTCCCGCAGGCGCAAAATCTCATCAAGTGCTTGTATAGCAGGAAATTCCAAATCCATCCCAATGGCAAGGGTAATCATACTAGGGAAAGTGATATTGAACCCATTTGGAGTAGTAATCTGGTCATCCATAACAATGGGCAGGTTTCTTCCAATAAAATGCAATCCTGCCATTAACATTTCCATCCACGCAAAGTCGTGAAAAAAGCGAAAAGGTAACATGGGAAGATTAATTAATAAATATGTCACCATACCTCTCCATATTTTCTCAAGGCCAACATTCCATTTCTTCAGTGCAATAACACATGCCAATGTGGATAAGAGAATATCCTTGTTGGGTGTTGAGGCAAATTCATTAATACACCAAGATCCATTGTGCTGCTGGTTCTGCATTATCCATTCAACACATTGCGGGAAGTATGGAGCCTGAATGGAGGTGGAAGATGGAACCATGGCCACCCATGCCGTGTCATATGAAGATGGCAGGAATTCTGGTATCTGCAGATTCTTCCGTATTCTAGCCTCCCGCTCCTAAGATGTAAGACAATAATACCATGACCAAAAGGCACAGTAATTTAATCAAAATAAAGAATCAGGAGTGACATGTATACCATGTTTTGTAGGATTGCATTTTGTCCTACCAACTTCCTCTCCACATGTGCTGTTTGAGCAAATGAAGTTGTTAAAAATACAACATAATCATAAGAACATGATAGAAACAAACACGAAAGGGAGTCTAGAGATCAATGCTCATGAGTTGGTAGCTCATATTGTGGTATTATGGGAAATTTGGCCAGGTTCATGCTTGTAAAATCCTATTGTCTTCTTGACTGCATTCAATATTCCTCAGTATATTTGGGGCAAGTTTGGTGTTGTATCCAAGGAATCAAATTGGTCATGTGGCTATACTATTGTGTTTTGACATTTTTGGCAAGTTGAGTTTTTGAGTTTAAATTTTGAGGTCCGACGGTGATGGGAGTGTTTCAACATAGAAGTCCCCTATCTTCAGGTCCATACTAGTGGTGCTTTTCCAGCGATGCCAAGGAGCTACTTTGTGTTCAGCGGGCCTTGTGTACGATCGGTGGTTCCTATTGTCGACATGGCTTTGTGTGCTTCTGAGAAATAGCATCATCTTCTTTATCAACCTATATATTTTTGTCGATGCGAGCATGTGTACGATCGGTGGTTCCTATTGTCGACATGGCTTTGTGTGCTTCTGAGCAATAGCACCATCTTCTTTATCAACCTATATATTTTTGTCCATGCGAGCATGTGGCAAAGTTGGTGTGGCTATCTACCTATATTATGGGTGAGATGTCAAGCCTTCAATGTTTGCTTAGGGTGGATTTTTTTTGATTTGTAGGTTGGATTAGGAGTGTAAGCATGGACATGAGGCACAAAACCAAGGTTAGAACCCGTTTTAGATTTTTTTTTGATAAAGAGAATATATTAGTATAGAAAATATATTGATTACACCCAAAAAGACATAAAGAAAATGCCCTACCAAATGATTAGCAGATCACGCCAGAAGAAACTTGGCTGCTATGCACTAATCATAAGGCATACATATAGTCACCATGCACATGGTTCATCGCAAATGAAACCGAATTATACTATTATTGCTTAAGCATGAACATGACCCAGCCAGGTGAGGACATCCGGACGCGAGCTTTGTGGGCCGCTGGATCATGGATAGGAGCTATCCTAGCCATCGAGTAGTTTGAGGTATGAAGCATCGTCTTCTCCCAAATCAATATCCTCACATCCTCCATCACTCTACGGGCTCAAACTCGACAAAAGCATCTGAGACTATCTGGCCTTCGCCATAACATACCCGCCTTTGCCAGCACGATAGTAAAACATGTACATTGTAACTACTCGACAAAGGCCAGTTTGGACACCAAATGGGAGCACCAAAACACATGGGAGGGACTCTCTCAAGTCAACGGCCAACGCCTCATGTGCATGGCCATGGACACGTCAACCATGTCGTGCAGCCAGCCGGGATGTGCGAACGCGCTCCAATGTCTTGAACGGCGTATTCATGAATAATGGCCTGGTATGTGGGCCGAGGAGAAGACTTCATGGAAGCCTGGGCGTGCTGCTCCAACCATATCTAGAGTGGAGCAAGAAGGAGATGAGTGATGAGTCACGGCCACCAGATCGGTGAGGCATCACTAGATCGAGATCTCAGAACGATTGCCAGGGCAGAAAAGGAACGAATTGGGACGCTTTGCTGCCGCCGTCCACCTTTAGAGACAGTCTCCTCCGGCGGCAAGTTGACAGTGAGGCTGGGAGGCGCGATTTGTTTGGTGGCGACTTGGGGCCTCCGGAGTCGCTCGGGGAAGCGACCCGGGAGGCGGCTAACTCGTATATCGACGGATCCCGCTTTTAGATAGATGAATCAGACAAAATGAGAAAGATGATGTAAATTTGTGCTAGCTAGGAGCAACAGGTTTCTCTTTTTTAATTAGTGTTTTGGTATTACTGTGTGGAGTATACACTACAGGAGAAGCATAATACACCGACGGCCGGGTCCCATCAGCGTAGGCTAGCCCGACGGCTACCGTCGGCGTATGGCCGTCGGCATACAGGCTGTAGGCGTAGCCCCATTTCCCGTCGGCGTAGAAAAGCCGTCGGCGTATATAGCTACGGTCCCACCTAGAAGACTAACGGCCGTTTGGCTACGCCGACGGCCTAGATTTTTCCAAAAACAAATTCAAAAAAAAATCATTTTTTTTTTCAATTTTGTTTTCACATTTTGAATTGTTTTACTTGTTAATCTCATATGGACTTTTTAATTCTAAGTACACTTACTCTCAAGTCAAATTGCACAATTAGTCAAATTTTCAAATCGGTTACCCATCCTAATACTACTTTAGCCCAAGCATGCTTAACTTCTCCGTTTCTTCCACATGAGCTTCCGACAAAGAAATTAGAACTTGTTGTGAATATTATCATATCAATCATATTAACCATTAGAATATAATGTTAGACATCTTTATTTTTTACATTCCATATAATTATTTGAGTAAACAACAATGAATAAGTAATAATAATCTTAAATTCAAACAAAATAAAATAAATTTTATTTATTTATTTTGCCTTTTTTCATTTAAAATTGAATAATTCATATCTACAAATCCGTAAATCATAATTTGAAAAATAATATATTCAAATCGATCAGAAAAGTGAGAGGAATCCAAATATGACATCCCTATCATCTATTTAATGTTATATCGTAACTTTTTAATATTAGACCAACCGAAACTATGTCAGGATTCATGAAACACCTCGTTTTTGGCAATCGGAAAATAGAAATTGGCTTTTTGGTGCGACAAAAAGGAAATCTTGCATTAGATCTCTGATGAAATAGCATATTGTGAATCTAAAAATGATTTTTGAAAAAAATCATGGTCATCATATCATGTACCTATACTTCAAATCTAACTCATTTCCTACCAATTCGGTAGGAATTTGTCTTTTTCACGAGGGATGGATGGAAAGGTTTGAGATACCCAGGTTGGGAAATTGTCCATTCAATATGGTCTAGTATTTTTGAAAAATGTGGTATTACCATTTTGAAACTTTCATTTGGTGGTTGCTTCACAAAACACCGCGTTTTTTGCACTCGGAAAATAAAAATGGCTTTTTGGTGCGACGAGAAGGAAAACTTCCTCCTGCAATATTGTTCGTCATCCCATGATACACATGGGTGCACAATATAGGCACATTATCGCAAACTATACCGCAATTCTAGCAATAACATTGGTCATTTGACCTGAAATCCAGCAAACCTCGATTGAGATAGGTCATTTTGTGAAGGTTTTTTTGAGACACAATCAATATATCAAGTTTGGTATTTTTTTCATGCAACTATGTCACATAATATGACACCACGCGAAGGTTTTGTATTGTTTCGATCTTTTTGAATTTTTTATACCCGTTTGAAACTATCATGAAACTTTCTAAGTCGAGGGGCATGAAGATTCTTAGCTCGGGGCTGAGCCTCACTAAACTTTCATTAGATCTCTGATGAAATAGCATATTGTGAAACTAAAAATAATTTTTGCAAAAAATGATGGACATCATACCATATACATGTAGTTCAAATCTAACTCATTTCCTATCAATTCGGCGGGATTTTGTCTTTTTTACGAGGGATGGACGAAAAGGTTTGAGAAATACAGATTGGGAAATTTTCCATTCAAGATGGTCTACTAATTTTGAAAAATGGGGTAGTATCATTTTGAAACTTTCATTTGGTGGTTGCTTCATAAAACACCATGTTTTTTGCACTCGGAAAATGAAAAATATGTTATACAAAAATATTTGTATTTTTTATATATTTTTTGAAAACAAATATATAATATTTGAGTTCATATATATAGATCTTATTTTTCTGCAAATTTTGATATATTATATATATTTTTCTGAATTTAAATGATTTAGTTATGATTTTTCTAAGATTAATGTGGCAAAAAAAATGGCTACGCCGACTTGCCGTCGGCGTAGACTTGACGCCATCGCTCTTCCCTTAGCCTAATATGCTACGCCGACAGCTACCGTCGGCCTATTTACCCTACGCCGACGGCAAAACTGGGCCGACGGCCCCGACATTTTGCAGTCAGCGTATAAAAAGGCCGTCGGCATATCTTGTTATTCCCGTAGTGATAATCGTAGGATATAGAAAGGAGGGAGTGGATAGATGAGATGCTAAGATTAGTAGTGTTGCCCACATATATACAGTATGTCGGCCGTATTAACTTGCTCAACTGACAAAAAAGAATGTCTCTGGACAAGGAAGAGAAAACAAAACAAACAAAAAAAATGCATAGGAAGGTTGGAGCGAAGGCTTACCACTGCATGAAGAAATACGCCGAGTCTTGATGCGAGTCCAGTAGAAGGGAGAAGGACGAGAGAGGAGTTTCTGGCAGCGCGCTTGGGCAAAACTGAGACGAATAATAGGATGTGGCGTGGGAGCTGGGAGGAACCCAACAGCTTTAGGCGACGACATGGAGAGAGCCAATCTGTGTCTTGTCTGCCCTTTACCTATTTATTGTTGCATGACTTGCAGGAGGAGTACTGTAAATACATTACTAAAAGCAAAGATGCTCTAACCGTTTTGTGTTTGCTTATTGGCCTACTTGATGAATTAATAATCTCTCGCTTTCATGTATGTCGTCCTACCCTATTCTTATAGGGGACAATTTCAATTTGCTAAGATTCTCTCATGAGAAAAGTCAGGGAAGGTTTAACGAGCACTGGTCCTTTTTGTTCAACGCTGTCCTTGAAAGCTTGGACTTAAAGAGAGGTTACAATGCTTGGAAGACAATTTATAAGTGAGATTATCAATGACTTTGGAGTAATAGCTGGCATTTAGATGACACAATAGAACATGATAGCCTGCAGCAATTTATATATGATATTGAAGTACTCTTTACGATACTCACAAAGTTTTAGACGTACAATTTGAGATCAATTAACCATCTATGCTACCTATAAGTCGAAAAACGCTTCATTAAAAACTCTCGTAGGTCCTCCTCCCACCAATATAGAAAGCTTGAGCTCATGGCCTTGATTAGTTGGCTGGTTGGGCCTATTTACATGGAATTGGCGAGTGGAAGAAAAAGGCCCAATGGAAAGTAATAATAAATAAACAAAAGGAAAAAAAATTGTCTGGTTTCCGAGTCCCTGCAGACTCGTGTATTGAATAGTACCACATCGCTACCTAACATCAAATTTGACCAATTTATATACTTTTGCAGATTGGATGTCAACAAGCCAAACAAGCCATGCTATACAAGCTCAATTTGACAGAACGGAATGGCGATGGTTGACGAGCCGATAAACTTTCCGACACGATAAAAAGGCGGTGGATGTTAGGGAGCTCGAGTGGGTGAGACTACCCTCGAGGAACTCATGCAGGCGGTTTTAATTGGGAAAAATATGTATATAGTCAGAGTATTTTTGCGCTCATATCATTGTTGTTTATTATATGTTTCTATTTAACCTATTTTTATATATATAATACTCCTTCTGATTTAAATTAGTTGACTCGAGTTTATTTAAATTCGGATGTATCTAGCAGTAACAAAAATAGTGCTGATGTTATGGTCAAATATTAATTTAACATGTGCTTTAGAGAATCACAGACAAAAGAAACATGGGTTCACCCGTAGCAACGCACGGGCATTTATGCTAGTATATTACTAAATGCAAAGATGCTCTAACCATTTTGTGTTTGCTTATTGGCCTACTTGATGAATTAATAATCTCTCGCTTTCATGTATGTCGTCCTGATTTAGAATCGGCAGGTGGACGCTGCCAATTCAATTACGAGGTTAGAAAAACAAGAAAAAAAACCAATACATGCTAGTGAGGCCGCAGCATGCCCGTCTCCATCAGGCAGGACGCACTAGTGAAAAAAGGGCATATAGTCCCAGTTGTAAGGGTCTTTAGTTCCGATTTTGTATCAGAGACTGCGAAATCGGAACTAAAGACCCCTATCTCTAGTCCCGGTTTGTTACAACCCGAGACTAGAGGTCACCGCATGGGCCACCGCATGACCGTTTTTATAGCGGGGGACGAAGGACCTTTAGTCTCGAGTCGTAATACGCCCTGGACTAAAGATCTTTTTTCAAATATTTTTTTCGATTTTTTTCTTTTACTTTTGAATTGTTTGACTCGTAATCCTCTCACTTGGAACGTTTTTAGCACTAAGTATATTTAATCTTAGGTCAAATTACAGTTGTGGTAAACTTCCTGGACAGTCACCCATCCTAGCACTACTCCACCCTTAGCACGCTTAACTTTTCTGTTCCATCAGGATGTTCTCGCGTGAAGCCCATTCGTACCTTATTGTCAACACTACCATATCTATCCTATTAGCCCATATCAATATGCCATACATCTTTATTTTTTGAAATTACAAACAACTATTTTAATAAACAACAATAAATAAGTAATAATAATATTTTAATCCAATGAAAGTAAAAAACTAATTAAAATAATATTTTATTCTTTTTTTCCATTTATTCATTTAATATGGCATAAATAATATCTTTAAATCTGTAAATCGAAATTCGACAAATAATATATCAATAATTATCTGAAAAATGTGAGGAATCAAAATAGGAATAAATAAAATTGCAAAAAAATTATTTTTTTAAATAACTTTTTTTCCTTTTCGAATTTTAAAAATCTAAAATAATCTAAAACGGTCTAAGGCTGTTGAAATCAAACTCATAATTTTTTTCCACACATTTTGATAGGTTGTACATTTTTTTCGATATTGTACGCAAAAGTTATAGCCATTTTACGTTTTCTTGCCGGGCCCGCACCCCTTTAGTCCAGGACCGTATCACGACCCGGGACTAAAGGGTGTTTCCCGTGCCCAAACACCTTTAGTCCCGGGCCATATCAAGACCCGGGAATAAAGGTCTGAAACGACCCGGGACTAGAGTTTCCTCGGGTTCCTAGCCACCGAAAACGGTACGAACCGGGACTAGTGCTTATACTAGTCCCGGCCCGTAGCAAATCAGGACTAGTGTTAGACTCTAGATCGAACCGAAGACCCTTTTTCTACTAGTAACGATCCAAGTGAGAACTCCGGTACTTGATTTTCTGGCAACACGGCTTGCTGAAAATTTCTTCTACATCTTCCATTCCATAGGTGCCTAATGCGCCAAACCCCATGTCTTACGGATTTATCTTCACAGAATATGGAGGACGACAGGTCGTCTTGATTGATACATATACCTAGTACTACCTTATATACCACTGACATTCAATACATTCATCATGCCCATATCAAGTTGCCATTAACGGGCACATTCTAAATTACCTGCTGATTAATTGCTGCGATTATATTCAAGATCCAGTTGCACTTGATGTACGTAGTTGGGATCTGACTTTGGCTAGGTCATAAAGTACTTACACTTGGAGGATCATTTTAGTTCTTTACTTTGGAGATTCGTTCTCGCGCAGATTTGTCCTCTCTGCATAGCATGCCAATCTGCAGCTTATGGCTGCCAGAAGCGATACCATTTTATCGATCGAGCAATTCTACCGTGCGTGTTGCAAGATTCTGGAAAATTTATATGGCGAGCATGCAATTAAGTTCTAATAAAGCAGAGCACAAAGAACTGGGGTTCAAGCTTTCAACAAGGCCAAACTGCACTACTGATTAAACCTGTAAATTCAAATGTCAATTTGGAAACAAGCCAAGCAACCATCCAGCCCGATGTCCACTTTGTGTTAAGGAGCCTGAGTCGATCGCTCGCTTCCTCCCATCCTGCGTCCATGTGCTGCGGGCTTGGTATTTGGTATGATCTTCTACATGCATGAGAGCTAGGCACATTAGAAGAGGCCAGCTAGCGAGAACACGCGGGACATTTGGTGGGTGATCATCTTGGTCTGGTGGTGTATGTGGACTCACCGCATTGACATAGTCTTCAATGGTGTTCCGATCTCGGACTGTCGATTCGGCGCATCATCGCTGACAAAGTTAGAGCCAAGCTGGGCCAATGGACGCGAGCGAGGCTCCTCCATGGCGAAGTGTTCAGAGGTGCCGCGACGCAATCTGACGGGGGAGCGACCGGGAGATTAGTCATTTTTATGTTCTGTTGGGGACCGGCACCTTGTTATATTTCTTTTGTTCGGTTGTAGCCCTTGCGGGCAATGACTAGCCGTCTGGATATACACCTTGTGTCGCTTCAAAAAGGGAAATTATTCGATCAGTTGTTTTTCCTAAGCTAGGAGTTGTATATGCCTCTAGCTGGTACGTATAATACTATCAAATTTGGAGCATACATCATTATTGGTTGGTTGCCAGCACATTCATAATATTGTCGCATGCGTCCAAGTTAGCATGGTATTGGTTGCCCACACATGCATAAACTGCCAAGAACTGTCCTCCGGTCAGTTTGGCCACTTGATGAAGTAATTTAGACCTAGTGGGCTAGAATGACAAGGTACTACTTCCTCTGTCTAATAAAAGATGTCACGAATTTGTCTAGATTCGTATGTGTCTAAACGCTAAAATACGTCTAGATACATGTGAATCTAGAGAAACCCGCCACAATTTTTTTTGTAGGACAGAGGGAGTAGATTAGATTGCATTAATCTGGGTTTACAAAGGTTGTAAAAAAGAATTAGTGAGGATTAGGTATAACAACCTTGTAACAAACTTAATAAGAGTTTAGATTTAACTAACAACATAGACAACGCCGATGGAGATTTTCCTAGGAATTCAGAACATGGCGGACAGGCCCGTACCGGACGCATGTGCACAAGGTTCGACTGCACAGGGCCTCCAGATTAGGAGGGCCCCAATTTTCGTCTTAAACAAATACTTAATAACACTAATCATCGGTTCAGTTGGGCCTAATTCATTGAGTACTGCTGTCTGCTGCCTAAAAGTCAGCAACCAAATTAACTCGATAGACCCCAACTCACGCACGTCTCTATTTCCCATTTTTTCTCTTGCTGCGCGAGCCTAGTTCCTCTTAGATGTATATATTTGTATATTATAGTTTCTCCATATGTTAGGGGGATTCCTGCATATTTGCACATGTACCTGTATTATATATTATGTCCTTTGGCCCCCAGAGGAATACAAGTTGCATATTCCTGACATGGTATCAGAGCTAGGTTAGCCTCCTCCTACACACAACTTCGTCGCTGCAGCCGCCACCGTCCCTGTCGCCGACGGCCTTGTCGTCGTCGCCGCCGCCGGTTGCCGCTGTCTTCTCTCCAGATTGGTCGCCGCCCGTTCAGTTCCTCTCTAAAACGGCCTCGTCCAGATCTGATCCCGTCTTGGTACTCAGGCGACTTCTACAGATCGCACGGGACCAGGACTCCTGCTCCGGGACAGATTCTGCACCTCTCCAATCGATCGCTCCGCCCCTGACAACTCCTGATCGATCTGGATCTGCAACCCCGCCTCCTGCTGCACGCTGCATACGCGGGGTCCCTGACACCCTGCAGTCCCCGACGCCCTGCGCCCTGCACTCGATCTGACGCCCTGCATACGCGGGGTCCCTGACGCCCTGCAGTCCCCGACGCCCTGCACCCGACATCGACCGCCCCTGCTGCTGCTGCCGTACGCCCGGCCCCGCCCTTGCTGCTGACGTCTCGCCAGGACCTGCTGAAGACCGCACCCGTGTTTCTCCTCAGCTACTCTCCGTTCGCCGGCGTCCCACCGTTGGGAATCGCTCCCCGGTGGCCTGAATTGGCCTCCACAGGTCCTTAGGCGCCACCACTCGCCCCGCCTTGCCGGAATATGACCGGCCTCTGCCTGCAAAAAAAATTGACAAATAGAGAGATGTCTTCTACATCGGGCTATGTTGCGATTCCTCGCTGCCCGGTGATCTTCGATGGCGCGAATTATCCTGATTTCGCTGTCTTTATGCGCGTTCACATGCGCGGTCTCCGTCTTTGGGGTGTGCTCTCCGGCGAGGTCCCCTATCCGTCGTGCCCCCTGCTCATATGGCTCCCCTTCCGCCGATTGTTCTTGGCGCTGATGCTTCTCAGGAGGCCAAGGATGCTGCTCAGAGTGCTGATGATAGTGTTGTTGCTGCTTATGACCTGAAGTTCAAGCAGTACTCTGCTGATCTCGAGTCCTATCGCCACGCTCTGACTGCCTACACTCAGTGGGTCGATGAGGATGCTCGTGCTGCTGCTGTTCTCACCTCCAGTGTTCTGCCCCAGTATGCTGCTGAGTTCATGAGTCTTCCTACTGTTGCCGCTCAGTGGGCACATCTTCGTCAGCGTTATCAGCCATCTAGGGATGCTCTTTACCTGTCTGTGGTCGCCAGGAGCATGCTCTTCAGCAGGGTGATTCCACTATTGATGAGTTCTATACTCAGAGTGCTGCTATCTGGCGTCAGCTTGATTCTCTCCGTACTGCTGTTTGTGGCACATGCTCGTGCTGCCAGATTGTGCGCTCGGATTTGGAGTTTCACCGCATCTATGAGTTTCTGTCTCGGCTCCGCCAGGAGTTTGAGCCCCGGCGTGCTCAGCTGAATGCTCGTGGTCGTGTTCCGCTTTATGAGGTGTTGTCTGAGCTTCGGGCTGAGGAGACCCGTCTCCGTGGTGCTGGTCTTCTTGCGGTTTCATCTGTGCTTGCTACTCGTGGTCCTCTTATGCCGCCTGCTCCCTCGACTCAGCCATGGTCCTCTGTGCCGCCGCCGATACTACCCACTCCTCTAGGTCAGGGTCAGAGTCAGCACCAGCAGTTTCAGGGTCAGAGTCAGCACCAGCAGTTTCAGGGCCAGAGTCAGCACCAGCAGGCTCGTGGTCAGGGTCGTCGTGGTTCTCTTCGTCACTGCTCTTACTGTAACAAGGATGGCCACACTTGGGCCACCTGTTATACACGGGATCCCAGTTTAGATCAGCAGCACCAGGATCGTGGGAAGTCGGCTCCTTCCGGATCTTCAGCAGTTGCTCTCTCCGATCAGGACATTATCAGGAGTCTTCGCGGTCTGCTTGCTGCTACAGGCTCTTCTTCGATAGGCACTGCTGGTTCTGTGACTGATTCTTCAGGCACTGCGCGACCACCGCCTTCTACACAGTCAGGTACATCCCCGTGGTATCTGGATTCTGCAGCTTCCTTTCATATGATCGAGTCTTCTTTTCTGTCCGCTCTTCGTTCTCTCCCGTCTCCCTTCGTGTTTTCACGGCTGATGGTACCTCTCTTCCTGTTTCTAGTCGGGGCACCCTTTCTACTTCTTATTTTTCTGTTCCTGATATTTATCATGTCCCTCTTCTTAAGATGAATCTGTTCTCTGCTAGCCAGCTTACTGACTCTGGTTGTCGCGTCATTCTTGATGCTGATTCTTGTGTTGTCCAGGACCGTCGCACACAGGCCCTGGTTGGAGCTGGCCCTCGCAGCCGTGACTCTTCAGGACTTTGGGAGTTAGACTGGCTTCGTGTTCCTTCCGCTGCCACTTCATCTGCCAGTTCTTCTCCGGTCGTCGCCTCTGCTACCAGCTCCTTTCAGCAGTGGCATCATCGTCTTGGTCACCTTTGTGACTCTCGCCTGTCGTCATTAGTTCATCGTGGTCTTCTGGGGTCTGTCTCAGGAGATGGGTCTTTACATTGTCAGGGCTGTAGGTTGGGTAAACAGATTCAGCTTCCCTATCCTACTAGCGCGTCTGTATCTCAGCGACCTTTTGATTTAGTTCATTCCGATGTTTGGGGTCCGGCTCCTTTCGCTTCGAAAGGGGGCCATCGCTACTATATTTTATTCATCGATGATTTTTCTCGGTACACTTGGTTGTATTTTATGCGCTCTCGTAGTGAAGTGCTCTCCATATATCAGCGTTTTGCGGCCATGGTCCGTACTCAATATTCTACCCCCATTCGTGTGTTTCGTGCTGATTCTGCTGGTGAGTATATCTCCCAGATGTTGCGAGGTGTTCTTGCTGAGCAGGGCACCCTTGCTCAGTTCTCCTGTCCTGGCGCACATGCCCAGAATGGCGTTGCTGAGCGTAAGCATCGCCATCTTCTTGAGACCACTCGTGCCATGATGATTGCTTCTTCTCTTCCGCCGCATTTCTGGGCTGAGGCTGTCACTACGTCGGCTTACCTCATCAATATTCAGCCTTCTACCGCTCTGCAAGGTGGCATCCCTCTTGAGCGCCTCTCTAGACAGTCTCTAGACTACTCCATGCTTCGCTTGTTTGGTTGTGTTTGCTATGTTCTCCTCGCTCCTCGCGAACGCACCAAACTGACAGCTCAGTCTGTTGAGTGTGTCTTCTTTGGATACAGCGATGAGCATAAGGGCTATCGCTGTTGGGACCCCGTTGGTCGTCGGATGCGTATCTCTCGTGATGTTACTTTTGATGAGACGCGTCCTTTCTATCCTCGTCCCTCTGCTGGTATCTACCCCGTGGAAGATATCTCTTTTCTTCTCTTTCCTGACACACCTCCTTCTACTCCTATTGTGTCTTCTTCAGGATATCCTCCCCCTGATGTCTCTTCTTCGACACCGTCCTCCTTTGCTCCGTCTAGTTCTCCTACTTCTCCTCGTTCTCCGGAGTCTTCCTCTACTATTCCTTCCTCTTCATCGTCGTCTCCTGAGTCATCTTCCTCTGATGAGCTTCCCTCTACTCGTCCTGTTCGTCAGCGTCGTGCCCCCAACCGTTACTCTCTTAGTCAGTATGGTCTTTCTGTTGCCTCCGAGCCGACTTCTTATCGGGATGCCGCGCATCATCCTGAATGGCAGCTAGCCATGGCTGAGGAGATTGCTGCGCTTGAGCGCACTGGCACCTGGGATCTTGTTTCTCCCCCTCCCGGTGTTTGTCCTATCACGTGTAAGTGGGTTTATAAGATTAAGACCCGCTCTGATGGATCTCTTGAGCGCTAAGCGCGTCTTGTGGCTCGTGGTTTTCAGTAGGAGCATGGTCGTGACTATGATGAGACCTTTGCTTATGTGGCTCATATGACCACTGTGCGTACTCTTCTTGTTGTTGCTTTTGTTCGTCACTGGTCTGTGTCCCAGCTTGATGTTCAGAACGCCTTTCTCAATGGTGAGTTGCGTGAGGAGGTTTATATGCAGCCTCCTCCTGGATATTCTGTTCCCGAGGGGATGGTTTGTCGTCTTCGACGTTCTCTTTATGGTCTCAAACAGGCCCCTCGTGCCTGGTTTGAGCGCTTTGCTTCTATAGCGACTGCTGCTAGTTTCTCCCCTAGTGCTCATGATTCAGCGTTGTTTGTTCACACTTCTCCTCGTGGACGCACTCTTCTTCCTCTCTATGTTGATGATATGATCATTACTGGTGATGATTCTGAGTATATCGCCTTTGTTAAGGCTCGTCTTCGTGATCAGTTTCTTATGACTGATCTTGGTCCTCTTCGATACTTTCTTGGGATTGAGGTTTCCTCCACTTCTGATGGCTTTTACATCTCTCAGGAAAAGTATATTCAGGATCTTCTTGCTCGTGCTGCTCTTGGGGATGAGCGCACTGTTGAGACCCCTATGGAGCTTAATGTTAAGCTTCAACCTACTGATGGTGATCCTCTTCCTGATCCGACGCGTTATCGTCATCTTGTTGGGAGTCTTGTTTATCTTGTTGTCACTCGTCCTGACATCTCTTATCCTGTTCATATTCTGAGTCAGTTTGTTTCTGCTCCTACCACTGTTCACTATAGTCATCTTCTCCGTGTTCTTCGTTATCTTCGTGGTACGATCACTCGTCGCCTTTTCTTTCCTCGTTCTAGCTCCCTCCAGCTCCAGTGCTATTCGGACGCTACGTGGGCGAGTGATCCTTCGGATCGCCGTTCACTTTCTGCTTACTGTGTGTTTCTTGGTGGTTCGCTCATTGCTTGGAAGACGAAGAAACAGACAGCGGTTTCCCGTTCGAGTGTTGAGGCTGAGTTGCGTGCTATGGCCTTGTTGACTGCTGAGGTGACCTGGTTACGGTGGTTACTTGCAGATTTTGGGGTCTCACCCACTCTGGTTTTATCTGACAGTACAGGTGCTATTAGTGTTGCACATGATCCGGTCAAGCATGAGCTTACCAAGCATATTGGTGTTGATGCTTTCTATACACGTGCTCAGGTGCAGGCTCAGGTTGTTGTGCTTCAGTATGTGCCTTCAGATTTACAGTTGGCGGATTTCTTTACGAAGACACAAACCAGAGCACGGCATGATTTCTTACTCTCTAAACTCAGTGTTGTGGATCCACCATGAGTTTGAGGGGGGTGTTAGATGTATATATTTATATATTGTAGTTTTCCCATATGTTAGGGGGCTTCCTGCATATTTGCACCTGTACCTGTATTATATATTGCGGCCTTTGGCCCCCAGAGGAATACAAGTTGCATATTCCTGACAGTTCCAATCGTCGCTAATCACCGATTCGTCTTCCAATCGTCGCTCCAACGCGGAATAATTCCGTCGCAATTTCCCCAGAATAGATTTGCACCCTCCTCAATCTAGAATCTAGTATCTAATTGGTGTTTTCATTCATTTAAATATCCCATTTCTTCTGCCAGCTTCCTCTGATCCCTTGCTGCCTACTGTGGTATTGCCGCCCTTGCAATATGGATGCATGGATTGGAGTCAGAGGCCCAGCCACGAGTGTTTGGTCACCGAATGCCGATTCATCATGAGGAGGAGAAATTGGACTACGAGAGCCACGCGCCTGCGTTGTTTGACGGTATGCTTATAGTCGTTTCACCCTATTTTGTTTTCATTTTCAGATTTTGATACATGGTATTTTGGAGATGGTTTATATATTACAAAATCCGGTTTTCCTTGTCGCCAATGGTCATGTCAAGGGTCTAAATTCTGGTTTCGCACCGGGCCCCTATTTTCTCGAATACAGCCCTGATGGCGGAGCCGGTGTGGTTCTGAGGGATCATCATGGTGGCTTCATGGCCATTTTTTGCCCTCGGTATATGCGGAAGGAATGGAACTTTTGGCATGTCGTCGTGCAGCTCAGCTCGCAAAGGAAGTGGGAGCCTCATGGTTGATCCTGGAGTCAGATAATTTGGGTGTTGTGTAAAATCTATGGAGCAATGATCTGGATCGATCGATCTACGGACCATTGGTAGAGGAAATCAAGGTGCTGTTGGAGGGCTTTGAGGACCATGTGATCAAGCATGTGCGGAGTTCGGGTAATGGGGTGGCGCACGGGTTAGCAAAATATAGCTGCGATAATAAAGTGACTAAGACATGGTTTAGGGTTCCCAGGAGTTATTGTAAGTGCCTTGGGCACAGACTGTCTTGGAGCTTAAATAAATTCGCAGCATTAATCTAAAAAAAACATAGACCCGCTCAAAGAAAGACTATGCCCTATAATACCGAGAAAAAAAAATCTCTTGACAACAAGCACCCGTGCTTTCCATGAGTAATGAAACAATGAGTGGCATTTAATGTGTACAAGAGTTAACCTTGTTAGAGCATCTCTAAACCAACCCTTATATCTTATATAGGACTAAAAGACGGAGTAAACCGGATCCCTATATTTTTTTTCTCCTCTAAATCTTGGCCACCGGAATCGATCCCTAAAAGCTTAGAGGACTAAACCATTTAAGCATTATTTTGGAACCTCCATTACCTAGTATCCATATTACAAACATGCATAAATATTATCTAAAATACATCAAATCCATCCAGTTAGATCCAAAAGCACCATCTCGGCCACCTCTTCCACCATCTCGACCACCTCAAAGACCCCTCGGCCATCACCACCACCACTCTCTCGGGCCAACATCTCCGCATGAGCAATCTCACAATATGCTTTAGCTTTGCCATTCAAGGTGCTTGGGTTCATGAACATGATGACGCAGTCGGCATCCTCCCTCTCCTTGGCCAACTTCTCCATAGTTGGCGGACCTATTGCCCTTGCCCTTGGTTGGCGTCTCCACCTCGGAGGCCTCCTCTTCCCCGGTCACCTCTTCCTCATAGGCATCCTCAGTGGCCTCCTCTTCCCCGGTCACCTCTTCCTCACAAGCATCCTCTTCCCCGGTCACCTATTCCTCACAAGCATCCTTGGTGGCCTCCTCTTCCCCGACCACGTACTCTTCGTCAGACGCATCGGCTTCTTCTTCCTCGGCCACCTCATCGTCGCTGCTAAAGTTGATGTCATCGAGCCCTTGAGAAGAGGAGAATCAAGCTGCGACATGAATTCGGCGACGGTCATCTCGGTCGCACTTGCTTTAGTAGACTCGGGAATTTCGTCGATCACCTCGTGGGCGGTGGCTCGAGCTATGACGGTGGCCACGGAGGAAGAAGATTGCGTGGCCTTGGAGGTGGTAGACGACGGATTGGCCTTGCCCTTGGTTGTTGAGGATGATGGCTTGGGCGTGGAGGTGGCGCAGCCTTCCTCTTCTTCATCTCCTCTGCCCCTGTGGATGGGCGAGCATGGCCTCCATCGGCTTCCGTGCCTGCGGCCCGCTCAGCACCAACGCAAGAGGCGGCCGTACCGCCTTTCCCACCACCCCCGTCGCCCGCATCCCGCCGGTGGTGCCCAAACGCTTCTGGGGCATCGGAGGCGACGTGGGGGTCGATTCTAGTGGCATTGCATCGGCGGGAAACTCCAACGGGGCTACGAAACCGAGCTCTGGTGACATTCCAGTCGGGGGAGGAGAGAACCGTGGCACCGGCGGTGACTGGTAGCGTTTTTGAGCAGGAGAGTTGGCGGCGAGGCGGGAGGAGGAAAATGAAGTCCTCGTGTTAGCGGCCGACCAAATTTGGGAGTGGATGGTGAAATTATAGGAGCTGGTATCCTAAAGAAAGTCCTTTAACCGGTTATGTTGCTTCGGTTGCATCAGTCGTTAGAGGAGTAAAAAAAGTCCTCCGGGGATTATAGGAGTTGGGTTAGAGATGCTCTTATCGTCCCTTCCTTCTTTCGTGAATCCGCCGTCCCCTTCCCTTGAGAGTCAACCGCTGGCAACCGGGCTGATTTGATGCCTTCCCTACCGGAGTAGCTAGTCAAAGATGGGCTAGGAGTGGCGCCAGGGTTAGGGTTGTACAAAGTTGAGACAATTAATTTGAGACGGAGTGAGTAATTGTTTGGAGTTTACTTAGAGAATGCTCTAAAATTCTTATTCACTTCCCACTTCCCTGATCAAGTTTTGTGTTTGCTACTTATCAGTTGCCTGTGATTTCATTTTCTTAACATCCATTCCAAGTTCATGGCACTACTGATATTGTAACAGCATGTAATTGCCAATGAAGTTGACGCAGCCCCTGCCATGTTTTTTTTTTGAACGGGGAAGGGTGCGAAACGCACCCTAAATAACATTCAACTCAGAAGCATTGTACATCATGAATTATATAGTCCAGGTACCGAATCGAAGCGATAGCGGCGAGCACTAGGCATGGAGAGTTGCTATGAGCTGAGTTATGAGAGAATCGACGCTATACCACTAGTTAAGTATGTATCACCCTGCTTGGAACACACTGCTGGGACAAGTATATATGTAGGAGACGGGTTTGGGAAGTAATTTTCGAGGAAAGGCTAATACCATTTTTGAAGAAAAGGCTTAATCCCATCTTTTTTATAGAATGCTAACAGTGCACCGGGGTTGCCGGATATACAGAAAGCATAACAACATCAACCCAGAATTACAACCAGAAGCAAAGGAAGACACGACAAGAGCAACAGGCCGCCTAACTTCAAGCCATACTAGTCTAGGAAAAGGAGCATGACAAGTGTGGAACTTCAAACTTGGTAGTACAGTACAGTGTATTACAAGTACAATACAGTTGAATAAACAGACGAAATCCATATCCCAGCAAAACAGTTCTGACGCAAATGCGTAGCAAAAAATCTATCTTGTTTGCCCTGAGAGAGCTAGCTAGCTGACATTAATTTATTTCCGGCTCTTGGTTCTTTATTTCACTGAGGAGTTTCCTTGCTTGTTTCACGATAGAATCAAGGCTCTCAGCAGTGTCAGGTTCATTCGCCCCAAAGGCGTAAACCATGCTGCCCTCGAGATCCAGCATCGTCTCCGAAATGCTGGTGAGCAAGTCCATGAGGCTCTCCAGGTTAGCTAATTTGATGGCACGGCTTTCGGTCCCCCGGAGTTTCATCATCGTTGCTATGACCATCCTTGTGCTAAGCTTTATCACTGTCAGGCTATCGATGGTGAGGCGATCCCTATTTGACTGCACCAACTGCATCGTGAAATTGAACACGACTCCTTCTCTTTGATCTTCTCCCAGCAAAATCGCATCAATATCAAGGTGTAACTTCTCACATGCTGTCACACAGAGGGATAACAGGGCAACATACAACTTGTGGTGTTGGTTTCGCCAAGGAGAGGAGGAAGTTGTGTCGTTGTTGTTGTTGTTGTTGTTGATGCTTTTGTTCTTGTTCTTGTTCTTCTTCGTGGTTCTGCCATCACACCTAGTGATAGCAGGGCAACATACAATTTGGCTTTCGATGTCTGTACCTGGTATGACATACTCGGGCTTTCCTTCTTCTCCTGTTAACCCACAACCAAGTATTATTTCTCTGAGATCCTGCAGATTTAAGTATACATATTAGTTAGCATACCATTTCACACAATTTACTACGTAGCCGCTATTCAAAACAAAAGGAAATATGGCTGTTCTAAAGAAAGGAACACACAATGAAAATATTATACACTCGTACCTCGGGCATCACACTGGTCATGGCATTCTTGAGTGTACTGAGATATTCACCACTCTCTTCCTTTTTGGGAAGATGTTTGCCATATCCTTCTTTTTGGCGCACAATATATTCGTCATTCTGAGTGTAATGAATACACATATGCTCCAGAATTTCTGCTGCACCTTTTCTGCATTCATCATCATTCCCAACTTGTGAAATTATTTCAGCGAGGCCACCTACAAACTCTTCATTTTCCTTCTTGGCGAGGAGGGTGGCGACACTATTGCTCCCAAGAAACAGCATCACCACTTCTTTACCTGCAGTCTTTCTGATAGAGACATCGCTGCAATCACCTTTGATGAATAATTCTACGAGCATCTTGGTGAAACTACATCTGCTTAGTTGCATCAGGATCTGCATGGCCATCATCTGCAGTTCTCGGCCTTTACATTCTTCACAGGTAACAATTTTTTCCATAGTAGTGATTGCTCGCTTGCTTGAGATCTGTTGACACAGGTCAACCCTAGTGTCTCCATTGGTATCCTTGGCAGTTGTGAGAAGCCGAAGCATCACCCTAATTGATGCAGCTACTACACTAGTGGACCATGCGCTGTGATGGGCGCCATGATCTTGGAGACAAGATCTTTGGTGTTGCTTATGATTTTGCAATTGTCCTCACTGCCTACGAGCTTTGAAAGAATGCCTAGGCCAGTCAGCAGGAGATCTTTGTATCCATGGAGCGCCTTAGATGATGATGGTCGATTGATGTTATTGTACGAGAGTCTGACTCTGGTTCCGACTCTGAATACTCTGAGGCTGATTCTGAATCTGACTCTGACTCTGATGACTGTTAGGATTAATCACGCCGTGCATGTTGTACCGTATACGAAACGTATACGCGTGGGCTGTCCGAGTTTATCTAGGTACTGGTGTTACACCGAGTCCTAGTTGATTAGATCCTAGTAGTGCATATATATATGCACACACCTGACCTTATAATCTAGTACCAGACCAGACCTTGAGTTGAGCAATACAAGAGAGAAAGCAAAGCTCCACAAGAGCCTTGACAATTAAAGTTGTTTTGCAGTGTGCGTGCGTGAGTATACTAGTTAGATCAAAAGAATCGATCGGCTAGCAGCACGTGCATCTCGGCGGAAGATATCGGGTACGTGCGTGTCGTCTCGTCGGAATTTCCTCGTCGGTGTCATCGGAAAGTACTCGGCGGCAGGGGCTGTGCTAACAATTGGTATCAGAGTCTCGTGGAGGATCTCCTAGTAACGGGAGGTCATGACGAAGCAGGTGGGCGAGTATTCTGGTGCGGCTACGGGTGCACAGGTGTCGATGCAGTATCCGCGGTACAGCCGCGACAAATACACGGTATGGGCGGTCCAGATTCTAGGAGGCTGTCGATCCAGGCGGCGACGAGTTCAAGAAGGGCGCGTCGAAGTACCACCTAGACCGACTAGCACTCACAGCCATCTGCTCGGTGGTGCCGACGGATCTGATGCAGCACCTGATCTCGAAGAAATCTGCAAAGGAGGTGTGGGATACGCTCAAGACGCTAAATCTTGGGCACGAGCGTGTCCGCGAGGCGACCCTGCAAACCTTGCAGAAGAAGTATGAGAATCTGGAGATGGGAGAAGATAAGACGCTAGACGCTTTTGCTTCAAGGGTCGCTACACTGGTCAATGGGATTCGCGGACTTGGCGAGAAGCTAGAGGAGATCTCTATTGTGAGGCGTTTCCTCCACGTGGCGCTGTCGCGTTACTCACCTGTTGTCTCGGTGATCGAGCAATGCATTGATCTCAAGACTCTCACGATGGATGATCTAGTTGGACGGTTCAAGGCGCACGACGAGCGGATGAAGATCACCTATGGCAACGCGAAAGTGGATGACCATCTCATGCTTATGGCTCGAGCGTTGTTCGCCAAGGAGAAGAAGGGCGATAAAGCATCCGGTAGTAGGAGTTGTTAGATTATATTTACTTGCATATCAAGTTAGGGTTTAGGCCGGTGCGCTGCACCTCCTCCCCCTCCCCCCTCTCCTATATAAACCATTGTATTCTCTCATTGTACAATTATCAATTATTATTATTATCACAATTTTACAGGAGTGATAGAGAAGATTCTCGTCCAGCGAAAAAGTATATCGCAGGGGAGGATGAGGACGAGCCTCCGCCGCGGAGGAAGTTTGACATCAAGAAAGTAAGATGTCATAAGTGCGGCGAGCTCGGTCACTTCAAGAAGGATTGCAAGAAATCATCAAAGGAGAGGGCTCTCATCGCCCAGGAAGGAGATGATGATGGACCAATGATGCTGATGCTCGAAGTAACTGAGCTGAAGGATGAGGAGGATCCTCCATCACCGGGTACAGAGATTGTGGTGCAAGTGGATCACGATCTACCGTGTGTGGATCACGAGCAACGGAGTGCGCCGTTTCTGCGTGAAGCCACGTTTGAGGCAAGTGAAGCTTCAGAATCTGATCATGGCGATCTATGCGTTGGAATTTCACCTGTAACTCCGTCCGGCAATAAGTTCTTCATGCTTGTGGTGGATGATCATAGTAAATACATGTGGATTGTGTTGCTAAAAAGTAAGGATCAAGCTCAACAAGCATTTGAGAAGATCAAGGAAGCCGAAGAGTTCAAGGTGGAGACGAAGATAAGAGCTCTACGCACTGATCAGGAAGGCGAGCTGCATCAAACCGTGCTGACCTTGGCACGGAGGATGATGAAGAGTAAAGGTTTGCCATGAAACTTCTGGGGTGAGACAGTCAATACGGCTGTGTATTTGCTGAACTTGGAGCCAACTGAGAGTGGAGTTGGTATGACTTCGTATGAAGGATGGTATGGACGAAAGCCCTCGGTGATCATCTTCGCACTTTTGGGTGCGTAGCACATGACAAGACCGGCCAGCAGAGTACTCCAATGATCATGACAGGATATGAAGGCTCGAAGGAATACCGTTTGTGCAATCCTTATACCAATAAGGTAGTTTTCACGGACGACATAGTCTTTAAGGAAGAGAAATCATGGAATTGGGGCTCCAAGGAACCGAAATATTCATCTTTTCACATCACGTGGGATCTTGGGTATGAAGAAAATATGGATCAACCAAGCTTATCTTTGTTAGCAAATTTGGACCTAGAAGAGATTGAAGGCCTAGGGGATGCTCTAGGCGTGGACACCAGGCCAGAAGCACTAGGGATATTTCCATAAGATAAAGAGTCTGGAGAAAAGGCTAGTCCGTGGTCAGAAAAAACAAAGCTAGAAGGTGTTGCGTTTAGCCCATCATCTGCTAGTACAGGAGGTGATGATCCACGTGAAGAGCTTGGGGCAAAGGAGTGTCCAGAAGTGCAAGGGTCATGTGATGTGGTGGTGAGTCAAGAAATTGTCTCAGAAGTAGGCATGCAGGATACGCTGCATGTAGAGCCGTTGGCTCTAAGAGCTCTACGTGGAGGCATACAAGGTTCAGAAAATGAAGAAACAAGCGCGTTGTCGGACGCAGAAGAGTATGTCGCACAGTCTCCGACTGCACTAGAGATAAAGCGACTACAACCGACGCAAGCATACATGCAAGGCGTGTTGGACTACTGTCCGAAGAAAGAATTCCGGACGGTAAATTATCTGGTGAAGATGGAGTACGAAAATCAATGTTTGTTCATCAAGGAACCGGTGAAGACCGACGGCATGGTCATGGACGACATCGACAAGGAGGACGCGGAAAGGAAGGACGCGGACGAGAAGGGTCGACGTGAAGCCATGGAGAAGCCGACAAAAGCAAAGTCGGTGACATGGGTGCTGAGGAAGGGAGCGACGAAAGCAATGTCATGGATAACGCCCGCGAGGAGCAGCCGGCGTATTTGGGACCCAGGCAGATGTTGAAGGGCACGTCGTTCTTAGGGGGTGATTGTTAGGATTAATCACGCCGTGCATGTTGTACCGTATACGAAACATATACGTGTGGGCTGTCCGAGTTCATCTAGGTACTGGTGTTACACCGAGTCCTAGTTGATTAGGTTCTAGTAGTGCATATATATATATATGCATATACCTGGCCTTGTAATCTAGTACCAGACCAGACCTTGAGTTGAGCAATACAAGAGAGAACGCAAGGCTCGACAAGAGCCTTTGGCAATCAAAGTTGTTCTGCAGTGTGCGTGCGTGAGTATACTAGTTAGATCAAAATAATCGATCGGCTAGCAGCACGTGCATCTCGGCGGAAGTTATCGGGTACGTGAGTGTCGTCTCGTCGGAATTTCCTCGTCGGTGTCGTTGGAAAGTACTCGGCGGCAGGGGCTGTGCTAACAATGACGAATAACTGTTGCTTCTGCTGACTTCTTCACCTTGATCATCACCGTTAGTTTTGTTTGATGGCGGCATAGTTGTTGAAATTGCTGCATTTGTGTTTGGTTTTGATGATGGTGTCTCATACGGCTGGAGTCGATGGTATTCTTCAAAGGTGTCAATGAGTGATGATATACATTTCATACCTCGCGGGAATTCCTCCAAAAGAATCCCACCGGCAACATGCTCCACAATTCTGGCAGCAGCACCCCTCATCTTTTTGTCGTATGAGCGTCTTGAATCCAGTGTGTGAAGCATTTTTTTGAGAATGTGGGTGGAGGATGCAAACCCAATCAGCCTCTTTATCACGGTTCGCTGCTGCCTAATGATCGCCTCCTCCTTTTTCTGATGTTTCTCCTTTCTCCTCTCCTCTCTCTTCTTCTTCCTCTCATCCCTCTTCTTCATCTCCTCATTCCCATGCTTAATGGAATGGGGTATAGTATTGCCCTCTAAATTTAATTGCTGCTGCTGCTGCTGCTTTTCTTCGTGTTCGATCAAAGTGGGAGCTTTCATCTTGCCTGAATGCTGCTGGGTGATCAGTTTGTCCAGTATCAGTATGCCAGAAAGGCAACTACGAGGTGACTTGGACTCCATGAGTTCTATAGCATAAGTGATGAGGTTCCTTTCTGTAGCGGAGGATGGGTTCTTTCTGCATCCCTTAGTTATTTCACGACAATACCCCAAAACTGCATTGTCATCTTGGAAGCCGTATTCTTGGCTCACTTGTTTCACCTTCCACTTCCACCACGGCACCAAGATGATTGCATACAGGAACAAGGCACCTTGGGCCACACACAGGACGTACAAGACACTATGTGCCGGGTACATGTTAATTCTTGTCTCATCCGTGACGTTGTAATAGTCATGTTTCACTAGACCGTAGATCGAAAGCGAGGTAGTGATAAGCAACCCAAAGTTAAGGACATCCATCACGAAGATAGCGCACAACATCAACAAACAACTGTGAATTAGCACTAGGTAAATTCCTACTACATCAAGTACAGGTGCAACAACTCGCATAACCACTGCCAGCTTCGGGTGACAACACCGTGCCTTGGTACCCAGCTGCCAGCTGCTGCGCGCGACTAGACGTTCCGGCGAATCCAAGCGACGAGAAAGAGAAGCAACAGATCTGGTTCTTTCAGCGAAAGACGCATTTATCCTGTTATACATATATGTTCCAAGTTAGATACTCTTAAGCCAGCGACTGGAAAACAAAATTAAACACTCACAAAAAGTATTCTTAGGCCTTGTTCTTTTAGTCCATTGGAGGCATGGATTTTTTTTTTTTTTTTGAGGGGCTCACACTTTATTAAACTTCGATTATAACAAGGATACAAAAGCCATCCAGGGGCATGGATTGACTTGGATTCTGGGCGGATCTCGGTTTTCTAGTTGCGACTGGCAAGACAAATTATCCAAACCAACAAATGTGCGGTCTTCAGTTAGGCCATCATAGGGTTCTAGCCTAGAGTATCCCGTACATATATCACTCAGTTGGGCTGGAAGAAAATTACCGCCACCCTGACTATGGAATATTTTCCACAACACGCGATAGAACAACACGAGTGAAGACAGCGTCTTCCAAGGGATTAACCGAAAGGCTCTACAAGGGATTAGGAGGAGAGATTAACATGGGCTAGCTATTGCTTATTGGGGTTTGGGTGGAGGGTTGGAATTAACCCAATCTAGGCCTCGATGGATTTCATGTCTGGATTCAATCCCGACAAAACAAATTGAGGCCTTAGGGATACTTCATTCTTGTCTGTTATTTATTTGTATTATTTGAATATATAGGATACACACTAACAGAGAGGATTGCTCCAATACAACCCCACTGAAACTTGGTTTGGTTAGGATAGTCATTAGCCAATTAATTAATTAATGTGTTTGTCTAATAACATTGGGGTGAGGGAGCCGGCCTAATGTCCGTGGCAAGCTGTTCCCTGTGGAGCTTGAAGAAGTGCAGCTCCCATCGACATGCCTGACCAACATCCGAATTTGCTGCATATACATATGTGTAGAGATTCAGGCAAATTAATTGTGTTGTACGTGTTTTCTACTATAAACTTGATTATTTCTTAATTATTTTAAAAGACCATCATGTCCTTAATTACGAAGGGTACCGAAGCGATTTCAGTCATCCTTGTGTGTGAGTTTGGAGGGGTTTGTATTGGAGCAAAAGCCTTTAACAGATTAACCACTCCATCCAGCTCAGCTATAGAGCCATAGGACCCATATCTAGCCTCCTCTTTGCACTTGCAGAGATGCATTAGGGTGTCTCCAATGTGGTTTTAAGCTTGGCCACAAGGCCTCTAAGGCCGACCACAGCAAAGTTTTAACATTGTGACCTGGACTACAAGCTCATAATCCTTGAGGTCGACCACATTGGTATATATCTCGGCCATAAGAATAAGAAATATTTCTTTCACCTCCTTCGGTTGCCACACCCACGCCGAACCCGTAAGCTTGGGGACAAGCACCTTCAACAACGATCACTGGACGCCACCATGCCCCCACCGCATACATTGGTGATGCTTTACCAACTGAGGGGTGCTGCCCGGTCAGAGGTGACAAGGTTGAAGCAGGGCCAGAGTCTGTGACGGTATTGGTGCCGCATGCCTGGTGGCGATGAGGATGAGATTGTGGCACTTGGCCCCTGACGACGCCCTTCTACTTTTTCTCTGCAATCATGTCCTCTTGCACCTCCAACATTGTCATGCTTGCCCAACTAGTGGAAGTTGGTCGATCATCGCCGCTCACAACTGGCAGCATGCCATACCACTTCGACGACTCACTTTGCTTTAGCCACCACCACCAGATTCATCGTGTTGCATGATCAACCCCCAGATTGGGGTCACCGGGTGTTAGACTTTGTATATCTAGAGTGCTCTGTTTCGCCCTCACTGGCCTCTGCTGCCATGTCTATCGCATTGTGTCGTTCATCGCTGTTTGCATCTTTTCAAAATTGTATTACTGATTTCTTCGGAAGTGCTAGTTCTTTTTTTGAGATGAAAGTGCTAGTTCTTGATGTAGTAGCGGGAGGAAACCAAACAACTCACTTGGTAGTAATTTTGTATTGCTATACTATTATTTAGCATTCGTATGTTTTAGCGTACTACATTGAATCGTCGAGTATCGACTTCAATTTTTAAACCGTTTTGCAATCAAACCATTTCTCTACTACTTTGACATGTGATATTTTCCTAGCTTAATTTTCGCCGTTTGGGCTTGGTCCCATCCTTACACTAACGCATTTGTAAAGGTAAAGCTTGTTATTTAACTCATATTTTGTTAGTAAACATAATGGACAAAGTTTGTCCAGAAGTTTTAAGATATTTTTGAAAAGTTCTAAAAATTTATCAAAATTTGCCCAAATCGAACAAAAAGTGACCCAAGTTTTAAACATGACGATCAATTCTTTTCGATGTTTCTTAGTTTTAGTTCATGTTTTTTCAATTAATGGAATTTTTCATCTTTTTTTGATAAGTTTGAAATTTTCACCAAAGTTTGGCCAAATCTTAGAAAAACTAATGAATATTTTAAATGGATGATGTAAACGGTTTCAAACTTTCCTAGATTTGTTAGTTTATATTGTTTCTATTATTGGATTTTTTAAATGTTTGAAAAAAGGTAGCCGATGACACATGGATGCCACATCATCCCTAACATGTGGGCCCTAGCCCATAAGGTTTCAGTTAAGCAACCTAATCGCAGATTTGGACCTCTATGCAATGAGTTACCCTTATAGTTGGTGCTTTGTGGAAACAATAGTTAAAGTGGACGTTTTGTGCAACTAGAGCAGCAATAAGCGGTGGTTCCTGCAATTTCCTCCAAAAAGAGTGAGTAGCACTAATCCCAGTAATCAGACTGTTAAGTTAGCGCAGAATATTGTCAACTAGATCTCGATTACTTATTTCCATGTTCTTTTTCGTCCATCATACTTATTCTCTAAACCTCCGGTAGCGAGACCTCCTCCCCCTCGTCTCCCCCTCGCGTCGCCCCCTCCTCGAGACCAAGGGGGCCAAACCCTAACCACGCTGCCACCTCATCCCCCTCCATCCTTCTTCCTCCTCGTCGCCCCCGGAGGGCCGCCGGCCTAAGTGCGCGGCACCGGTGATGGGGGCGGCGGGGATCTGGCCTCCCGGCCCCAGGGTGGCGGTAGGGAGGAGAACGCCAGCGCTGGACGGGGCCCGCTCGCCATCGAAGTCTCTGCGGCTCCGGCCGGCGGTGGTTTCGTGGGAGCTCGGATCTGGAGGCGACGGCCTCTACCGCAGTGGGGCGGTGTAGGCGGAAGCGCGGCGACCTGGGCACCGTCCCTTGGTCGGGGTGGAGGCAGCGGTTCCCTGTGGTGGCGATCTGGTGGAGGAGGTGTCGGCGATGGGATTCCATTGGAAGACCTAGATCGGCTCTCTAACCCTAATTTTCTGCTCGATCCGTTCTCCAGAAACCGGTCGGCGGTGTGGGGATCGCTGTGTCGGATCTAATAAAGGAGGTGATCCTTTGGTTTCTTTCGCATGAAGACAAATATCTGCTTGATGTTTGCCCTCGTTGATCTGGTCTAGAGAAGCGGGTTCCGGAAGGCTCCGCCGGCAAACTCCCATGGGTGTATCATGTCTGGAGATTGCTGAATCAGAAGGTATTCGGTCATGCGCATCTTATTTTTCTGGCCATTTGGTTTCAGCAGGAGCGTTGCGAAGCTCTGTTTTTTGTTCCCACCAAGTGCCATTCTTACAGCCATGGTGAAGTCAGATGCGGAGAATGTCACGAAAGCGGAAATATGAGGGTAGCGATGGTGATTTCTGTTCTTATGGCGACGGAGAACCTGGCTGCGTGATCTGGGACTCGTTGTAGCGACTGTTTGTGCAGGAAAACAACACAGGGGGAGTTCCCAGTCTTATCTTGCAGGGTGAAAATCCAAGGTCTGGCCTTAACTGGTTGTGTCTGACAATGACCTTATTGAAGGCATTGTTTTGTGAGCAAAGACTTTCTCCAGGGTGAAAACCTATGATCTTTGATCGGGCAACGACGGCGCTTGGACACTGTTTCCTTTTTAAAGGCGTTGTTATTGGAGTGGAGGACTATTGGTGCTGTTCTGATGGTGTTAGTGTTGTTGCTTTAAGGATTAGTTCTCTGTAGCGGGACTTTTCTTTTTTGTAATTCTTTTTTTCTGGACTGTGTGCATCCGTAGGGCCGCTAGGGCATATGCGTTGTTGCAGAGGCTGGGTGTAATTGGTATCTCTGTGATATTAATATATACTCTTTTCTTAAAAAAATCATACTACCTTCTGACCCTGTAATGCTTAGTATTGATTAAGGTCACGGTTGCAGCTGAACCATCTCGACAGAGTTCTTGAGCAACGAAAAAATACATGGCTACTGAACCAGCCTAGCACCCTCTTCTCAAGCAATGGACCGTGTGAAATATGGTCTGTAATTTGTTCTAGTAGCTTGTAACGGTAGAAGAAAGAAATCCATGGAAGAAAAGAATATTATTTAGGAGAGCAAAGGTCTGGAAAAACTCCAGGAGGCTTCAATCGCCCCCCCCCCCACCCACCCACCCACCCACCCACAAACACACCACCCCCCATCACCACCACCTCGTGGTGGAGAAGCCATGGGTGAAGCCTTCCATTTTTGTGGGATTTTTGTATATTTTTTGTTGTTGCAAACTTTTCTTGTTCTGAACATGCATTTAATGTTTTTTGCAGACATTGTTTGAAAGCTAGCCTAACACCTCTCTATCTAGAAGAGTATCTAATTCTACTATCTCTATTATACTCATGTTTTGGGTATTAGCATAAATTACCCAGACCATTAGATCAACCATACAGTTAAAAGTTCACTTTTCAGTAGTACTCAGGCGATTATAGCCGGCTCAGGTGTGTTAGACAAGCAGCAAGAAAATAAGATTTTAGGACGGTAGATGCCGAAGGAAGAAAACATATTCTGATGAAATTAAGCGATGGAGATAAATGAAAACAAGATGATACATAGTACTAGCCAGAGTATCTGTATGAACGTAATCAGCGTGAGTAGCCGGAAATCCTGCTTATTTATCATAGAGACGAACCCACCGAGAAGAACAACCGTGGCCCATGTAACCACCAGGAAGCCTATCCCTCTGATGCCGAAACCCACATACACTCGAAGCACGGCACAAGCATTGATGGCCTTCACTTCCTTCCATTTGGAGTCGTATCTAGCCATACTAGCTTCCTTTACATGGAGAGCACTCAGATCATTGCCGATATAGGTACATGTGAACTTCCCTCTCGCCCGACCCCTAAGTGTGAATCTCCAGACAAACAATTACTCCGTAGTATATTATTTGTCTATGGCAGAAACGAGATTGGATCTTGACCAACACTAACAGGCAAGACCCCGTCATTAGAGCAAGTTTAATAATATGGCCTGCTGCTGGCTATAAGAAAGCATCATTTTTATCTATAGTCATTCTGATAGCTAACACATACAATAGTTAAATAGTTAATAGGTATAAAAGTCTACTACTTAATCAATATGTGGTCCATATTTTTACTCTCACAAAGTACTTCATCTATCCCAAATTAGGACTTATATAGTTTTTACGATACCAAATGCACAGAATAAAAAAAATCCATAAAGGTTCTAACAATACTATTTTGATATTATTAATGTTGATACTTTTTTCTGCATCGTTGATAAAAAATTAAGACATAGTTGGTCAAATTTTGGAAAGTTTAACTATAACCAAAATTATATAGATGGAGGGAGTATCTAGGAGCACGTATTAGAGCCGACTTTTAACTTACAACCCGTTTAAACTCTATCCGCTTCTCTCCTTTGTATCACCAAAACTATAATATTCTAACGCTTATAGCTAGCTGATTATATCATATTATACTTGCTATTAATTAATTTGGACTGCTAGCTAGCTGTGTTCAGCTCAGCGCCAAACCGGTCCTGCATAAAACAATACAAACTGACATGTCCTACCTCCCTCCTCAACCTCACATGCTTAATTTAATTATTAGTCATGCATAGTAGATATAGGTCGTTAATTTGACCAACTTTAGATAATACTACCTCCGTTCCAAAGCTTAAAGCTTATATTTTTTAAAAAGTCAAGTAACGAAAAGTTTGATCAAACTTTAAGAAAAAAATATAAAAAATTATGATATTATATAGATATCACGTAAAACTATGTTTCATAATATATCAAACGGAATGGATTTTATGTTGTAAGCTTTGGATCGAAGGGAATATATGATAAAACATATATCATTAGAGTCCATATTAGAGATTTCTATTTTCGTGCCGCTGGTTCGTTAGCTATATTCACTTTTTCCTAGCCGCTTAACTCTCGCATCGGTCTGAACCTCGTTGTCCGTTGGGTCCCGTTAGTGGACCCTCGCTGTTACGTGCTGACAAGTGGGGCCGCACTCAGTCGGGTCCCATAATGGACCCTCGCCGTTACGTGTTGACAAGTAGGACCCCCGTTACGTGCTGACAAGTAGGGTCACATTCAGTCGGATCCTGTAGTAGGACCCCCAATGTTGGACTACGTGGGGCCGGCTTATTGGGAATGCATTTTTGGGATGTGGCGTGGGACCATGTTGGGCGCGTTTGGTAGTTACGGCGCCATGTCGGCTAAATTGGAAGATTTATTTTTTGTTATTTTTATGATTGGCCCTTTTAAGCGTATTTTCTTCTTTATGTCGCTAACAATTGTGTTAATTTTTGCTCAAAAATGTAGCGAATCTAGAGCAGCTTCTCTTTTCATTCATGCTTCCTTTTGGACCTCGTATTTTCCCAATCTGATAGAAAATCTAGCAGCAAATCTAACCAGCACCATAAATATGTAGATAAACAGAACAGATGTAGATAAAGCAGCTAATATAGGATATATATATATAAACAGAGCAGATGTAAATAAAGCAACTAATATAGGATATATATAGTACGGTACTTAAACGAGGTTCGACAATTAGGCTGCTCAGCAGCAGCAGGGGACAAGTTCAACACAGACAACAAAAAGAAAGAAGCTGCTTTACAGCAGCATCAGCACAAGATCAGTGTCCCCTCATGGCCTCCGCCTCCTCCCTCTGGCGCTTCCTCCACTTTTGCTTCCCACTTCCTTGACCTTGGGCGCCTTGGGCTTGATCGGGGGCATGCGATCCTCCTTGATGGCCACCTTCTAGAGGTTGTGGAGATGAAAACCGAGCGCCTGGTGATTGGCTCTGAAGGCGTGGACGTTCTTTGACAGGCCGCAGGTCTTCACGTCCTCGGCATGCCTCATGAGGGAGTTGAAGTCGGTGGCGAGGCTCCTGGTGCAGAAGGGGCACCTGTAGACGTCGCCAACGAAGAAGTTGTCGTACTAGCCGAACTTCAGCTTCCTCAGCACTTGACGAGTCTTGGTGTCCGTGGAATCGCCGTTGATGCAGACGTCGCTGCTATCCACCTGTTGGAAAAAACAGTAGATGCAATAAGGACATGATTGAGATACCTTGATTATCTGGATTGATTACTTGCATAAATTAACCGATTAAGATCCCCTGATTATTCCCCAATCCCCAAATCTCTAACCAAATCGAATACTGATCCCAACTATAGATTGGTGCTAGTACTAACTAGAGAATTCATTGAAATACGAGATCTAACACAAGAGGATTATGTACTATAAAAATACCTAGCATCCAACTATTGAAAATACGAACAGCTGAGCCCTAATAACACATGATCTAGCATCCAACGATGGGAATGGGGGAAGAACAAAGGAAGGGGAGAAAACTCTAGTTACCTCCGACCATGGGTCGGCTAAGCCGGTATCGTAGGAGTTCTCCGGCCTGATGTAATCATATTCCTCGTAGGGGTCCCAGCCGTGCGGGATCTGCCGGAGACCGGTCGAGTCCTCCTCGCCGGCGGCTATGGCGGAAGCGGGGACGGGGGTCTGGACGGGGATGGCGGCTACCTTCGATGCCTCGACGGGGGCCTATACGGGGACGGGGGCCTCCTCGCCGGCGGCTACGACGGAAGCGGGGACGGGGGTCTGGACAGGGACGACGACTGCCTTCGATGCCTCGACGGGTCCTGTACGGGGACGGGGGACTCCTCGCCGGCGTTGTTGGAGGCGACGATGGCCACCACGCTATTATTCTCCATCGTCGGCGTGGTTGGAGTTTTCTTGGGGTTTGCAGAAGGTGATGGGACAGTGGAGTTGGTTGCGTGAGTGAGCGTGCAAGTGATGAGTGAGAGTTAGGAGGCATCTATAAAGGTGAAGGGAGGAGAGGTTTTGTTGCACCACCGTGCACCGCATAATCGCGTACGCTACTGCACCATGCACGGCCATGCGCGTCCACTATCGCCCCATGCACCGCGACACGCGTACCGTGCGTCACGTTTTCTCCCTCGTGTCTAACCTTGGCCACTTAGTTGTGCTCAGTTATACCCTCGAGTGTAACACTGCAGTTTGGTTGTACTCAATTTTTCCCTCCAGTACTAACACTATATTATGCAATATACTCACTTTTAGCTTCCGGTGGCTGGTCAACAGAGAGTCAACGAATGGGTTTTAGCTAGCTAATTGAGTCATTTTATGCACAGCAAATTCAAAAATATCAAAACATAGTGGTATCTATCCAGGGAGTTTTATTATGTGACCTGCCACTATAAGAAATGTATATAAAACAAGTTTTAACCTAAAGCACCACTTCTCAAATCACCTACTATCTATGAAGGTTCATGGTTTTGTACTCAAGCTTCTTCCCAAAATATCCCTCCCCAAAACATAATTTGTCTGAATGAGACAATAATTGTCAAACTGGTATATATTTGAATTGCAAATAGTTTTATGTATGCCAAAATGTATTTTATTGTATAAAAGAAGCATTTTCCATTTTTAAATCTCTTTCTTTTTTCTATTTGAACCCCTTTGTTAGTTTTGCCCTCAGATTTTAAGTTCTACTCAGTTTTGCCCTTAATTTTTAAGTTCTACTCAGTTTTTCCCTCTCTCTTAGTCACAAACTCTCACACATGTGCTCATCTTGGCTGCTACGCTCTGATTGGTCGAGATAGTTGTCACACGGATCATACCCACCAACCGTTGATCCTCTGATTGATCATCTGTGATCTAGCGGACAGGATAACCCCTGTATCTGTCGGGGAGCACCCTCTATCCATG
This sequence comes from Avena insularis, assembly GCA_023614405.1. Lineage (NCBI taxonomy): Eukaryota > Viridiplantae > Streptophyta > Magnoliopsida > Poales > Poaceae > Avena > Avena insularis. The sequence goes on from CM042685.1 coordinate 359,659,257, forward strand.
CAAAATAACGAGTTTGCCATCGATACTTTAACTCCATAAACAAATGATTTTGAATATAATTTGAAGGGAAAATGTTCAAAGGTGTACAATTTCTGTATTATATTTTACTCCATGAAAATGATAAATGATTAGGATTTTATTAGCACAACATTATCATGTCCTAAGTGCGATTCAAAGAGTTCAAAGGTGTATAATTTTTGCCATATGAAAGTTTATGCATTATATTCAATGAAAATGATAATCTCTCAAGATTTTCTTAGCACATCATTATCACGTATTAAGTGCGATTTCACAGTGTTCAAAGGTTTATAATTTTCGTATACGCTAGTTTAGGGATCATTTTTCATGCTCTAAAAATGATAAACTCTCAATATTTTCTTAGGACGCAATAATTTTAAAGTGTTTAAGAGTTGTGTCAATTATAAACACTCTTTTACATTAAGAGTTGTATAATTTTTTAAATTTGAAAGTGTTGAAGAGTTGTGTCAATTATAAACACTCTTTTACATTAAGAGTTGCATTTTTTTAATTTGAAAGTGTTCAAGAGTTGTGTCAATTATAAACACTTTTTATATTAAGAGTTGTATAACTTTTTTAATTTGAAAGTGTTCAAGAGTTGTGTCAAATATAAACACTCTTTAACATTACGAGTTGTATAATTTTTTTAATTCGAAAGTGTTCAAGAGTTGTGTCAATTATAAACACTCTTTTACATTAAGAGTTGTATAATTTTTTTAATTTGAAAGTGTTCAAGAGTTGTGTCAATTATAAACACTCTTTTCCATTAAGAGTTGTATAAATTTTTTAAATTTGAAATTGTTTAAGAGTTGTGTCAATTATAAACACTTTTTTGCATTAAGAGTTTTATAATTTTTTAATTTGAAAGTGTTCGAGAGTTGTGTCAATTATAAACACTCTTTTGCATTAAGAGTTATATAATTTTTTTAATTTGAAAGTGTTCAAGAGTTGTGTTATTTTCTTATTTATTATATATCCATCTCCCTATTTTTTAATTATAAACACTCTTGCACTTGATTGCAACCGAGACATTAACTTGATAAACCAATTAAATCATTGGAACGGCTCGTCGGCCGCATACTCCAAAGCAAGCGCCCCCGTCTAATTGGAATATTTTGGTGAAAGATCTAATCTTTTCTACGCACGGTTGCCATTGTCATCCTTCATACAGGTCAACGGGACGGCACCATACTGCGGCCAGGACGAACGGGAGGCCGAAGTAAAGCTCGACAAAGGGCCGCCGTCATCGGAGAAGAAGAAAAAGGGGAGGCAATGGCACGGGAGCGGGCGTGGGGCTGGCTCACGTGAATAAGCTATAGGTATGATGCTCATATGGATAAGCTGTGGGTCCCATGCAGATCTGAATAGTGGAGAGAGGTGTCCACTACGGGAACCAACTTAACGCGGCCCACTTGTCAGTATGTAACGATAAGGGTCCACTACGGGACCTGACAGACCGCAGCCCCACTTGTCAGCACGTAACGGGGAGGGTCCACTACGGGACCCGACTGAATGCGGCCCACTTGTCAATGCGTAACCGCAAGGCTAACGGACAGCAAGTTTCAGACCGTGCGAGACTTTCATAATAGGAGATGGGCAAAAGTAAGGCGGTGGATAAAAAATGAGTACAACTAAGAAACCAAGGGCATGAAAATAGAACTCCCTAGATATTATTACTTTCTAACGGTAATTTTTATGTTATACTCCCTCCGTTCCAAGGCTTAAGGCTTAATCAATGTACACCTGTACTCCCTTAATTTCTCTCCATGCGCGATTAGTTGCCCTCCTCGTTTCTATCCATGACATGAATGACTTTTATCTCTCTCGCATGCACAACAACCAATGAATGGTAACTGCTCGCATTAACTTCTCTCCTGATTTTTTCTTACGCTTCGCATGCGCCATGCATAGCCAATACCAGCGCCGATGTCCTCCTGATATTTTGGTCAGTGTAAACAGCAATAAAGGATAGTTCTGGGATAAACGGGGCATAGCACACCCTGCGTCTTAAGTTGCGCCTTAACTGCTCGCATTCAAAATTTCACCACAGCTTAAACTGAATGCAAAGGTCTAGGAAGTCAAATGGCAGAAAATATAAACTAAATATAGATGCTACATTTCGGATCGATGGATCGGGAGCGGCTGGAATGGTCCTAAGGTCTTTCACAATGGGAGTCTCTTAGCACTCTATCTTAGGTAAAATGCTTATGTGGCACCCTATTTAATGATGAAAGAGAAGAGTGGTGTATCTTAGTAAGATACACCACTTGCACGTTATCATAGGCAAAAAACTTGGCTAGTCCAATCATACACATGCATAAGCACAAAATCATTAAATACAACATCTCTAAGCAACACCATGTAAGATACACCTCATTGTGATAGTTGTTTGTTAAGTTTTAATAGATCCTATGAAAACATGCTAAGATACATCCCATTGGAAAAGGCCTCCGAAATAATCGCACCGAAGATTTAGCCGGCTATGCATGGGATAGGCTGGGGGTTCCTGGCCTAGAGTGTTTGGAGTTCCCACTCCTATTGTGGCTAACATGCTGATCTCCCTGAGGCCCACCCTCTATATCCCCTCATAGGTCTTGGGTCGAGATCCCTCGAGCTCATGGGCCCTCCAAACTTCATCCAGTGGCATCGCTTCATGTGTCTATCTAGTTGATCTTGCCAACTGTATTATGACTCTAAGATATGCGGCCTTGGCCTTTTTTCCCGAGCTATATTTGATCCAGTGGCCTCTATCTTTGCCAGTCGTCTATGTCTGGCTAGTCATGTTCGTGGAGCCAATGTGGTTGCGCATCCCTGCCCTAAACTCCCGGGTTAGGCAGTACGTAATCCATGACAGTCCTTGCTGCCAGGTGTGCCCTTGGGACGAAGGATCTTCTGAATGGTTGACTTCTTGTGACGGTTCCTTAGGGAGGTGATCCGTTCAAAACGTATCTACTTCCCGGAACACGTTTGCTATTGTTTCTCCTCTAAACTTGTGTGATTTGGATACAACTAACACGGACGGACGCTGTTTTCAGTAGAATTACCTTGGTGTCTGGTTTTTGTGCAGAAAATCAACTATCAGGAAAAATCCCAAAAAATATGCCAAAAATCCTATTTCACCAGAAGATTCATGGAGCTAGAGTACGAGACGGAGTGGAGGCCTGGGGGGCCCACACCACTGCCAGGCACGGGCCAGGCCTGGCCACGCCTAGGGGGGGTACGGCCACCTCAGGCACCCCCTCGACCTTCCTCTTCGCCTATAAGAAGCCTCTTGACCTAAAAACTGAGGGGGGTTCGTCGTTTTTCCAGAAAGAGTTCTGTTGCGCCGCAACCACTAAAAACCAATATTCGGAATCAGAAACTCCGTTCTGGCACCGTGCCGGGACGGAGAATTTGGGGAGGATCATCGCCATCGTCGTCACCAATGCCTCTCCATCAACCATCCATGTTTCCCTCATCCATGAGTGAGTAATCCCCCGCTTTAGGCTATGGGGATGGTAGGGATTGGATGAGTTCTATCATGTAATCGAATAAGATTGTTAGGGCATAGTGCCTAGTATCTCTATTAGTGCTATTTGACTTTGTTGCAACTTTTTGTGCTTAATGCTTGTCACTAGGGCCTGAGTTCCATGATCTCAAATCTGAACTTATTATTGAATCATTATGATAGTATTGCTTGTGATCTTATCTGCAAGTTGTGTACACATATCATTGTCCGGATCCAAAGGCCCCGAAGTGACAGAAATTGGGATAACCTGAGGGGATGGCTGTGATATGAGGATCACATGTGTTCACGGAGTGTTAATGCTTTGCTCTGGTGCTCTATTAAAAGGAGCACCTTAATTGCCAGTAGTTCCCTTGAGGCCCCGCTGCAACGGGCTGGCTGGACAAAAGATGTTGTGCAAGTTCTCATTGAGAGCACGCATGACTATATATGGAGCACATGCCTATGATTGTTTAGTATTTTGATGCTTATTCTTATTTATCTACAATGCCCTGGGTCTTGAAGTTACATGTTTAGAATCGTCCATGCAACGCCGGTCCATCCATCCCTATGCCTACCGCACTCATATCCTACTACTTGCTACTGCTGTTACTATTGCTTTTGTTTTACTGCTGCTGTTGCTTTGATATTGCTACTACAAACTTTGCTACTGATAAAATTCTATGAGCAAGAACTATTTCCAGGTGCAGCTGAATTGATAACTCAGTTGTTAAGGCTTGCATGTATTCTTTGGCTCCCCTTGTGTCAAATCAATAAATTGGGTAATACTACCCACGAAGACTATTGCGATCCCTATACTTGTGGGTCATCAAGACTATTTTCTGGCGCTGTTGCCGGGGAGCATAGCTTTATTTGTAAGTTCGCTTGGATCTATTATTGTTCACTGCTACTCATTTCATCATGGGAAAGTCTCGTGATGGAAAGTTCCCTATTTTACCATCCACTACAAGAAGAGGTACGGTCCTAAACACCTCTGTTGCTCTTGATTCATCGTATGTTATAAGTAAGCTCGTTACACCACCACCACATACTCATGCTACACACACTATTGAATCTGAAACTGCTTTTGATACTCATGATGTTACTTCTACTGTGCTTGATGCGATTGGTTCATTAGGTCCTTTCCTAGATGCCATTATGGCTAGTCTAGGAAATACTGAAACTCCTAGTGAAGGCACTGTTACACCTATTAGCTCACATGAGTCTAGAGAGATATACGATATTAATGATGGTTACATTGAGTTTACTGATGAATTTATTGAGGAGTGCCAAAACACACATGGTGCTAGTGCTATTAAGAGTCTCCTTGTGAGATGTACTATTATTCCTAAGTTGTCCTCTAATCCTAAGTTTGCCACCTCTCCCATAGATATTAAAGATAAAGATTATGATTTCTCTCTTGATTTATCCTATTTGGACATTGTTGAGAAAAAACCTTTTTGTGGGACTAAGAGTGAGAGTGTTGTGGCTAATATGAATGAGCTCTCTACTATGAGTGCTTTATTCTCTGATGATTTTAAGATGTGCTAGTACTTTGTTACTAAGATCTTCCCTTTTCACTAAAAGGAGAAGCTAGGGCTTGGTTTAATAGATTACCTCCTGGTTCCATTGATAGTCCTGATTGTTTAATTGCTTCTTTCTTCCAGAAATATTTTCCTCCCAGTGCTAGACATGCTGCTTTGCAGAAACTTTTTGATTTTAAACAGGGAGAAGAAGAGAAATTGCATGAGTCATGGACAAGGTGTTGTGCCTTGATTCATGCACATCCTGGATGTCCATTAGATAAAAATTAGCTTCTTGATATTTATTATAATGGACTAACTGATGATTCTAGGACATACCTAGATAGCTTTGCTGATTGTGTTTTCAGGAAAAGAACTCCTACAGATGCTGAAGAATTAATGTCTAAAATAAGCAAGAATTATGATTATTGGACTTCAACTGAGCTAAATATACCTGAGCCTATTACTCCTGAACCAGTTGTGCCTGAACCAGATCCAATATCAACACCAAAGAAGAGGGGAGTTATTGCATTAAATGATGAAGTGATGAAGGAAGCTAAGAAGTGTCTAAAGGAGAAAGGTATTAAAGCTGAAGATGTGAAGAATCCACCTCCTATAGAAAAATTATGTAAGCCAATTCCCCACTCGTCTACTATTGAGGTACATTCTCTCCACTTTGATAAAGGTGACATTCTCTCCACTTTGATTAAGGATAATTCAATAATATTGTATTTATAATGTTTTGAACCATTATGACTTCATAATATGAATATTTAAGACTAATACTCTTTATTACACTTAATTGACTAAATTTTAGAAATATTAACAAATTTTATTTACCCTTATATGAATTATTAACTAAGGAAATAGGTTTAAATTCAAATTACTAGAGTATTAAGTTTTTATTTACTTTAAAAGTGGAATATTATATTTTTAACAAGTAGACCTTATTTTTGTGATCATTTTGATATATTACATTTATTTTTGTGATTTATAAATCATAAGATATTAATTTTTATAAGATTTATTACTTTATAAATAATAAATAATTAATAAATACTCATTTAAGTGAAATAATAATGCATTATTATAGTTTTAAAGTATTGTTTTTATTTTTCCAAGATTTTTGGTATTTTATTTATATTTTTAACATTTACCATTATTAAAATAGGAATTATCAAAGTTTTATTACTTTTAAAATATTTATTAAATGATAATTATTTAAATTGTTAACATAATAATGTTTGATAATGGTTCTAAGTTATAGATTTTATTTTTCTAAACATTTCCATATATTATACATATTTTTCTGAACTATAAAACAGAAGTTATGGATTTAATAAAATTTTAGGATTTTATTTTATTCTGGAATATTTAAACTTGGGTTTATATTCTTTCTTTATTTCTTAAACAGAAAATAACCTTTTGCACCGGGGCTAAGCCTACCCAAGGTCACTGACCTGTGGGCCTATGGCCACATCATCAGCCACGCGAGACAGAGACTTGGTCAAACTGGCTGACTAGGCCGAGGGTGACGTTGGCATGACGTCATCGGAGCTTGATCCTCCCAGATCGATGATGGATCAGGTGATTTGGTGCACGCACGGGGCTGCATGAGGCTTGTTGGAAAGATGACAATGCGAGGAGTCTAGGAGTGGTGGCACCGCTAGCAAATGGTCGTCGTAGGATGGTCTAGGACGGTGGACAACGACAGCGGTGTCGGGTGCTCGTGGTGTGAACGAACGAGAGAGAAATACAGAGAGTAAAAGGTACTGGAAGATCCAGTGGCTCACCCTGGTTGTAGTGGTGGTGTCGGCGAGGGCTGGTGCGGTCAGAGGCGAGCTCTCCTACAAAGATTCCGACGAACTGCCGCAAAGAGGAACAGCAAAATTCACCCTCTCCAGTGCTCCCCTTGATGCAAGATTCCACCCAGTGGATCTATGGAGGACGGGGCATCTCCATGGCTACTTGGAAGAGAGTGGGAAGGTGCGGCTCGACAGTGAGCGAGCTAGGGTTTTGGCACTGATGAAGAAATTGAGAGAGAGAGAGCTGCAGAGGGGGAAATGGGGATGAGGACGAACAGACGGCGTCGTGGCGTTCTTATCCCTTCCTTCCAGGAGCGGTAGCACAATCGCAGCATGGCGGTCCATCGACGGAGGAGCTCCGTCCAGCGAGCTGCTTCCAGTAGGCGAGGTAGACGACAATGACAGTTTTGCAGAAAACCCCCTGGCACTTCTTTCCTCTCAACCCGCGATCCTTCTTTGGTCCCACCCGTCATTCATAGAAGAGGATGAATTGGGTTGGCTGTTGGGCCTTTGTGGGCTGCACGTGGGCAACAGATAAGAAGTGGGAAGTTGGGACACTGCGAGGAAATGTTTTTTATTTGCTTCACTTTTTCTATTTTCTGTTTTGCTTTTCAGATTTATATTTAATCTATAATTTGAACTTTTCTATGAAAGTTTATTTGTTGAACATTTGGAGCAATAATTAATATTGATTGAGATTTATTTTGTAAAGCTAAATGATAAATATTTTATGTTGATATATTTCTTTATTTACTTTATATAAATCCCCTTTTAATATTTTGTAGAATACTTTTTTATTAATCAACTTTCTAATAATAAACCATGGTTTCATGATATTTCCTTATTTGTTTATAAAATTTAATTCTAGTTAACTATTGGTTTGGAGGAAAATTCTTATATTATGGTCCTCTATGATTATTTATTGTATAAGATACAAAGGAATTAATATGTTTAATATTACTCTCATAGAGTTAGGAAATAGTAATTCATATATTCTATTATAATTAATTTATGAGTTAAGGTTTTGAATTACAATTGTTTACCCTAAAGTTAGGGTTCTTGATATACTTATTTCCTTTTATTGAAAAAGTTTATGACTAAGCATATTATCTTTTTGTTTGTGATCTTTAATGATATCACCTTTTTAAAATAGAAAGTTACATCTAAAATGTTTTATGGGAAATAAATTGATAAAAAAATAGCTTCTAACACATATGGTTAAGACAATTGGGAATGATAAAGATGTGCTTATGTGATTGGCTATAGGAAAATATTCCTATAAAGTGATATGGAGATAAGATAATGGAACAATAACATTAAATGGATATGATGTTTGGTTTGAGATTTAGAGTTTGGTGTTTACCAAGAATTCCTATCTTCCATAATTCACAATCCTGGATTTCTAATTAAGGAATTCCTTTCCTAGATATACTATTTTTTTTCTTATCCATTATCATGGTTAACATGATGAGCTTTACTTCACAAAAATATTATAATCCACCTATTATTCTTCTAAACTCATGGAGGAATCCAATGAGTTTGACACTAAAGCATTTTATGATCTTCACCTACCTAGAATTGGTTGTATCAACTACTCGTCTGCTGATAACCTTCAATCCAACAAGTAGTTTCTTCAAACTCCACTCATAATCTTCCTTAATCATCCATCACTAATATTTCTCCATTAGATGAATACATCCAACTACATTTCTCTAAAGTTTACTATCCTTTAAGATGAATAACACTACTTCCATAACTCCATGCTATACTAGCTTTAATTTAATCATACTATCTTACATTTACTTTACTCTAATAACTCATACTCCAACCTCACATTATATTAATGTGACTTGCAATGACTACTCTAGTATAACTTATCTATACTAGGGTTTCAATCATTTTCTTCCCACCAATATCACTTATACTTGATATAAGTATTGAATCTTGGTGAGCAAGGCATGATCATTATAATCCTTTAATCATTTATATCTTAGGTTTCCAATTGGCTAATCAAGTCTTTATCAATACAACCTTACAATTGTATTGGAATTATCTTCTTAGTACCTTTAATTGGATTAAGGCTGTTATTCATGGACTATGCCCAATTGATCCAATAGAATTACTACTGGTAACTATCTTCAAGATTCATCCTTATAATCTCTACCTCAGATATGCTTCTATTATTTCAGGAGTGAGTTTAACTCCATCAATTATCACATTGATTTTATTCTTCTTCAATCACACCCATCCTATAGATGATATCTAAAACTAGCATTACTATTTACCTCTTCTTAGTTGTTTACTTATAGGCACTTAAGTGTAAGCTATGTTATGGTCAAGAGTTGATAGATTGAGAATTTGTGAATCAATAGTTGATTACTCAACATTGATGAACAACAACTATTAAGATAGGGTTCCATAAGGATTGATATGGAAAGAAAGATATATGGTGAATGATCTTGACTTGGTTTCTTTCCTACTCAAACTCACTAAATATTTAAAGTTAGGTATTACCATGATACTCATAGTAATAATAGATAAGAATAAGATAGGTCAGGATTAGTCATTACATTCTTATTACTTAAGTTGTAACCTTGACTTGGCAATTATGAGTTGTTGTGCTGAATATTATGATATGATCCCTTAAGGATCAGATATTAATCATTTAAGCAATGCATTATGAGTAACATTTTATTATATTTGATCTACCCTTAAATCAAATCATGTTTACCCAAATAAGGTTTTAGCAAAGGTCATATTGAAACTTATCACAGTTAACTTGATGATCTACTTCAATTCCATCAAATTGAGAGAATCTTCAATCACTTTGACAAGTTCTTATTTAAAAGCACAAAAATTATTCGGATTTTCTATGCATGAATGCAATGCACACATTTGGGTTCAGCTTATTTCTAAGCTCTAATATTGGGATGTTACAATATACTAAGCTCTAGGGTTGTTTTGCAAAAAGTCAGATTTATCTCTACTGAGTTCAGAAGCAAAGAAAACTAGTTGAAAGTTTTATAACACCTAAGTGGGAACTTGAATTTCATATCACAACTCTGTTATGGTCAAGTCAAAGTCATGAATCATTTCACAAGTCATTTTGAAAACAGCTGACGACAGAACAGTATGGCCACTCCAACTGTCCATAACCATGGACGCGTCTATTCGAATAGTTTGACACTCTGCAGAGGTGGTACACTTTCACCACAACATTTGATACATCCGTCAGGAACAAATCCTGAATTCACCGTACTCAGTATGCGGATAATCAATCCTAACCTTTCAATTACACGCCCTAGTATAGGCACCTCTCCTGTGAGTTTGGCCTCCCAACCATGACCAACTATCATCTTGGGAACTGCACAGGTGGACAATCTTCACAAGGTAGCCTCAGCTCAAACCCTGGCCGCAAGGAAACCCATACTAAGGTATGTAAATTTCCAGTCAAGCCCTACCCAATTTTCGGGTATTGTGGTTATACGGTAAAATTGGAATGGTATCGCATCCAGACAACCATCAGTTTGTAAAGGGCTAAGGCTCATGCCTTAACATTTTCATCATCAAAATCATCTGGTGTTCAAGAACACATGTCAAAACATTTCAGTAGAATGACTCATCATTCTAAGGTTTTCATAACTATTTTCTCCAAGTATTCCCATCTAAAGTGATCAAGTTTTATGCTTAGCACTAGCATCTTCAAGTGGGGGTAAACACTAACGAGGGGTGGTAATCAAGTGTGAATTATCTAAGTTCAATCTCATGCCTCAGGATGACATCAAGATTTATCTAACTTAGGCCAAGTTTTATGCTTTTTATGCTACCTTCAATTATCCTTCTAATATCTAAAGGTCACCAAGTAAACTCAAATAAAAGCTTTGATAAAGAAATAAAATACTAAGCTTGCAAGTAAAACTAGGATTGGGTATCATCAAATGTATCTAACCAAGCATGCTTAATGCATTGCATAGGTTATCTAACTTTCATAGTTGCAAGTGTTTGCTTGCATAATTGCAAGTATAAGATTGCTCAATTAATTGGTAGTATTAGGCTTGCCTTGTGCAGAGCAGTGGTTGAAGTTCTCCTCGGCTTCTTCCTCGTAGTATCCTCCTTCCTCCTCGTATGCTTGGTCGGTACTAGCGTCTATAAATAAATACGAGGTACACAATCACCAAACAATACTTAACTACTCTTACTTATCACGCCAGGGTTTTCACTAGATGATATAGGATCATCACAAGCATTACAAACATTAAGGCAAGGTTTTAATTATTTTATTTGGAAAAGTAATTTCTACTCATTGAAAAACTACTTAAGATTTAATATTATCCAACTAAAACATGGGATCATGTTGACACATGTCATCACCATATATTTCAGTACATGGGAATGTGATTTAAAGTGGTGTCACAATTTAAATAAGGTTTAACCTTTTTATTTTAATTAATTAAAGTGACTAGAAATGCCTATGGGGCATTCTATTATTACTTGACCATTATTTCTGCAAGTAAACCTAGATATTTTTATATATTCTGAAAGGTCTTGTTAAATGTGATTTTTGAGAGTTGGAATCAACTCAAAAGCTTTCATGGTTGAATTTTGAAAAAGTTTGAATGCAGAAAAGTTTCTGCCTTGTTATTTTTACTATAGGTGATCTACAATTCCAATTGGTTTGAATCCAACGAGCATGGATTAAGAATTCTAGTACCTTTCTAACAAAATTGGTTTCATGCTTTTTGGTTCAGTGAATCGAACTGGGTTGATTTTTTAATCTAGGTACACAACTGAGTTGGAAACTAAAAGAATAAACCTAAATTTGAATTAATGGGTCGTGCGGGATGTTAGCTGGGTCGGCCCACTACGCACAGCGCATGCACGGGTGGGTTTAACTGAACGACCCCACCAGTCAGTGAGACATAGGGGTGCGAAGCGGTATGGGAGGATGTGGACCGCACGATCAAGATCTAATCCTACGGATGCAGTTCATCGTCCACGTCGGGCAACGCCGGAGAGACAGAAACCTAACGCAGCCAGTGGGGGTCGTGGGAGGCTCACCGGGGCTCAAGCGATGGTCGGCCACGGGGCGAACGACGAAGTCGATGACGGAGAACCTCCTGGTACCGGCGGCTTCTCCTGGGGCGGCTCCAATCGCTGACCCCTTTCTTCCTCCTCCGCGGCAAACTCCGGCCAAATTCTGGCGATGTGCTGCTCGGCTTGCTCCGGGGGTGAGGTGGGGTGATTCTGGAGAGAGGGGGTGAGATGGTGTGAAGAATTCGTGTTGGGGTGGCCTCCTTTTATAGTGCCTGAAGGGGCCCGACGGGCGCGGGCTGATCTCATCGTGGTCGTCGGCACAGTGGGCTAATGGCATGGGCGACGATAGGGGCGGTGTTGTGCTTCCTAGAGAAGCTCAACGGCAAGGTCACGCGGCGTGGGGACATGCGAAATGGTCGGAACGTTGCGGCGCTCTGAGCGGGTCCGGCGGTGGTTTTAATGGCCCACAGTGTCTACGGTCCACGCGGCGGCGAACGGGCATGTCTACGGTGTTGCTGGGGTGCTGGCGATCCTGCTTGCACGCGGCAAGGGCGGTGCACGGTCTGTGGGCGTGTGTTGCGGTTGGTGCTCTGGCACGCTCTCGGCTCGCTCGCAGAGAGGCTTGGCATGCTCGGGTTGTGTGGTCCAGGGGCTGGATGCACTCGAGGCTTGGACAGGGGGTGGTGGTGGACGGTGGAGAATGTCCCAGACATGGTTGCTAGGCTTGGTGCTTCTCCTAGCTTGCTGTCGACTGAGAGGTGGCAAGTTGAGCTCGGCCTGGTCACCATTGATGGCTATGGCAAGCTCACAGTGGTGCTAAAGCTTGTTAAATGGACTAGATGATCTACTAAATGCTTGCTGTGAACCAAAGAGGGAACAAGTTAGGCCAAAACCACTGCTCATAATAGTGTTTGATGTTTGTTTGTTTGCTAATTACAAGGTGTTTGATGAAATGGCCGCAAGAGATTCAAATTTGAGTTTTGTATTCAAATTTGGTGGATGTGTTGGTTACATACTAGGGAGTCTTTGGTTAGTGGGATTGGTCGAGTGGAATTGGTTTGATTGGTTTTTGAAAAAGGGGTGATCTTCACATATGAATCAGATTCAATTTTGAAATGTGATTTGGATCAAGTTGCCAAATGTTTCTACAAGTTTGAAAGGTGGGCTTTGATTCACTTTTACTTGGTCTAGCAAGGGGTGAAAATAAATGGAAAAGTTTCTGTTTGAAATCTTGGACTAGAAACACTCAAAGTGGCCTAGTGAGCAAGATTGGCAAAAATGACCATTTGCCTTATTTGAATTGTGTTTTATTTTATCTTGATTTGTTTCTTCTTGGAAATGTTTTAGATGATGTTGTTTTCATCTTTAAACCATTCCTTTCTATTTAGGTCAATCACACAAGTCAATTCATTCATTCGTACAATCATCACATCCACACATGCATTCATATGATTTGAATTAACAAAAGTTTTTGTTAACCCTAATTTTGGTAATTGGAATTTATAATCATTGTTCAACATTTTTGGGATGTTACAAGAATTGTGCTGTCACGGGGAACGCTTTCAACACTTATGGATACATATCCAGTTGATACCACGCTCTTTTGTTTACGTATGTCATCGGTGTGAAATAAAAGGGGAGCTTGTGAGTTCATGAAGTTATATATATGTGTTAGAGAAATGCCTAGGCCGCTAGCCTAAGCCATGCCTAATCATGGTGGAAACTTGCAGCATTACCATAATGAGCATCTGTGAAGCATCCTCAATAAAAACATATGCAAATAGCAAATAAAAAGATTGTTGAGATGCTCATTGTCTGTTTGCCCATTTTGATCACGGGATAGATCATGTATCATGTGCAAGGGGTACCCCGTTGGCGGTTCTCTATGATATGCATGTATTTACAATGACAAGAACTTACCGGTAACTAGAGTTGAGTAGAATGAGGAGTGGCCCTCATACTCAAGGGACATGCGATTTCCAGCTTATGGTCTGTCAAGCATATAACTCAGATTGGACCTCACTTTCACCTTAACCATATAAAGATGCCTATGATAGGGGAAATGAGAGCTCGAAGCTAATGAGTACCTTACTTTCAGCATTTGGAAGCCTTTCAAACTTTTCAAAACCTTTTAACTTCCTTGTTGAGTTACCACTTATTCTATGAGCACCTTCTTGAGAGCATAGTTGCCATTCTTGTGTTTGTTCCAAAACTTGGTTAATTATGTCATGACTTTGATGCTTGTAACTCTGATATCTTTACTTCTAGTCTTCACTTGAACTTAAGAGGTGCCTTGGCATTTATATTGTGCTCTACAAACAAAGGCAAGCGAGATACCACTCTATCATACCTTCTTATGAGCATTGCAATATTGCTTATGTTTATGTTTCATGCTACTTATTATTATTGAGTTGGTTTCTCTTCATAGCTTGCAATGACTATTGAGTAGACTTATTTGCATACTTCTTATTATGAATGGTTTAAGTATCTACTCCTGTGCTGGAAATATTTACATCATATGAAGCAAATGTGTTCGTGAAAGTTCTTTTATCGCACTCAGTTTTCAACTAAATTGCTTGAGGACAAGCAATAAGCTAAGCTTGGGGGGAGTTGATGCGTCCAAAACGTATCTACTTTCCCGAATACTTTTGCTATTGTTTCTCCTCTAAACTTTTGTGATTTGGATATAACTAACACGGACTACCGCTGTTTTCAGCAGAATTACCTTGGTGTCTAGTTTTTGTGCAGAAAATCAACTATCGGGAAAAATCCCGGAAAATATGCCAAAATCCTATTTCACCAGAAGATCCACTGAGCCAGAGTACGAGACGGAGTGGAGGCCTGGGGTGCCCACACCCCTGCAAGGCGTGGGCTAGGCCTGACCGTGCATGGGGGGTGCGGCCACCTTAGGCACCCCCTTGGCCTCCCTCTTCGCCTATAAGAAGCCTCTTGACCTAAAAACCGAGGGGGGTTCATCGTTTTTCCAGAAAGAGTTCCGATGCACCGCCACCACCAGAAACCAAGATTTGGAACCAGAAACTCCGTTCGGGCACCCTACCGAGACGGGGAATTTGGGGAGGATCATCGCCATCATCGTCACCAATGCCTCTCCACCAACCATCCATGTTTCCCTCATCCATGAGTGAGTAATACCCCGTTGTAGGCTATGGGGATGATAGGGATTGGATGAGTTCTATCATGTAATCGAATAAGATTGTTAGGGCATAGTGCCTAGTATCTCAATTAGTGCTATTTGACTTTGTTGCAACTTGTTGTGCTTAATGCTTGTCACTAGGGCCCGAGTGCCATGATCTCAGATCTAAACTTATTATTGAATCATTATGATAGTATTGTTTGTGATCTTATCTACAAGTTGTGTACACATATCATTGTTTGGATCTAAAGGCCCCGAAGTGACAGAAATTGGGAAAATCGGAGGGGGTGGCTGTGATGTGATGATCACATGTGTTCACGGAGTATTAATGCTTTACTCTAGTGATCTATTAAAAGGGGCACCTTAATTTCCAGTAGTTCCCTTGAGGCCCCGCTACAACGGGCTGGCTGTTGTGCAAGTTCTCATTGCGAGCACACATGACTATATATGGAGCACATCCCTATGATTGTTTTGTACTTGGATGCTTATTCTTATTTATCTGCAATGCCCTAGGTCTTGAAGTTACATGTTTAGACTCGTACATGTAACGCCCGTCCATCCATCCCTATGCCTACCGCACTCATATCCTACTATTTGCTACTATTGTTACTATTGCTCTTGTTTTACTGCTGCTGTTTCTTTGTTGTTGCTACTACAAACTATTGCTACTGATAAACTTCTATGAGCAAGAACTATTTCCAGGTGCAGCTGAATTGACAACTCAGTTGTTAAGGCTTGCAAGTATTCTTTGGCTCCCCTTGTGTCGAATCAATAAATTGGGTAATACTACCATCAAAGACTATTGTGATCCCCTATACTTGTGGGTCATCAGGAGGTTATAAATTACTTGTGGTTCCTAACCTGTTTTGGCGCCTCCACGAGGTTGACCTTCTAGAACCCTAATGATACCTTTTGCTCCTGAGAAAATAATGACTCAGTTATGGGTGGTCTAGTGTAGCATTAAACTATGTCAGCTGCATTTGACCGAGCATGATGAGTTGTCATGTTGTTTTTTTCTACCGCCTCGAAGGTGCAAAACCTTGTGATGAAGTTTCTTGTTTCTCCAAAGGTCACGAGCAGGGTGACTTCTTCTATATCTTCTTCTAGGTCGCTAGTGGCGCACTCCAACCGGATATGTTATGACGGGGACCTGTAGGTAGGTCAGCAATCTTGACGAGATGGTACCAGCAATCACTGTCGAGTCTTCCACGCTTCCTCTGATCCAAACATTTTATATGCAGGGAAGGTGACTATGGTGGAGTTGGTCTGGGGATTTCATCTAGCAGGCGGTAGGACGAGTGGGCCACTAGCACTTCTAGAATCGAGGGTGGTGGCATGTCCTATGTCCACGTCCACCATGATTTTCATAGACCCGGTCTAAAGGTAGTTGAGATCGTATAGAGGTGGGTTACTAGGTACCACGAGTTTATCCCCCACGTCATCATCCTGTAAGAGGCCCACGCAAGGTCCAAAGCGCCATTGCTTCATTTCAAACTAGACCCATCGTCTCATTGTCTGGCACTGGTTCTGCATGTGCGAGCTAGTGATGTGTAAACCGCAACAGTTGTCCTTGGTGAAATGCTCGAGCTGGATCTATCCCCTGGTATGGCTGACATGTCCAGTTGCTTGGTGGGTAGACCCGGCCTAGTACCCGTGATTAGCTTTGTTGCATCTATGTTTTTACGCTTCTATAAACTCTGGCATCCTCCATGTGAGGTCTATGACGTCCCGGGTGGTGGGGGAGTAGCACCTCGCCTAGCCTGTGCTCCTCGAAATCTTCCTCTTGTATTCCCTCTCTTTTGGAGATTTTGATGGGCCTGAGGTCAGGTCCTCTCTTTCCATCGGCGGTAGAGGACGTCCTCTGGGTGGTTGTGTTGTTGCCACCCCCAAAACCAATTAGCCTAGTATGATCTTGCCGCTACTTCCAGTCGATTAGCTCCTATGGAAGTGGAGGTTGTTCCCTCTAGCGTGGCTGTGGTATTGTCACCCCTTGTCTATGGCTCTTTCCTCGGTTTGGCCAGCCTCGCAATGTTTGCCATGGTGCGACGGTGATGGTGAGTACAAGAAAGTCGTGGCGCATGCTGGTGGGTGACATGTTGGGTGGAGCACGACGGATTGTCAGGGGTGATGGTTTTGGGGGGTTGAGAGAAATCCCTGTCGACATGGCCAGCACTGACGTGGTGATGCCTACGGGCACCTGTTAGCACTTATCTTGATAAGTTGTATCTGCATATTTAGTTTTCTCTTTGTTTGTGTTGAATAATAGAGCAATTTACCAAGCAAATTATCCATAATAAACACTAGATAAAACATGATTAGAATAATAGGCAATATACTAATCATGTGAAATAGTGAATACATATTAAGGCATATAACCAAACAAACTGCAAGGCGTAAAACTTTGGATACGATCAAAACAAGGTTGAGAAAGAAGTTATACACGGCAGTAGCAGAAGAGGAACCGCCGGCGTTGGAACCGTCGTTGGCCATGTCGTCGAGGAAGAGGGTGCTGATGTCGGGGAAGAAGTCCTCGTCGGGGAAGACGTCGCCGCAGTCGCTATCCGTGAGGGAGTCCGTGACGAAGCCAGTAGTCGCGCCGATAATGCTCCCCAAAAACCTTTTCGCCCTTCTCCCGTACAGGACTCGAAGCAGCGGGGTCTCAGAGGACTACTGTCTCGGCTCGCGGTGCACGCCGCAAGACGGGATGGGGAAGATCTAAGTAGCGCAGTGCTCTGGAACTGGAGGCGCAAAGGATGTGTGGTAGTGTGTCTGAGAGGAGGCGCAACCTCTCTCTTATATAGACACAGAGGGGTAGACAGACAAACTGCATAGAAGATGAAACAAACGGACAGAAGTTGAAGTGAACAGGCGGCAGCCCACCGGAAAACCTCCACTCAGTTCGTATTTATTTAGATCGTATTAAAAGTCCACTCTATACCATTCATGCGTGGCAAAATAAAGGTCGGCTCGGCGAGATTCCCGCAACCCGCGCGCGCGCGTCGTATCATGACGAGGCGAGGTGAGGCGTGGTGTGGCATGGAGAGGCGAGCGAGGAGGAGCGCGCGTGTGGAACTCTCTCCTTCTCCTTCTCATCCTTTTACCAAGTGGTAGGAGAGCTCACCTTATAAGCTGGTCCAACTTCCACTCAACTAGCAATGTGGGACTAAACATTTGTCACAGCTCTTGCCTTACATGAATGGGCCAAATGGGTCTCTAGGATTTCAGGAATTTATTGGCATATAATAAATGGGCTGGGCCTAATTAGGCAAAAATTCCAACGATCCCCCACCAGATCCCAGAGGCACATGAAGTTTGCCTTTGGTTCCAAAACATTGTTTATATACCGGTACTGTAGTGGAGACTGTTAAGTTGAACTTCCACCTAGAGCTTTATGTTATACTAGGTTGCAACTTGTACAGTGGACTATGCCTGGAACTGCAAGTTTGCTGCGAACCTAGCTTCACAAAAAGTCTTGACCGATACTAGGCTACCGTGGGACTTCCCCGCGGGTGGAGCTTATACGTCATACTCCATGACCTTTCATGAGTTTATTAGAGAGCACCCTACTCTCATAGACTGCGACGTTTTAACAGTCAGACTCATATAGGTGTGTCCTTCAAAAGATGTTCTGCAGGACAACATCTTTGCTTAGGATAAGCCACTTAGAACACATTAAGATAATAAACCAACCTGCCGTACAGAATAGGAAAGTATTGCATCTTTATGGAGTGGTGTTTATTAAAGTAGCGATACTTTCCTCTCAGCTAACCAATAGCATGTCTCCCAATTCTAATTCACGGGATCTCCGATCACATAGAATGGTTTACCACTATGGAAAGCTCAATTTGTGGGTCTCATACCCATCTCCTTCGATGCATTTTCTATCACATTGCGTGATAGACCCTTTGTGAAGGGATCTGCCAAGTTTTTAGATGTTTGGATATAATCCAATGCAATAACTCCGGAGTTTCTCATTTTCTTGACAGATTTCAGTCTCCTCTTCACATGTCTTGATGACTTCATATTATCCTTAGAACTATTTACCTTGAAAATCACAGTTTGATTATCGCGGTTCATAAGTATTGCGGGTATTGGTTTTTCAACCACAGGTAAGTTCATCAAGAGTTCACAAAGCCACTCTGCTTCAACAATGGTTGTGTCTAAAGCTGTGAGTTCTGCTTCCATAGTTGACCTCGTTAAGATGGTCTGCTTGCAAGACTTCCAAGAAACAGCGCCACCAGCAAGTGTGAATACATATCCACTTGTGGCCTTTATCTCGTCAGCATCAGATATCCAATTTGAATCACTATAACCCTCTAGTACCCTCGGATACCCGGTATAGTGTATGCCATAGCTCGCAGTGCCTTTTAGATATCGCATAACTCTCTCAAGAGCATGCCAGTGATCATATCCTGGATTTGAAAAAAATCGACTGAGTTTTCTTACAGCAAAGGCGATATCAGGCCTCGTGGCACTAGCTAAATACATAAGCGAGCCAATAATTTGAGAGTATCTCAGTTGGTATCTAGCATTTCCTCGATTCTTTCGAAGCAACACACTAGGATCATACGGTGCAGGAGAAAACTTGAAGTCGCTATACCCGAAACGACTCAAGATCTTTTCCACATAGTGGGACTGAAGCAATGTAATCCCACCATCATCATCTCTCAATAGCTTGATGTTGAGGATGACATCAGCTACTCCCATATCCTTCATCTCAAAGGAACGAGATAAGAAATCTTTGACCTCCTTAATTGCATTAAGGTTGGTTCCGAAAATCAGTATGTCATCAACATACAAACAAAGGATGACTCCCTCACCCCCACCATGGCAATGGTACACACATTTATCAGCTTCATTTACAACAAAGCCTGCAGCAGTTAAAGTTCTTTCGAACTTCTCATGCCACTGCTTAGGGGCTTGTTTTAGACCATATAAAGACTTCAACAACTTGCACACCTTTCCTTCTTGACCATTTACCACAAAGCCATCTGGCTGATCCTTGTAAATTTCCTCATCCAACTCTCCATTGAGGAAAGTTGTCTTAACGTCCATTTGATGAACGAGAAGACCATGAGAGGCAGCCAATGAGAGTAATACTCGAATGGTGGTCAATCTGGCAACAAGTGAGTAAGTGTCAAAGAAGTCTTCACCTTCTTTTTGAGCATATCCCTTGGCCACAAGCCGTGACTTGTACTTCTCAATAGTACCATCAAGTCTAAGCTTTTTCTTAAACACCCACTTGCATCCTACAGGTTTACACCCATAAGGGCGATCAGTGATCCACTACAAGGAATTTGGCTATATATGACCCTCTATTTTCGTCACAAAATCGTCACAATAGTTCGTTTATGACGATTCTATGACGATTTTGAGATCGTCGAAAGCTGGGCGTCGCAAATGAACTATAACGATGATTTTTGCAAAATCATCATAACCGTCTATGACGATATTGGATCGTCATAACCATTATGACGATCCAATATCGTCATGCGCCATCTAGCCAAGCCAGGTCAGATCCTACGTGGCTAATCCGACGTGGCAAAATTGTGACGAAACGAGATCGTCGTAATGTGAATTCGGCCTAGTCCATTTCAATGTTCTATATGGACTGAGCCCAACAAATGAGCCTTTATTAAATGGGCCTTGGCCTTTTTGGGCCTTTTTTCTTTTATGCCTAGGCAGTTTTAGGCTTTGGCCTTTTTCAATTTATTTAATTTTTGGGCTTCATCCTTTCCATTGTCTGTTTCTTTTTCTTTCGATCCATTTAGTTTATGTGCTTCAGCCTTTTTAGCTGAAATGCACACTGATCAAATGTGTTTTGGGCCTATTCTGGCCCGTTTAAGAGCCCATGTGCAATACATTTCAATGGTAGAACAGTACAGCAGCCAAGCAAGTGGAATAATGAACAAATATTACAGCAGTAAAGCATCAAAGCATTTTGCTGGTGCATCTGAACATTTAACCAAACATACATCTCATCTGTTGATAATCAACACAGTTAAAAAGGATTTCAAAGACCAATCACACATAGAAAGCAGAATAGACAAGCTCAGCAAGAGAACGCAAGTTGATCAGCTGGGGCACTGGCCAGCAAGAGAACTGCCATGTTGTGAGCCCCCCAATCCATCCCAGGGGCGTTGCTGCTGTGAACTGCCACTGCTGGCCGCCACTGATCCTCCATGCTACCAGCCGCCGCTGCCGGCCCTTGCTCCTTATATATGTTTGCTTCTAGAACAAAAACACATGACAATTAATAAAATTGGTAAAACAGATTCTTAATAAGCATCAAAATAGATACTAGTTACTTTACAAGTATTTATTTGCAAAAGAACAAGCACTGCTCAATATCTGATTTCATTGTGCATAATAGAATGACTAGGGAATTTGGCGCGGCGTTAGGTCATTTGTGTGTATGGTAAGATATGACGGTGAGATGAGTTCGAGAGCGGGTTCCAAGACACTTGACATTGTGAGTGATGTAAGAGAAGTAGTTCATATATTAAAACATGGTCGTACAACAGATTACATTGATGGCGCTGGCGCATATTCCTTTTTGCTTGTCATAGCCAGAAAGAGAGCACATATAAATCACAGTGGCTTACAGAAGATGGAAAATACTACTGGTAGTCTATCTCGCTGAGTGTAGACCGCTGCAGAGAGGAAGCCAGATGAAGCGGGGCACAAGTTCGTGTCCAAAAGGGTGTATAACCGATATGTAACAGTACGTGCAGGAGAGTGCTAGTTTTCTCTGTCACTCCATGGATCAAGCTTAGGTGGTCTCCTGTTACAGAATAGCACGCCAGCCCTTTGCCATGGCAGAACAGCAACCAATTTAGCTGCCAGCGTGAAGACGCGAATATTTTTGCGTGCTGCAGTAAAGGGACGACCGATTCTAGAAATAGAAAAAAAAAAGAATGGAGACACTAATAGGCTAGACGATTGCACAGCATATTGGAAAGTATGTAGGCACTATGAATAAAAAGAAATTTATGCCTAGCAGGACAACGATAGTATGCGGTACGTTAGATAGCAAGAAGTTAGCATAGCATGCATACGGCCAGCAGGATCAAGCATAGCCTCCCAGTGTATAATGTACAGGCAAAAGAAACACATTTTCCCTAGTGTACAAATCTAAAGCAAAGAAAAAAAACACATTGCCAGAGAATTTATAGGAGATACTTATGTTGCATAATGTATAAAGATTAGCAAGCACTTCCTGATATACTATATTCCTTGTACCTGTCCTAGTTCTCCATTTTAATCAAGTGCAAGCACTTCTATGCCTTTTCTGGATGTTACTCTTGACACAGTAACATAAAGTTGACCGTGAGGTGGTAGATGCTTGCGTCTTCTAGCATCGTTGTCGAATAGGAATGCACATGGAGCCAAAATTAAGTTATCATTTTGGTGATCTGGATATATTGAACAACTTATTAGCGCCCATAGGGTTTGGAAATGTTTATTTATTCTACTACCAAAGCAAAGGGAAGGACATGAATGTAAAAAGATATAACTGAAAACAAAACCCTGAAACGTACTTGTGTATTTTCCTACCAGCTCCCATATAATCTGGAAGAGAACATACTTCTGCTCTCACTTAAAATGTGATCCATTATCAGCAGGAAAACGATACTTCCGCACTTTGGCTGCAAAATCGACCGGTAAACAAATTAGAAAGAACAAAACAATGAATTGTCACCAAATATACATAGCACTTAGGCCAATATACATAGCACTGCTAATTTGGCTTTGATCTACCTATCAATCGCCTGAACTCAACTATCCAAATCCCTCTGTATTCAGCTGCTAAATATCCATTACTAGTTAAGCGGTAGACAAAGGTAAACAAGGTACAACTAGAGTAAGCAAATCAAAAAAGGAGCTGCTACTGAGTGTGACATAAAAGTCTACCGCTGCTGGTACCAGGTACTAGATCGGCCTATACAACTACATCTCACATGGTACACGCTAAAAGCAAGCAGCAGACAGCTGCTGGTCAACCGACAGCTCTTACATAACCACCGGGGTGTATGAACGAACCCACACGAACCTTGCACCTGATTTGGTGGATATGGTCGAAGAGCTCCAGAGAGTAGACGCCCTACTTGTCGGCAGAGTAGACAATGTCGTCGATGCGCCAGTTCTCGACCACCTCCAGCGACACACGTTCTTCTGGCCGCCGTCTTCGATTTCCTACCGCATGATTCCTATTTCAATAGATGTAGCAAGTTAGAGGAGGTTGAGAAGGAGGTGATGGTGCCTGAGAGAAGAGGGAGAGATGGGTGGTGTTGCCGGTAGAGTGGCAGTGCCCCTGGTCTGGACGGCGAGCTCCCGAGAAGATGGATCCGGTCGACGCGAAGCAGTAGGGCGGGCGGATTAGACTTGGGTAGATCGAGGGGGGTTCGCTTGGGGTGGGGAGATCGAGCGGAAGCCTCGCTTGGGTGTGCTGGCGGCGACGGTTGTGGGAGGGAGAGTGGGGGAGACAGGTCGCACCGTGAGGGGAGATGGGTTGAGGGTGAGGTGTCGGAGGTGCTTCAGAGAGGATGAGGAGGGGCGCCGTAGGTCTAGGGTGGCCGGAGGTGAGGAGGAGCGCCGGAGGTGTAGGATGGCCGGAGGTGAGGAGGGGCGCCGGAGGTCTAGGGTGGCCGGAGGTGAGGAGGGGCGCCGGAGGTGTGGGGTGGCCGGAGGTCTGCGCTGGGGAAGTATGGGGCAGAGGCGGCGCGCGCGGGTGGAAGAGAGGACACGAGGGAGGACACGAGGGACGCGGTCTGACCTAGGTCAGGCCGAATTTTGGTCTTCGGCCCAAAATCGAAACATCTAGCGCCAAGAATGATTTGGCAACACGCGCTCAGCTCCAGATTTTCGGTCGGTGAGAGCCTGAGGGGTGAGTTAGGGAACGTTCGATCGAGATGCTGCCTACGACTGAGATTCACTTCCGCAGGGTGATCCGTGGGTAGCCCGTTCCTCAATTCTGATTGGATGGATAAGAGAGTGTATGTATTTCAGACCAAATGATCAATGTTATGTAACATAGTTCCAAATGAAACCTTCGCGTGGCGTCATGTTGTGTGGTATAGTTTTAGAATGGTACCGTTACATTTTGTAAAAATATTAGACCACCTTATATGGACAATGTCCCAACCGGGATATCTCAAACCTTTCTGTTCACCCCTGGCGAAAAAGACAAATTCCGATTTGAACTACAGGTACATGATCCGATGCTCATGATTTTTTGAAAAAAATGATTTTTAGACTCACAATATGATGTTTCATCAGAGATCCAATGCAAGTTTAGTGAGGCTGAACCCCTAGCTAAGAACCTTCGTGCTCGCCGTTTTGACCATAGTTTGAAACGGGCATAAAAAAATAAAAAACGGTCCGATCAACGCAAATCCTTCGCGTGGTGTCTTATTATGTGACATATTTGCAAGGAAAAATACCAAACTTGGTAAATTGGGTATGTCTCGAAAAACCCTTCACAAAATGACCTATCATGTTCGAGGTTTCATGGCTTTCGGGTCAAATGACCAATGTTATTGCTAGAATCAGGGCATAGTTTGTGATTATATGCCCGTATTATGCACACATATGTATCATGTGATGGATAACAATGTTGCAGGAGGAAGTTTTCCTTTTCGACGCACGGAGAATCCATTTTCCATTTTCCGAGCGCAAAAAACGGGCCGTTTTGTGAAGCAACCACCAAACGACAGTTTTAGAATGGTACCCCCACATTTTATAAAAATATTATACCACCTTATATGGACAATGTCCCAACCGGGATATCTCAAACATTTCCGTTCATCCCTGGCGTAAAAGACAAATTCCTGCCGAATCAGCAGGAAGTGGGTCCGATTTGAACTACAGGTACATGATCCGATGCTCATGATTTTTTTTAAAAATGATTTTTAGACTCATAATATGATGTTTCATCAGAGATCCAATGCAAGTTTAGTGAGGCTGAACCCCTAGCTAAGAACCTTTGTGCTCGCCGTTTTGACCATAGTTTGAAACGGGCGTAAAAAAATAAAAAACGGTCCGATCAACGCAAATCCTTCGCGTGGTGTCTTATTATGTGACATATTTGCAAGAAAAAATACCAAACTTGGTAAATTGAGTATGTCTCGAAAAACCCTTCACAAAATGACCTATCATGTTCGAGGTTTCATGGCTTTCGGGTCAAATGACCAATGTTATTGCTAGAATCAGGGCATAGTTTGTGATTATGTGCCCGTATTATGCACACATATGTATCATGTGATGGAGAACAATGTTGCAGGAGGAAGTTTTCCTTTTCGACACACGGAGAATCCATTTTCCATTTTCCGAGCGCAAAACACGGGGCGTTTTGTGAAGCAACCACCAAATGACAGTTTTTGAATGGTACCCCCACATTTTTTAAAAATATTATACCACCTTACATAGACAATGTCCCAACCGGGGTATCTTAAACCTTTCCGTTCATCCCTGACGAAAAAGACAAATTCCTGCCGAATCAGCAGGAAGTGGGTCCGATTTGAACTACAGGTATATGATCCGATGCTCATGATTTTTTGAAAAAATGATTTTTAGACTCACAATATGATGTTTCATCAGAGATCCAATGCAAGTTTAGCGATACTTAAGGCCAATTTTTTTGAATTCAAGACCCTAGTTTCAAAATCATATTTTGAATTATGATATTGTCATTAGTATGGACTAATATGGGATTAGTAGATCCACAATTTAAAAAATCATACTATTTATAATTAACATCCTAGTATGATCTAATGAAATTCATAAATATTTAGAGATAAAAATAACTTATTTTGGACTTCTTATAAAAAAGATACAAAAGAAATATAAAAACACAAAAAGAAAAACGAAAAAACCTAGTCCCATTGAGGCCCATTAGGTGAAATTTGGCCACCAGGCCCAATTGCAATCGCGCGTTCTACTCAAATAGGAGTATCTAAGTTAACTTGGTTCGGTGGTCAGGTTCCTTCTACCTGTTGGGAGGTCTGCGGTTCGAGTGCTGAGCACTCCTTTTTTGCCTATTAAATTCGTGGTATAACACATTCAGTGTTTATAACCTGTTGTTGTAGAAATATGCCACAAAGGAATGTGTGGTCTGGTGGTAAGGTTCGCTCGTGAATGGAGGGAGGTCACAAGTTCGAATCTTTCGCTAGATTCTTTTTTCGAAATAATTCCAAGGCAAGCACGTCAAGTCTCTTTGGTCTCGGTAGTGCCACCTAGGCGGATATTTATACATGAATATAATACATAGTCAAAAAGTGACACGCAGACATGACATGTAGGCACAATTGTTGACGTGGACAACCTCTCATTTTCTAATGTACATGATATGACGATTTAAAATCGTCATAGTGAGCTACCAATACCCCCCGAGATGCATTCACTGGGTTATGACGATTTGAGCTAATAAAACCATGATGTTTTTAAGCAAGATCGTCGTAATTTTCTAAGGTTTTGAACCTCCTGAATACCTTACGACAGCAAGATCGTCGTAATTTTCTAAGGTTTTGAACCTCCTGAATACCTTACGACCATCTAGTGCAAAATCGTCATAATTCGTCCACGGTCAGTATTAGAAGGTCATAGAATAACACATTTCTTGTAGTGATCTCTCATGTTCCATTAGCTAAGATGGAATTCGTCTCACTATGGACGGCTTCCTTCCAGTAGTCAGCATCAGGAGATGCATATGCTTCTGAAATAGAAGTGGGAGTGTCATCCACAAGGTACACAATGAAATCATCACCAAAAGACTTTGCAGTCCTTTGTCTCTTGCTCCTTTTAGGAATTTCATTATCATCCTCCTTAGGACTTTCAGAGTGTTCAATTGAAATGATAGGTTTAGAGAATGTAGCAAATTCCTGATTAGATGAACTAGGTATCTCTGGATTTGATGAGTTAGGTTTATCCTTCATTGGAAAGATATCCTCAAAGAAAGTCGCATCAGTCGACTCCATGATTGTTCCGACATGAATGTCAGGCACTTCAGATTTTACTATCAAGAATCTATAACCAATGCTTTGAAAAGCATAGCCCATAAAAACACAATCAATGGTTTTTGGTCCAAGCTTGCGCTTCTTGGGGATTGGTACATTAACCTTTGCCAAACAACCCCAAGTACGTAAGTAAGAGAGTTTTAATCTTTTCTTCTCCCATTCTTCGAATGGAGTAATTTATTTGTTCTTTGTGGGAACTCGGTTTAGTACATGACACGTGGTCAATAGTGCCTCCCCCCATCATTCCTTAGAGAGACCCGATGTATCTAACATGGCATTAACCAAATCTGTTAGAGTACGGTTCTTTCTTTCGACTACTCCATTTGACTGGGGTGAGTAGGGAGGCGTCCTCTCATGAATTATGCCATGTTCTGCACAAAAGAAATCATACTCGTTGGAAAATTACTCTCCACCACGATCGGACCTAAGCCTCTTAATCTTTCGATCAAGTTCATTTTCTGCCTCAGCTTTATAGATTTTGAAGAAACTCAAAGCCTCATATTTTGATTTCAGAAGATACACATGACAATATCTCGTAGAGTCATCGATCAAAGTCATGAAATATTTCTTTCCACCTTTTGTCAATACACCATTCATCTCACAAAGATCAGAATGTATGAGCTCTAGTGGTGTTAAATTTCTCACTTCTGCAGTCGTATGTGACTTGCGAGGTTGTTTAGCTTGCACGCAGACTTGGCACTTAGATCCCTTAACAGTTATGAAATCAGGGATTAAATTCATTTTGGCTAGCCGTGTCATACAACCAAAATTAATATGACAAAGACGAGAGTGTCAGACATTTGATTCAAAATTCGTGTAAATATGATTAACAATTTTATTACAAATGTCTGACAGGGATAAGCGGAACAAGCCTCCGCACTCATAGCCTTTACCAACAAAGGTTCCATATTTTGAAATTACAAATTTATTGGACTCGAATACAATCTTGTAGCCATCTCGACACAGAAGAGATCCGCTAATAAGATTTTTATTTATTGAGAGAACATGATGCACGTTCTTCAGGCGCACGGTCTTTCCCGAAGTGAACTTCAGATCGACCGTACCAACACCATGAACAGAAGCATGCGAATCGTTCCCCATCAGCACGGTTTGAGTCCCTTTGACCTGATATGAAGAAAACATGAAAATATCAGAACAGACATGTACATTAGCGTCCGTGTCAATCCACCAATCAGGAGAATGACATAATGAAAGAATAGTAGGTAATATACCATACCCAACATCTTTCATCTCAACGTCGTCCATGACAACATTAGCAGTCTTGCTGCCCTTCCCATGGTGGCGCTTGTCAAAACGATTGGGACAAGCAGGAGCCAAATGATCAGGATCACCGCACACATGACAAACACCTTTCCTCTTATCAGTCTTTTTCTTGAAGCTGGTAGACTGTGAGGCCTTGTTCTTTCCATCGAACTTTCCTTTGCCGTCAAACTTGCCTTTGTTCTTGAAATTATGAGGTTGGAAGTTCCTTTTTTGTACCAGATTGGCATTAGAACCTCCCTCGGTACCTCGAGCACGTGTGTCTTTTGCTCTTGCCTTCTCTTCCACATCAAGAGTCCCAATGAGATCCGTCACAGAGAACTCTTGTCTCTTGTGCTTCAGAGAAGTAGCAAAATTCCTCCATGACTGGGGAAGTTTGGAAATAATGCCTCCGGCAACAAACTTGTCCGGACACAAGTGAAGTGCTCAAGCTCCCTAGCAAGAGACTGTATCTCATGAGCCTGCTCCACAATGGGGCGGTCCTCAACCATCTTATAGTCATAGAATTGTTCCATGACATACAGTTCACTGCCAGCATCGGAGACTCCAAATTTTCTCTCAAGCGCATCCCGCATATCCTTGCCATTGCTAAATGACAGATATGAATCGACAATATTGTCGCCAAGAATGTTGATCAAGGCAGCCTTGAAAGTGGTATCAAGTTTTTGGAACGCCTCTTCCTGAGCGGGATTAAGTTCTCCCTCAGGTGCGCCATAGATGGCGTTATAGCAGCTCATGGTCTGAAACCAGAGCACTGCTCTCGCACGCCATCGTTTGTAATTCACACCTTCGAACACAGGTGGCTTCATAGAAGCAACAAAGCCACTTGGGGCAAATTGCCTGAAATAAGGTTTTTGGATTGTTGAATAATAGAGCAATTTACCAAGCGAATTATCCATAATAAACACTAGATAAAACATGATTAGAATAATAGGCAATATACTAATCATGTGAAATAGCGAATACATATTAAGACATATAACCAAACATACTGCAAGGCGTAAAACTTTGGATACGAACAGAACAAGATTGAGAAAAAAGATATACACGGCAGTAGCAGAAGAGGAACCGCCGGCGTTGGAACCGTCATTGGCCATGTCGTCGAGGAAGAGGGTGCTGATGTTGGGGAACAAGTCCTCGTCGGGGAAGATGTCGCCGCAGTCGCTATCCGTGAGGGAGTCCGTGACGAAGCCAGTAGTCGCGCCGATAGCGCTCCACAAAAACCTTATCGCCCTTCTCCCGTACAGGACTCGAAGCAGCGGGGTCTCGGAGGCCTACTGTCCTGGCTCGCGGTGCACGCCGCAAGACGGGATGGGAAAGATCTAAGTAGCGCAGTGCTCTGGAACTGGAGGCGCAAAGGATGTGTGGCAGTGTGTCTGAGAGGAGGCGCGACCTCTCTCTTATATAGACACAGAGGGGTAGGCAGACAGACTGCGCAGAAGATGAAACAAACGGACAGAAGTTGAGGCGAGGCGTGGCGTGGCGTGGTGTGGTGAGACGAGCAAGGAGGAGGAGCGCGTGTGTGGAACTCTCTCCTTCTCCTTCTTATCCTTTTACCAAGTGGTAGGAGAGCTTACCTTATAAGCTAGTTCAACTTCCACTCAACTAGCAATGTGGGACTAAACATTTGTCACAGCTCTTGCCTTGCATGAATGGGCCAAATCGGCCCAGGAATTTATTGGCATATAATAAATAGACCGGGTCTAATTAGGCAAAAAATTCAACAGTTTGCATATAGTTTAGATGACTAGGAAGCTGCAGGTCGGTGAAGCTTCGGTCCAGACGAAAATGGCGAGATGCCGAGTTGCCGTTGTGCGAAGCAGCGTGCATGGCGAGATGTCGTGGTGCTGTTGTGATACAGTACCACCGTGTGAAGCGGCATGAAGGAAGAAGGACGGGCTGCATAGTCTAGTCTCAGCCGGTTGAGTCGGTAGCCGTTTTAGTTAGTCATTAGTTGCATGCGTATGTGTGGCCAGGTCGAGTGGTGCAGAGTGATTGTAGGAAAGATTGATCAAGTCCGTGAGCGCATGTATAGCTAGTTGAGTTAGTGGCCTAGGTGCATGGGCTAGTGGGTGCGTGTGTTAGCCTATTTATAAAACTTGTAATCAGTGTGTTTGCTTTGAGATAAACAGAAATACAGTGAAAGAAGAAAAGCTCGTGTTGTGTGAGGCAGACGAGGACCAAAATCTTCTTGTTCCTATGTGCGTTTGAGAGCTGAGCGAGTCAGCTCTATCAGCGCCATCGTTCCTTCTGATGGTGTACCCCTTCTCCAGTCTCCTTCATGTACCAGTATAAATCCTAGGACCAGTCCGTGCAGTAGCATCTCTGTATTTCTTATTGAAGGTGTTGCTTCAGCCCCCTCTATAACAGTCTGATTACCTTTGCACATTTGCCCACTGTCCAAACCAACCTGCTCCATACGAAAAACAATAGCCAGCAGCAGCATAGCATGGATTATGGACTAACACATGCATGAACAAGAAATCTCACCAATCATAGACACATGCTGCGTGAACTAACCTGGACATCGTCCATTGGAAATCATCGGCTAAAGAGTTCCAAAAACCAAAGAAACCTTAGCCAACACGAGCGTGCGCGTAGATGGGAGTACACAGCGATCGAAACTGTAGCATACCTCCACCATGGGCCGATTCGTCAAGTGCGCACCTCTACTCCGAATCTCCTGTTAATGGCTTGAACAAACGACTGTTCTCTTCCTGGCCTGAACGCTGGCGGGAAGACCCGTTTTCTCTCTCGATTGGAATCGGCATAGCTAGCTGGGTCCGGTCAGGTCGAACTCTGATAGGACTAGTGTTTTTTTTAGCGTCACCACCTCTTTATTCAAACTTCAAAAAGTACAGGTATGTTTACATCAGCCGGTGGTTCCAAGAGACATAAAACGGCCCAAACTATTAAGAAGAGAAAATCTCGCCAGATTATGGGGTTCCTGGTTCGAGCTTCTTGGTTCAAAACAAAATGCCGCACTCTGGAACTCTACACTTCTAGCTTTGATCTCCCGAACTAGATGTGCATATGGTCCCATCGTTCCTTCAGAGATGCTCTGAATTACTGTCTGACAGTCGCTTGCGACATGGATTCTCGTTGCTGCAACGTCGGCTGCCAGGGACAAAGCTTCTCGACAAGCCATCGCCTCGAGAATCTCTGGTTCGCTGCGTCCCTCGAAGACCACAGCTGATGCTCCTCTGAAAACTCCTCCTTCATCCCTTGCAACAGCAGCAATCGCCCCCTTATTTTGCGTCTTGCCAACTGCCGCGTCCACGCTAATTTTCAGCAACCCCCTTGGAGGATCAATCCATCGAGGATGAACTACGTGTGGTTTCTGCACAGTAGCTCTCTCCGACCACTTGGCCAAAACATCCAAATCTCTCACAAAACTTTGAATGAAGCTGAACGTGAACAATGGGCTTTAGTACTAATCTTCATGAATAACTGTTATCTTTGCATACCAGATTGCCCATAGTGTCACAAAACACTTTACCTGATCGTTCGCTGAGAGAGACTCAATCATCGTTGCCAAGAAATCCCTTGCATGGCCGCCACTGGACAGACTAACATGTTCTGTAATTTCTTCGTCAACCAGTGTCCATACGCTTCTTGCCATGTTGTAGTCGATCAAAGAGTGCCTCCACGAATCTCTGCCCCCGCAGACCTTGCACATATCATCTCGACTCATGTTGCGATGATGACAAACATCCGCTGTGGGCAGCGACTGCTTCGCCAAACGCCATAAGCATATGTATCGTGGAGGGGAGGGTACCTTAGTTTTCCAGAGAGAAAGCCACTGCCTCCTGCTTCGAGGTATCAGAATTCCCGCCTGTACCTTCCAGCCATGCCTCCTGCCGATCCCTTGTATGCACTAACATTTTATAAGCTGATCGGACTGTAAATATTCCCCCACGATCCATCTGCCATGCCCAAAAATCTTCCTGCATTCTTGTACTCAAGGGAATGTTTAGAATAGTGTCAACATCCATCGGCAAGAAAAAGGTTTCAAGTTTCTCCACATTCCAACTCATTGTACTTTGTTCAATAAAATCACTCACCCTAGCAATGTTCACTCCTGGCGGCACACTCTCTGGTGGTGTAGTAGTGGGTCGCATAGATCCTTGGCATGGGAGCCAATTATCATTCGAAGCATCTGTGTTGTTTCCTGTACCAATGTGCTTCACTGGGCCTTGTTTTAATACTCCAATCCCCTCATATATTCCTCTCCATACCTGTGAAGGATTACTGCCCAGCTGCGCATCCAGTAAATTTCCGTTATTGAAGTAACGGGCTTTGAGGATCCTTGCACTCAACGACGATGGATTCTGTAAAAGTCTCCATCCTTGCCGAGCCAGAAGTGCAAGATTAAATAGCTCAATGTCCCTGAATCCTAAACCTCCCATTCCCTTCGGTTTAGTCATATCTTTCCATGAAACCCATGTTGGTTTCCTCTTTCCATCTTCACATCCCCACCAAAATTTGCCTATCAAAGAATTTAAATGCAAACACAATCCTCTTAGGAGCTTGAAGCATGACATGGCAAAAGTTGGAACAACTTGAGCCACCGATTTGATTAGCACTTCTTTGCCCCCCATAGATAACATTTTCTCTATCCATCATTGGATTTTTTTCCCACAGCCTATCCTTGATATATTGGAAGGCACCAGTTTTGGATCTTCCCACATTCGAAGGCATTCTAAGGTATCTCTCATTTAAGGACTCATTCTCCACATTTAGAGTTTCCTTAATCATATTTTTTCTGGCACTTGGGCATCCCTTGCTGAAAAAAATAGATGATTTCTCTCTATTTATTTGTTGTCCCGAGGATGCACAATATAAATCCAACACTTCTTGAATCTGACTCACACATCCCTCATCTACCTTGAAAAGCAGCAGGCTATCATCCGCAAAAAGCAAGTGGTTAACCATCGGGGCTGATGGAATAACCTTTATACCATGGAGCATAGATGATTCACTTACTTTTTAGGAGGTACGAAAGGCCCTCCGCTGCCAACAAGAATTAATAAGGAGATATGGGGTCACCCTGCCTAATACCCCTCGAGGGAGTAAAAGGTTCCAGTTTTATTCCATTAAATAGAACCCGAAAAGAAACTGTAGTTACTAGCCTCATTATCATTCTGACCCATCTGGGGTGGAAGCCTAATTTCTTCATGACAGCCTCCAAATAGGGCCATTCCACTCTGTCATAAGCTTTCTTCATATCCAAATTTAGTTCACAATACTGGTTATTCTTTGATGTTTTTTCTTCATGTAATGAAGACACTCATAAGCTGATATAATATAGTCTATGATAATTCTTCCAGGGACAAAGCTCTGATAAGACCACGTCGATCGGAATCGGGCGTGCTTTCATCTTGGTCCAGATTACATGGGCTTTCATTGTTTTGGGGGCCCAATACAGCACTGTGGCCCAATTTGATGTGAAGAGACAGTTTGGGGACATTCGGCCCGGTGCGAGACAGAGGGTTATCCAACAGCTAGAAATGAAAAGGAAGGGCCATCAGACGGTCAGAAATGCTCATCCTGTTAGAGCCTCTCGTTTGGCTCGGTTATAATGTCCCTAACAGCATCTCTAACGAGTCTTGCAAATTCGTGAACTGTTAAACTTGAGTATAGTCTTTTGAAAACACGAATACAGGTTAAACTCGACACGGCGTAGAATGAAAACTACAAATACAAACTGCACGTTCGAATATTTGCACTCACGGCAAAATTCATCAAAGAACAACGGAGGGGATTGTTCGTGATTCAATTAATTACACACAGTCGCAGTGATCCAAAAGTTGTGCAACTAAATTAACCTATACATGAGGACGCCACTGCAACCTAGACCAAAATTGAGCTCCGGCGACGGATGGAGCTGCAGGTTGCGGCGGCATTGGGGGCGCGTCGACCTCAGTCAGTGAGGTCGATCAGGTCCGCCATCTCCTTCTTGACGAACGGTGTGGTGGCGCGCTCTCTAGCAAGGCGCTCCTCCTCCCGCTCCCACGCCAGCCGCGCCTCGATGAGCTTCACCGCGCGGCGTGCGTCGGCGGCCTCGATCTCCTCTGCATGTCACTCCAACGGTGAGCCGCACGCTTCCTCACGGCCTCTGAGCGGACGAACGCGACGCGGCCCACGTCGTCCCCGAACCGGTGAGCTCCCCGACCTCCAGAGCTGCTCCCGTCAAGCCAGAAGCTCGTGCGTCGGCTGGACATCGCGAGGAATTTCTCGTTGGAGCGGTGGGCTAGCGACGGTGATGCTAGGGTTGTGGCGACGGAGGAGTGTGGGTTTCAACCCTCACTCGCTCAGTGCACCGCTATATGTACCGGCCAAAGCGGCGACTAAACTGGCCGCGGTAAAAAAAATTACAGACTGGCCGCGGTAAAAAAAATTACAGACCAGGCCGTCGTATACGGGTCTCGCTCGAGCTAAACTCACCGGAGTTTTACAGATTCGTGCCGTTTATAGGGCTGCTCGTTAGAGATGCTCTAATAATTAAACAGCGACCTGGATGCTGGTTAATCCAGTTGTTCATCCTAGGATTAGGAATCGCCGTTGATGCCGGTATCGGAGCCGCCGCAGACTGGTCAGCGTCCTGGCCACCACCAGCACGTGAACCGGCCTACTCCGAACTGAAGAATGGCCTCCTTCTGTCTTGCTGCTCTCCTTTCTCCCTTCTGAAAAACTATCACATCTTGCAATCTGTACCTGACTTGTATTCAGAAGAACTGAAGCACTCTTCATTGGCCGGGAATTTCAGGTTACAAGAATTTTGTTCGAAATTCTTTTCTCCATGACAATGTACTTTTTGACCATGGATGGAAGAACTTTGTTCATAAAAGTCAACAACTTCTCGTTCACTTGGAATAGTTGAGAGTTTATGGGAGAAGGTTATTCGAAATAATAATAAATCACTCTGCACCTGCCTAGGAATTTCAAACTACTAAAAGAAATGCGTTCAAATGCTTTCTACTGACCATCTCCTATGCCAGTCGTATTTTTTTGCTGACCGTTGACCATGGCGGAGCTTTCGCTCGTAAAAGTCATGAAGTTCTCATTCGTAATTCAAGAATCTACGAAAACACGACAGAACTTTGTGTAAAAAACTAGAGAACTTTTCAACAACCTTTGATTTCACAACTTAAATTTTCAAGGTGATGATGCATATCCGTCCATCAGATCATCACAAAAATTCATTAAAAAAAGCACATTGCCAGGGAATGCAATTTTAAAAACTTTGTTCGACTGTACCTTCTGCTGACCATCTCCATGCCAATTGAAAATGTATGTTGACAGTTGACCATGGCAGAAGTTTGTCCATAAAAGTCATTCACTTTGAATGGCAATTGACAATTTATGGAAACTAGACAGAACTATCTCCAAGAAAACCAGAGAACTTTTTCAACGGTGCCACACAGGAGCTTGGCATGCTTCCATAAGACTTTGCACAAGACAGAAAGAAACTGCAATCTCAAAATTTTCAAGGGCTCCTGAGCAGACAAGGAAACACGCAAAATTGCATGCCGCCACAATAATGGAAGTAAAACAAGGCATACATCAGATAGTAAACAGAAGCCATCGACAACAAATATATAGAAAAACCTTGGAACCCCGTCGACTTCAGTTTTCACTACAAAATCCTCGGCAATGTTCGAACAGCTCAGGACACAGGCTACATCTCAATGAATTTATCACGCAGTAAACTGCTAACTTATTCCGACACCTTCAATCAGTTTCTCGAGAACAAATGGCACCTGCTAATTAAGCCGACTCTGACTTGGTGTACATCCTAACGGCAACGGCCAGGCCAAGGATGGCCAGGGGGACAAGGAACTGGAGGATCTTGATGATGAACTCAGGGGTCTTGTCCTGGTTGTAGTGCGGCTGCTTCGGCGGGGTGTACTTCGTCTGGGTAGGTATCGTCGACGCGTCCACATCACCAATATAGTACTCATCCAGCATCGCGCGGGCAGTCGTGCTGTGGCCGACATCCTCAAAGTCATCAGTCGCATCCTTGGCTGTAAAACAAGGGCCACACGGTTGTAAATCGGTACACTAATTCACAGGTTCACAACCTCTGAGCATGGCAAGGCAAGAAGGCATACCAGTTGAGGACAAGAGAACGTCGTCACCTCCAGGGTGGTCCTCCAAAAACTTAGTCACGTCGTATACCTGAACAACAGAAAAAAGATATTCGTGTTTTTTTTTGGGCAATGAGGAATAAAATTTGCAGCTATTCACCACATTGCTCTTGACATGTACATGTACAGAAGAAAGCAAGATTCGAAGAGAATAAAAGGCTAATCGGTCTGTGTTTGTGCAAATGAGCTTGTCTGAAGAAAACCCTCAGGATTAAATAATATATTCTATAAGGTTTAAATATTGGCTTTTCTTTGTGTTTGCTAAAATAAGTTGTTAGAGAAGTTTTTTTTCACTGATGCACATGTAAAAAGGGTATACTTGATGAACATATTTTGGAATCCTCTGTATGTATCCTCTTCTGGAAGGTCACACTGCTCATCAAATAGGCTTCAATTTATGCCCAGAACTGCAGATGAAAAACTGGAACGAAGGTTTACAAATGGGGCTGCTTTTATCAGGCCCAGGACCTACGAGTTCTGTACACGCCTTGCAGAATTGTGGATGTTTTTTTATACTCTTAACAACTGAACTACGATTGGGTTGGGCGGGTGCATCTGCAGCTAGTTTTTTTATACATGGTAAAAGGCAATTAGGTAGTGAATCCGTGGACAACCCCAGGAACCAAAAAAAAAAAGGCTCTTTTGCGGCAACAGCAAGCAGGCAAATTTATGCCCACGCAATTTCCTGTCTACGGCAGCCAGGACACCAAGAAAATAGCTGGAGCCTTGAACTAAACCAGAGGCAGAGTGCAGGGCGTCGGACCAAGCCACGCCACCAACCCTGATCTGGGTTTTGGCCCACACGACGGAATCGCTGGGTGGCCTGTGCTAAACCAAGCTGATTCTTCTTGTACTAAACCAAGCTGATTCTTCAGCTTAACCAGCAGCAATAAGTCGGGGCGATCCGTGACTCGGCGGAGCAGACGAGGGGGAACCCATGGCCTGGCAGATCTGCCGGGTCGTGCAATCTGATAGCTCCAAACGCCACCACACCAGCACGGATCAGAGAGGGTTGGAAGGGGTGGGGAGGGGGAGGCGAGTGTACCTTGCCGGCGATGATGAGCCAGCAGTCGTCCTTGGTGTTGTGCTTGGAGACCTCCGCCAGGGTCAGCGCCTCCTTCGCCATCGTCTTCTCCTCTGCTTCTTCGCCGGGTCGGGTCTGGGATTCGAGAGGGGCGCCGCGCAGATCCCGACCTGAGAATCCGAGAGGGGTGGTGGTGGTGGGCGATGTGAATCTGACTGGTTGGTGGGGTGGGGGATCCGATCGGCGTCCCGTCCCTCTTTATAAACCCGCGAGGAGCGAGCGAGCGGTCGGCGACGGGAGTCCCCTCCTACTCCTACTGGGCTGGGGGCAACAACCACCACGAGTCCAACACCAACACCCGAGTTTCTTCTTCCTACTAGGATTCCGTTCCGACTCCCACCTACCCACCCAGAGTCCCAGACCAAACTCCTCCGCTCTCTCAGCTGCGTGGGACCGGCCTGTCAGCCAAACATGCAACGGTGTCTTTCCTTTTTTATTATTATTAGTAGTATAAGAGAGGGAAAAGCTTTTGTCAAAAATATAAAAACAAGTACTCCATATACATACTACTATAGCAGCATTATTTAATAGTTGAAGATCTCAGATCCAGATCCCTATTTCGATTCTCTAAAGATTAAAAATTGATATCCATCAATTAAGGCGGTCACAAATCACAATGCATCACGTTGGATCGTATCTAAGGCTGGTCATAGTGGGGAATAACTTAGAGTAGTAACATGTATATATTATTAGACTAAGTTACTATCTTCATAGTAGGAAATAATTTGGGTGTGATAATATGCAATGCCACATTAATTAGGTTGTAGACACATTTTGCCTTGGTATGTGTGATGTTACAATAACATAGTTAGTTATTCAATCCATCTTTCTCTTTATTAAATCATTGCCACATAAGCAAAAATACTGACTTGGACTCTTAGTTACTAGTGAAGTTACCCCCACTATGACCAGCCTAAAGCCGTCTGCCATACAGTAGGCACATAGCTGTAAGCCCAATTAAAGAAGAGAGAGTGGTGGGGGTCTCCCTCCCAAACCCTCTCACGTTTGATCGCTCAGCTCGAGAAACCGGGCCTCCTCGAGCTCTCTCCGCGGGCGCCGCTGGTTGGAGGGGGCGAAGGGGGGGTACCGGAGTAGTTAGGATAGTTAGGGGTAGTGGTCTTGTGTCGGTAGTGGGTTGTATGCCCGTAGATAGAGGCGGCGCAGGTGTCTCTTGCAGCGAGATCTGGCGAGTTTTAGGGTTCCTCGTCGGCGTGCTCCTAATCCATGGAGGATTGGTGACGGCGATGGCAAACACCGCTTCTTTGCATAAATCTACTTCGGTTGTTGCAGTCCTGCGGTGGCAGCAAGTTTCGAGCCTTCCTCTGACCGGCCGTGGTGGCGGGGGGGAGTCGGGCGGAGCTTGGCGTCTTGGTGAAGGCACACCTCGAGCTACTCCATGGCGGCGCTGGCGTCGCTGGAGGTCGCTGAACCATCTTCCTCTTCGTGCTTCAGTGGATGAAGCTTGCGGTGAGTGGGGTGGTTTCGGCGGCTCGACCATAAAGCCTGCGGGATCTTCTGCTTCGTAGATGGCGATTTCTTCTTCGCATTTCCCTTGGCCGGCCGTGGTGGCGAGGGATGGAGAGGAGAAAAGATTGATGTTGAAGATGAAGCCGGGGTCGGTTGAAGCTGCGCCTGTAAGACCTTCTTCGCACAGTGGCCCTCTGGCAGCGGCGTTGCTACCGGGCTTCTGCCCGTTCGGGTCGAAAGGCGACCAAGGGTTCTAACCTCCTCTGGAGGCCCTTCTCCGAAGCATGGCGCCGGAGCTCGATGTCTCGTCATCGACAAGTGGTTTGTCCCCGTTGATTGCAAGATGGTCGGTGGCTTTGCATCTTCTTCGGATCGTGGAGCGTTAGGAGCAAGAGTCTTCCTTGATCTCGCTGATCCTTTCGGCTGGAGGTCGCCGGAGAATGGTGGCGGCGACGCCTAGGGACTCGATTGCTTTTTATATTCTAGTCCTGAGGTGTTCTCTGTAATTAAGAGGCCCTTTTCTATTTTTTCTAGTTTTGCTAGAGTTCTTAAAGCTAGGGGCCTCCTTGCATATTATACCTGCCAAGTGTGACTTATTGCAGCTTCTAGGGTCTTCTTGACCCAATTACAAAAAAAGAGAGAGAGTGATCCCTCAAAAAAAAGATAAAGAGGGAGGGGCTAGTTTGATTCAAAGGAATCTTACAAGAATTTTGGAGGATTTTGATCCATAGGAAAAACAATTATGTGCATTGTTTGATTCATAGGATTTTGCTCTTAGGAACTTTTCCCATAGGATTGCACTGCACTATGTTTTGGAGGAAACTTTTCATCCACCTCAACCTCATGTTACAATTCCTTTGCTTTCATGTGAATCAAACTCTTCTTTAAGAAAAATTCCTGTAGGATCCTGTAGGATTCAACTGGACATGACATTCTAATCTTGTATTTTTCCCATTCCTATGTTTTTCTATCCCGCGAATCAAATAGGCCCGGATATTGTATCCTCTGAACGAGTAAATTACATCTTATTATCACAACCGGGGTTGGGTAACAACTTAGTGCCATTTTTGTAATTTTTTGCTGATACATACCACTAATGGGGCGAGCTGTTAACAATAAGGCACGTTTTTGGCTAATCGAGTTTGACAACAAACTAAGAGAATGGGCCCACAATTAAGCGATGACATGGACCTAGGGCCACCTGTCATCCCTCTCATCGTCTTTCCTCTCCTCTATATTCTCTTGTATCCTTCTTCTTTCTTGTAGTCGCTCTCCCTACCCCTCCCGAACTTCTTGAGTTGTGTCGTTAAGCCGACAACATCTGCCTCATTGCCCGCATCTCCCATGCAGATGGAATTGAAGACAAGCTTCCCTAATTGATGCCACCATCCATGCCCTCTTTGTCGCGTTGTATCCGTCGCTGACGTCGCCTCCGACCATTAATAAGCTCATTGACCTTCCCCTTGCATTCCTGGTGAGATCCTGCTCCACCTGGTACTCCCCATTTGCCCGCTCGAGCACCATAGTCACTTGTCGTCGATCATCATTGTCTGTCTTGTGGTCGTGTTGTCGCAAATTTCCATTGACCTTTTACTAGTGGTGCTACGCAATGTTGGTTCTCCTTGAACTACCGAGTCAAATGCTCCTACCAGCGTAGTCCTATACGCTCCCTTCCACGACATCCTTGGATGTGGTCGGCGGGAAGTAGGAGGAGGGGTGCTAGCTGCGGTAGGTAGCAGGAGAGGTTGTCGACAGTGCTGATTGTTTGATGAGAGAGATGAGGTGCGGGAAGAAGGAGAAGCGATACAAGGGGATGACATGTGCGGCCAAGTCCACTGAATCACTTACATGTGACCTTAGGTCCATGCCAACCAT
This sequence comes from Avena insularis, assembly GCA_023614405.1. Lineage (NCBI taxonomy): Eukaryota > Viridiplantae > Streptophyta > Magnoliopsida > Poales > Poaceae > Avena > Avena insularis. Next base: position 359,700,146 of record CM042685.1, read on the forward strand.
CGCTTAATTGTGGGCCCATTCTATTAGAGTATTAGTCAAAAAAGTGGCCTATTTGTAACATCTCACCCCAAAATTGATACATATTAGCAAAAATTGCAAAAGTGACACTAAGTTATTATCCTAGACCCAGTTGTAATAATAAACTATAACTAGACGGACATACGAGCTTCACCTCGCCGCCTGCACAACATTGTTGCATGGCGTGTCTAGAGAGATGCATTTCGTGGTGATTTGTTCTGCGTTGATGCCCGAGGTTATTTAGATTAGCTATGTTGAGCGGGTCATAATGAGATTCTAAAGAAAGTAGCGAGTCTTGTGAAATAAAACATGGGTTTGAGAGAGAGAGGACAGTAAATAAGGACATCACATCCACCTTGCGTGGAGCAGCAACACACATCGCCTGCCAATTGCCCAGCACGCATGAAGCTAGTCCTCACCATCCGACAAAACGCGGAGAGGCAATAGTAGCATGCCCGACAAGTGGCCTCAGATCACCCGCAGACTGGAGGAGGCATCCCTTTGGAGAACGGGAGGCGAGGAGAACGCGCCATGGGAAAGGAAAGGGCACATTGGAAGAACCGGAGGCGCCACCTGCAAGCTCCAGGCAATGCCTTGCTGCGGGGGTGAGCGACCAAGAAGCAGAGACCGGCGAGGGTAAGTACCTAGCGGCGGAGCTTGACTGTGGGGGAGGAGCTGCCCGGGAAAGAGTGTCCTGTTAGGGAGGAGGGGCCCCGGGAAAGAGTGTCCTGTTAGGGAGGAGGGTAAGTACCTAGCGGCCGTCGGTCAGATGCCGGAGGCGAGGAGGAGTAAACGCGGAGGCACCATCTCAACCCCGTACAACTGCTGCTTCACCCATGCTAGGGTTTTGCGCAAGGGGCCATGCTAGGTCCGAAAGGGAGGAGATGATAGGTTATCGTAAGTGGAGGGGGCGGAGGGAGCAGAGGTGAGAGGGAGGGGAGGGAGCGGCTCACATTGCTGGGGGAGACGAAGGAGAGGCTGGGTTGGGCGGGAGCTCGGGTGAAGGGGAACGGGATCGAGATGGGGGCAGGGGTGGGGACATGGATGGGAGGGACCAGCTCGTAAGACTTTGGTTAACATCTAAAACTGCATGGTTAAGATGACTCAAAGTGAAAATCTAAACTGCCATAAACACGTGTGGATAGATCGTCTTAGATGGCTCGTTTTGCTCACGCTTAAGCTATGTAGTACTACTACATAATTTACTCTCTCTATACGATACGACTCTTGGTGATGTACTAACCGAGGTGATTCAGTTCTCCCAGCGATTCCTTGCGCCCTCTTCCTCTTCCTCGCCTCGCTGCCGCGCGCGTCCACTCTCTCCTTCCCCGCAGGGGCGAAGGACCCCTTTGGGCAAGGTATGGCAGCCGCCCTACCTTAAATTTTTGCAAGAAATTGCATATATATAAGCTTCTATTTGACATACGTATAGTCCTCTGCAAAGTACGTGAGTTCCGAAGAAAAACTACTACCGAAAATAGAAAATGGGCCACGTTGGAGGGGATTCGGCCGTACTGGTCGTTTGCTGGGCGCACTAGGGAGCAGTAGGCCCCCTGATCGTGTGTGCGTATGTGTCCGGAGCCCCTTCTTGTCTTCGCCCCGTAGCGATCAAAGCATAGGAGTACACGACTCGAGCGACGAGCAGGAGGAGCGCCGCCGTCTTCTACTAATCTACTCCCTACCGGAAAAACTGCCTGCAGATCAGGCCGCCCTCCCCATAATCCTCCTCCAACCTTCTCATTTTCTTTGAATTTTCAATTCTCACAGTGACACGGTTCACCCGGCTAGGGCTCCTTCTCATCTCAGTTATAATTTCTGACCCTCCTTCAAAATATAGGGTTATGTTCCTTCCTATTAGTGGCCTCTAGACTCCGCAAATTTGTGGTAGAGATAGATAAGAAGGGGAAGAAACATGCAGCTTCAAAGGGAACTGTCACGTACCTGGTGGGCCGACATACTAGGTTGCTTGGGCTGTTGCGAGAAGGAGAATAAATGCCCAAGACGTGGCAGCGAACAGGGGCAACTATAGCTGTACTTAAAGGGGAATCGAGGACGAGCGAAGGACATCAAAGAACTAGAACCTGAACGGAGGACCCTGGCAAGGGTGGCTGACTCTTTCTTCCTTCCTGACCTCTATCTCCCTTGTATCCCCTACCTTTTCTACTAGCTCCTTGTACCGAGAACTATCTTAGATCTTTCCTCTGGCAGTGAAAATATCAAGTGGGAACGTAACAATCTGGTATCAGAGCCAATCCCGCCAAAAAAAATCCTCTGGTTCGTCTCAAATCATCCCTCGATTCGATCCAGTCCACCAAATTTAGCCATAATTGTTTTCCAATCTCCACCACCTTGTCCCCGATACATCCCCAAATCGATTCGATCTTATTTCGTTCCACCTCAAATCCAGCTAGAAAATTTTCTCTCGCCATCCACCAAAATCTTTGCCTGCAACCTGCTCGACGAAATGCCGACCCACAAGCTGTTGTGCCCAGAAGGCGTTCTTCATGCTAGGGTGAGCCACGTGCACCACCAGTTAACCATGGAGTCGCTGCGCCAAGTGTTCCAACGGTATCATGCTTGGTATGTGTTGTGTGCATACGAGATGGTGGCTGAAGGGAGTTATGGGGTGGAGGTCTATGTTCAGTTCCGCACTCGGTGGGAGGCGGCCCGGACCCGTGATGATCTGGATGGTCAGGCCTTGTACGATCGAGGGGTGCTGCTTCCTTGCCGTCGAACTTGTTCCGCCGGTCTACACCACCATTGTGACGCCCGACGAGTTGGCCCCGGCCTATTTCTACGACGACACACCGTACGCTGCTTGGTCTGCAGCAGTCACCATGGTCGAGTGCCACGACACCAAGCCCGCCCCTAACAACACGCTCTCATTTGTCCCCAAGCCTGAGCTCACCCAGACAGCGAGCCATGAGGTGGTGCCTGTCATGCTTGCCCCTGACAGAACATTCGAGGGTACTCTGTTGGTCGACTCCCCTACTTCGACAACTACCAAAAAGGAGAAGACGGTCAGTGAGATACTGGCTGATATCAAGGCGACTCTCGACAACATGATCAAAAAAACTGAGGTGCCTCCACCACCTCCGACCTCGGCGGTGATTCAGTCTGAAGTGGGAGTTTTTGCTTCGCATGATGCGCCCCTGGTCTGTAGCGAAATTAACCATGACATGGTTGTGGCCACACCTTCGAAGGACGTGCTCCGATCTGTTCCAGCTCGGGAAGAGTCCGCTCCTATCCCTATGCTACCACCGGTTGCTGTCCTTGGGTATGGCAAGATAATTCCGGCCATGTGTTTAATGGAGTGCTCTGATCTTGTCAAAAAAGGGTCAATGCCTTCATGCACCTCGGACACTACTTCGCCAACGGTTGAGCCACTCGGTGATACCCTATGGAGCCGAACAAGGGCATTTGAAGAAGCTCTGTTGTGCAATGACACTGATGACATCTCTGACTATGTGTTGTCTGTCAAGGTCTGGCGACACAATGAACTCCAGTGGCAACCATGGCATCCACCTTTGCAAGTCTGTATCGGGCACAATGGGCACATGTTCAGGCCAAGACCATGGCCTTCTTTCAAGGGCGTTTGGATAAATAGGCAATTTGTGTTGCTCAAGGTACCTCGACAAAGAATATACTTGGCGTTGCTGATCAGGATCTGGGCTAAGATGAATCATTCCTATGCTAAGTGCACGCACTCGTTGGAGTCTGTCTCCTTGGAATTGGGTGGTTCTATATGGCGTGGTACGAGCAAACTAGTACAAAGTGCATTTGTTCAGTTGGGGTTTGCTGACGACCAATACTCAGAAGTTTTGCAGTGTGCAGCTACACATCCATGTTGTAGGGAAGGAGAACAGTCGATGGCAGCTGCTACTGAAGAATTTTGTGTGTGTTTCCATGAGCCACGACTGACTAGAAGTGGCATGGAATGGGCTGCTTCTGGCAGAGTATTTGTTATATTGAATCTTTGCCGGTTACGGTGCCCCGCGACAATTTTTGCATATCCAGTTTGTATAGCCCCATACACTTCAAGCTTCAAAAATGCAAATGAAAGCAGATTTTGGGAGAGTGAAGACCTAGAGCCTGACAACTGGGTTCCTTACATGATCCGGTCGTACACGGATAGGAGTTCACATGGGTTACAAGCTGGACATATCTGGGTGGTGGAACAAGTGAGAGAGGGAATGCTGTCGTTGGCTTTCAGATCTAAGGAGGAAAGTTTTGCTATCATGGATACCTCACGTGGTGTTTCAGAACTGAGCTTGGGCTGGGATGATGGCAGTATGGAGTGGAGTACAAAGATGCAGGCGAGGGCGGCCATGAGGTCATTGGTGGTAATCAGCAGGTTAAACATAGTGAGCTGCACCTTTCTCTCCGCCCCATGGGATCCCGGTGATGTCTCGGTTCACTGTGTCATATGTGCAAGCCGGCCATGCCTAGCGAGTGGAACCCTGGGTAAGAATGCTTCATCATATAAGATTATTTTTAGAAACAAAATGTATGCTCCGTGGGATCCTGGTGGCCACACGCCGAGTGGTCGATGATACCGGCTTGAGGGCAAGCCGGATGTTAAGGAGGGGAGAATGTCACGTACCTGGTGGGCCGACATACTAGGTTGCTTGGGCTGTTGCGAGAAGGAGAATAAAGGCCCAAGACGTGGCAGCGAACAGGGGCAACTATAGCTGTACTTAAAGGGGAATCGAGGACGAGCGAAGGACATCAAAGAACTAGAACCTGAACGGAGGACCCTGGCAAGGGTGGCTGACTCTTTCTTCCTTCCCGACCTCTATCTCCCTTGTATCCCCTACCTTTTCTACTAGCTCCTTGTACCGAGAACTATCTCAGATCTTTCCTCTGGCAGTGAAAATATCAAGTGGGAACGTAACAGGAACATGTATAATTTGTGAATTTGTGGTCAATTGAACTATTGAAGCAAGTTTGAATTTATGGTCTATTGATTATGCTATTACCATTGTATCGATACAATTTTTATTTTTTGCATCATTTTTTTTATACTTTAGAGTTTGCCCGGACTTAATTTTTTCTCGTCCTTCGCCACTGCTTCCCCGCGTGCTTCCCGGGGCTCCGGCACTGCATGCGCGCTACCGTCTCGTCCCAAGCCATTTTGCCGCCTTTTAAATTCATCGAACGAATCCACCGCCGACGACGCTGCAAACAGGACCAGATATATTGCCGCTCCGTGATCTCACCTCACACCACGCCGCTCACGCGATCGGCGTGAGAAACGATGGCAGCGTTGAGGTCCATCACAAGTCGTTGTCGCATGCACGCCGACTTGCACAGTTGTTTCTCTGGTGATTGATTCAATTTCCTAATCCACCAGGGTCCAGCACAAGGGAGCTGATGGCTCTCTGTTCCGCTCCTGTCGCTCAAGTAAAGAGAGATCCAATGATAAAAAAAAAGTAAAGGGATATCCCACAAGTAACTAAGTCTAGTTATAGTGAGAGTAACTTGGTATATGCATTATTGTCATCTGAGCATTTAGATGATATGTCATGCAATTAAATGACGAGAGAGACTTGTGATAATTATAATAGCTATGTTACTATCATGCATAATATCACATATTTTAAGACAAAATAAGTCTATATTGTAATAAATGAGATTTTGCATAATACTACGGAGATACTCTAAATTTATATGCATGTTACTACTCTAAGAGCAAGTTTAATACTAGTATAGCCTATTGTTGGCTATAAGCCACTGCCATGTCACATGCAGTTATCACTATAGCTAGCCAATAATAGTTAACTACAAACATGTATCTATTTTACTAATATATGGCGCACATGTCACTGTCATAAAATGCTTAGAAACACGTGCTGTAGCTGGCTCTTAACTTATAGTCAGTTTTTCTTCTTTCTCCTCTTTTCTCACCTTCAATTCAAAATATATTATTTTAACTCTTATAGTCAGTTGAAGTCATTCTATTGTACTTGCTCTTGATAAGATAGCCCATTGTGGCTATAAGTCACTGCCATGTCATCTACAGCCTTTATTATAGCCAACAAGTATAATAGCTAACTATAGACATGTACTATTTTACTAATACATAGCTCACATGCCACTCTCACAAAGTACAGAGCACGTGTTATAGCTGACTCTTAATTTATAGGTAGATCTTGTTCTCTTTCCTCTTCTCCCTCTTCTAACTCAGCTAAAATATAATATTTTATCTCTTATAGCCCGCTGATGTCATTATATTGTCTCGCTCTAAGTTACTTCCCACTATGACTAGCTTAAAAACGTAGAATATCTGGGTGCATTAGTTTATCTATACCCATGTAAAAAACTGCAAATGGCCGACATATTAAAGTTCTTCAGGTTTTGTTAATTGTGGAACTGGTTGGTGGTACACTCTAGAAGGTCTCGGAAGCGCAAGTTGTCATTTAATACTCCAGCAGGAATTTGTAGACCAACTACTTCAGGCTGGTCCTAGTGGTAGTATCATACTACTAATATTATGCATATGATACTAGTGTATGATACTATGTCTTTAGTGCATTGTACCATATAGTAGTATCATAGTAATGGTATATTTATTGATTTGTAGAATCTCTATGTAAAATGTGTGTATAAGATTTACTTGTCATTATGATTTATAGTTTTACGTTCTAACCACCTTTCTCTTTATTAATTATGATGCCACATCAGATTTTTGCCAAATTGACATACCTTATAAGTATACTTTATGATACTAGCACTAGGATCAGCCTCATGGAGCAGTTAAAAAAGATGCTAGTACTTGGTTCGGGAGGTGCTTTGTGGCGGTAACTCTGTCTAGAGCTTAGAATTCGAGCAAAACAGCCAGCTCGGCTCCGCTAGCTATAAATCTCGTTCAACTAACGACCACAACTAGCTCAGATCTGAAATTCAACTTGACTAGCTGAACTCATGGCTAGCTCGTTTAGATTGTTATATAAATTATGAATACAATATTTTTTCTATTAATTTAGAACTAGAACAATGATACTTTTTCCGACTCATATTAATGTTACTAGATTGGATGTATCTAGCACTAAAACGTGTCTAGATATATTTATTTGTACGATATTTAATATGGATCGGAGAAAGTACTATTTTTGTAATTTCACAAAGTCAAGGTCAATAGTGGCTCGACACCATTATAGGTGCAAGAAACATTAGTAGTTTGGCACTAACCTATGAAAAATTTCAAATTCTATATTTAAACGAATTAAACGAGCTAAATTAGTAGCAAACGAACAACTCGTTTAGCTTGGCTGAGCAAATGAGCTCAAATCTAAAGCTCGGCTCAACCCATTAGACATCATGATCGAGCCGAGTCGAGTCGAGCCACGAGTTACGCGTTTAGCTCGTGAGTTTCAAGTTATAATTCCATCCCTAAACTCTCGCTTCCCCCCTCTTCGACCGTCCTCCTGGCCGCTCGGCCCTTTCTCTCCCTTCTCTGCCACCCCTCTCCGTTCTCCGGCATTTGTCGGCATTGTGGTGGGAGAGGAACCTCTCACCGTATAGAAGTAGCTAGGTTCGTTTCTAGGGATAGGTGTGGGCTACATGCCAAGGTTATGGTTCGTATTGTGGACGCTTTGAGATGCATTTTGGTGGCTTATTACGATGGCCTTGACGATGCTGGCGTCTCCTATAATAAACTCAAGTTGGCTCGGCGGGCTTGTTGAAGGAAGTCATGATCAGGAACTTCTCCCTTATCATTGTGGTGATGTTGAGGTGGAGTTTCTTGATGTTGTTTGTGGCGCGTCTAAACTGCAATAGGTAGTCCTGAAGCTTCTCTCGGAAGTAAATGCACGTCGGCCCTTCTTTGGCTGCCATCCTTGATGGTCGAAGGGCAACCATTCCCACCTCCGTCGTTGGCTATGGCCTGTCCGACCGGCGGCAGATGGCAAAAATCAAGCTCTAAGCTACCATGCCAACAAGGAGGCTTTTGGCACAATGATCTCCCGCCGCCCTGCCCCAAGTGGTTCCATCCCGGCAACTCTATGGTCAACTGTATTGTGATGCTTCATAGTGGAGGAGAAGTTGGACCCAACCGTGTTTCTTTTTTACTTCTCCTAGGGTCCTTTGTGTAAAAAGTATGGACTTGTTTGTAATTTTCTTTTTATTCTGCTCTACCATGTTATATGTAGCTCCACCAATGATAATAGATACTAGCTTCTCGATCCTTAAGACCTACCCCCTGTTAAAGAAAAGTGGGGTGTTTTGTGTGTATCGTCACGCGATGCGATGACTTCTTCACTGTGTTGTGTTGGGCCACCCTGAATTGACTGCCCTTGATTCAAGATTCAACACATGGTGCCGTAAGAACTAGTGGACCTTGTTGATGCAGCGCCGCTCACATACTCTACTGAATTTTAAACGCTTTACTGAAATATGGGTTGTTGCTGTTGTTGCAACCAGTTTTTTTACTAGTCCTTGTCGAGATTTTTTTGAACAGGAGTCCTTGCCGAGATGGATACTGCTTTCCATCTCGGCCTGGGAACGCCGGACGAAACGAATTCGGCGAAAAGAAAAACAGACCGCAATTGGACGACCAGCCCAGTCAGTAACTGAAGCCGAGTCGTCGTCATCCTTCCCGTCTTTTCCCCTTTTTCCGCCCTCGCCGCTACACCCCTCCCGCCCTCGCCGCCGGTCTCAGCCTATAAAAGACGTACCCCTCGCCGTCTCCTTTCACACTCTCTCACAACGCTCCCAACTCCGGCGAACTACAAACAGTCGCACCTTTCCACCTCCACAACTCCGGCGAAAAGCCATGGCCGAAATATTCCTCGAGGACATCGTAGTGACGAACGGCTTCGGCCGCCACACGCGGCAGCCGTGGGAGGCTCAGATGCTCCACGAGGCGGGCTATAAAGTTTTTTAACATAAAGTTTTTTATTGTTGTATTTAGCTTGTAAATCGTGGGAAGCATCCATCTTGATGTTGTTTTGGGAGTGAAAACTCATAATTCAGTCCTTTTTTGGGAGTGAAGAAACCACAGAACACCTAGCAAGATCATCTATCTCAAGACAAGAGTGATGGTCTTCTTGTACCAGTCGCGGGTCTCCCTTAGAAGGTTTCCTAATTAACAATTGCTTCGGTATCCCCCCTAGGCAAACTTTGAGAAGGAAACCGGGTTATGGGTGGGATCTGGGTGGGGCTTATAGCTCCCATGCGACGTCTTTACGCGGCAGCCGTGGGAGGCTCAGATGCTCCACGACGCGGGCATTCAGCTAGTTTTTTTTAACATGAAGTTTTTTATTGTTGTATTTAGCTTGTAAATCGTGGGAAGCAACCATCTTGATGTTGTTTTGGGAGTGAAAACTCATAATTCAGTCCTTTTTTGGGAGTGAAGAAACCATAGAACACCTAGCAAGATCATCTATCTCAAGACAAGAGTGATGGTCTTCTTGTACCACTCGCGGGTCTCCCTTAGAAGGTCCCCGAATTAACAATTGCTTCGGTATCCCCCCCTAGGCAAACTTTGAGAAGGAAACCGGGTTACGGGTGGGATCTGGGTGGGGCTTATAGCTCCCATGCGACGTCTTTACGTGGAATTGGAAGGAACGCGACATCGTTACAAAGAATCGTAGTTTCGTTTACACATCTAATACCACTTACAACAGTGTTTCAACATATGGCATAACAATCATTGGACCGCAATTTTCGGGCCACCAAAGATCTACTTTCAAATTTTGGTTACCGAAAAATTTGTGATAATTGTAGATTTTTTTTGTTTCTTCACACATAATGGGAGATACTATGATATCAATGAAACCATATTTTTATATCTTGAACACTTTCAATCCATTACAGATGATGCCCTCGCATCTACGAGAACCATCATGCTAGTTATAACACACAAAAACAAAATAGAAAATAGAAAACACAAAATAAACGGTGTTTTTTACCCTTTTTAATGTCTTTTTAAGTTTAGTTTACCATTACCACTACATAGATCTTTACTAATAATTGATTAAGGTAGTTTAGTAGTTTTGTTCAGAGAATTATAGCACACAAAAACAGAATACAAAATAGAAAACACAAAATAAATGGTGATAAAACAAAATACAGACTAAAAGAAATGTTTTTAGTAGGAGGGCAGATCTCCCAACCAGCCAGGCCGAGACCCAGCCCAGCCAGAGGCTTACCCACAGCCCACCTTATACCAGACCAAATCCTAAAACTAACCAGCACACACGCACACCACACAGATAACACACAACCACGCTCCTAAAAAAACGATAAGAGCATCTCCACTCGCCTACCCAGAACGCCGATTCCAAGACGAATTTTAGGTCCGGAAATTGGCCCAGTCGCGTTCCCATGACCCCATTTTCGTCCGGATTTGGGCAACTTTGGACCGGACTTTCCAGACCATACCCAAGATACTAGGAACGCCCTGGGAACGCTGGACGAAACGAATTCTGCGAAAAGAAAAACAGACGGCAATTGGACGACCAGCCCAGTCAGCAACTGAAGCCGAGTCGTCGTCATCCTTCCCGTCGTTTTCCCTTTTTCCTTCCTCGCCGCTACACCCCTCCTGCCCTCGCCGCCGGTCTCGGCCTATAAAAGACATGCCCCTCGCTGTCTCCCTTCACACTCTCTCACAACGCTCCCAACTCCGGCGAACTACAAACGGTCGCACCTTTCCACCTCCACAACTCCGGCGAAAATGCATGGCCGAAAGATTCCTCGAGGACACCGTAGTGACGAACGGCTTCGGCCGCCACACGCGGCAGCCGTGGGAGGCTCAGATGCTCCACGACGCGGGCTATAAAGTTTTTTATTGTTGTATTTAGCTTGTAAATCGTGGGAAGCAACCATCTTGATGTTGTTTTGGGAGTGAAAACTCATAATTCAGTCCTTTTTGGGAGTGAAGAAACCACAGACCACCTAGCAAGATCATCTATCTCAAGACAAGAGTGATGGTCTTCTTGTACCAGTCGCGGGTCTCCCTTAGAAGGTTTCCAAATTAACAATTGCTTCGGTATCCCCCCTAGGCAAACTTTGAGAAGGAAACCGGGTTACGGGTGGGATCTGGGTGGGGCTTATAGCTCCCATGCGACGTCTTTACGCGGCAGCCGTGGGAGGCTCAGATGCTCCACGACGCGGGCATTCAGCTAGTTTTTTTAACATAAAGTTTTTTATTGTTGTATTTAGCTTGTAAATCGTGGGAAGCAACCATCTTGATGTTGTTTTGGGAGTGAAAAGTCATAATTCAGTCCTTTTTTGGGAGTGAAGAAACCATAGAACACCTAGCAAGATCATCTATCTCAAGACAAGAGTGATGGTCTTCTTGTACCACTCGCGGGTCTCCCTTAGAAGGTCCCCGAATTAACAATTGCTTCGGTATCCCCCCCTAGGCAAACTTTGAGAAGGAAACCGGGTTACGGGTGGGATCTGGGTGGGGCTTATAGCTCCCATGCACGCCTTTTACGTGGAATTGGAAGGAACGCGACATCGTTACAAAGAATCGTAGTTTCGTTTACACATCTAATACCACTTACAACAGTGTTTCAACATATGGCATAACAATCATTGGACCGCAATTTTCGGGCCACCAAAGATCTACTTTCAAATTTTGGTTACCGAAAAATTTGTGATAATTGTAGTTTTTTTTGTTTCTTCACACATAATGGGAGATACTATGATATCAATGAAACCATATTTTTATATCTTGAACACTTTCAATCCATTACAGATGATGCCCTCGCATCTGCGAGGGCCATCATGCTAGTTATAACACACAAAAACAAAATAGAAAATAGAAAACACAAAATAAACGGTGTTTTTACCCTTTTTAATGTCTTTTTAAGTTTAGTTTACCATTACCACTACATAGATCTTACTAATAATTGATTAAGGTAGTTTAGTAGTTTTGTTCAGAGAATTATAGCACACGAAAACAGAATACAAAATAGAAAACACAAAATAAATGGTGATAAAACAAAATACAGACTAAAAGAAAACTTTTTAGTAGGAGGGCAGATCTCCCAACCTGCCAGGCCGAGATCCAGCCCAGCCAGAGGCCTACCCACAGCCCACCTTATACCAGACCAAACCCTAAAACTAACCAGCACACACGCACACCACACAGATAACACACAACCACGCTCCTAAAAAAAACGATAAGAGCATCTCCACTCGCCTACCCAGAACGCCGATTCCAAGGCGAATTTCAGGTCCGGAAATTGGCCCAGTCGCGTTCCCATGACCCCATTTTCGTCCGGATTTGGGCAAATTTGGTCCGGACTTTCCAGACCATACCCAAGATACTGGGAACGCCCTGGGAACGCCGGACGAAACGAATTCTGCGAAAAGAAAAACAGACGGCAATTGGACGACCAACCCAGTCAGCAACTGAAGCCGAGTTGTCGTCATCCTTCCCGTCGTTTCCCCTTTTTCCGCCCTCGCCGCTACACCCCTCCCGCCCTCGCCGCCGGTCTCGGCCTATAAAAGACGTGCCCCTCGCCGTCTCCCTTCACACTCTCTCACAACGCTCCCAACTCCGGCGAACTACAAACGGTCGCACCTTTCCAACTCCACAACTCCGGCGAAAATCCATGGCCGAAAGATTCCTCGAGGACACTGTAGTGACAAACGGCTTCGGCCGCCACACGCGGCAGCCGTGGGAGGCTCAGATGCTCCACGATGCGGGCTATATGATGCCGCCGGACGTTCGTCTCCCTGTCGGCTGGAATCTCAGCGCCGGCGGTGACGAGGTTTCGACTCGTCAATGCCCATTGTTATGGACTTGGGTTTTGGAGAAGATGGGGATGCTGGAGATCGTGGAACGGTTAACAGACAAGCAACCAGGGGACACGATTTACCTGTGTTCAGGCCTTGAGGGAAAACCCTACTCGCTATGCGCTCTTGATTACTGTGGAACCGGAAGGTTACACATGCGCAGATTTGATCTGGCGTGGAGGTGTGTATGCGAAAATATGAGGCGAGAGCTCTAGGTCGTGCCCTCCTGGCCTTTATATACACTTAGGCAGGTCCCGGGCATAGTCCTAGTCGGTTACAGGTTCTAGGGTTTTACCCCTTTGAATTTCCTATCTACTCTAGTCTTGCTCTCCAAGGATCGGAAGGCGTCATGGGCCTGGGCCACCCGAAAGTCTTCATGGGCCGGCGTACATCCGCCGTGGGCCTTCCTTGGGCTGGAATAGGTATGCTGAGGTCACACACCCGTAAGGTACAACCATGTCAGTAGCCCTCGAGTGATCAGTCGAATCGTAGATTCGGCTGAGGACTCTTCAATCCTTCGGGTGCAACTATGTATTAATAGTATGTGTGTAGGGATCGTTGATGCGTGTGCCTGACTCACCCGACGGATCAGGGTCAGTTAACTGTCTTAGGACGAAACAACACGATCTTCCTCAGGTTCGAGTCCCTCAACTCGAAACTGGAACATATGCTGGCGTAATTCGACTCAGGCCGCAGAGGACTTACAGAAGTGGAATTCCAGTGAATTTAATTGATGTACCCAACGCGTATGTTGGGATTTTTCATCGCACCTGTTAGCACGGGTTTTTACTAGCGAGGCCTTGCCGTGCGTTGCCGTGCCATCGATGATATCTCAGAGGTCTTATCTTTGTATCGCAGACACAACATCCGAATGTTTGTCACCGCGGAGGTGTTTCGGGTGGCCAAGGAGATCGTTGCTCACTTAGCGTTTTGTTGGGGCAGAGTTGCCGATAAGTTTTTGCATGCTGATCCGAAAGATCGCAGTCGAAGGTTTTATAGGGTGCGCAACCAGCGCTCCCTATGGGAGTAGCCCCCGAGTGTCTGTTCGAGTCGTAGACTCGAGCGGAGACTTTAGTTGAAACATTGTTCAGTTGTTAAGTCCGTAGGACACAAAAAATTTCGGATGCTTAAGTCCATCCTCCCTATGGGAGTAGCCCCCGAGTCCGTAGTGGAGTCGTAGACTCGACGTAGGACTCGAAGATATATTTTGTCTTTATTCGTCTTTCGGGTGCGCGGCCAGCTCTCCTAATAGGAGTAGCCCCCGAGTATTTAGTCGAATCGAAGATTCGAGTGAGTACTCTTAGCTGTGGAGCCGAAGAATTGTAGTTGGTGCTGGTATAGCTTTTGATGACATCATTGCTGACGATCAATGACCTCAAGCGTCTGCTACGCCAGAGATGACTTGACTGGACGAACGTGGGTCCCACTTGCTAACTTTGAATTGACCGGTCACGCGCGGCGTGGAGATAATTACAGCGTCTCCTCGATTTCCGCGCATAGTGGACGGCGTGGTAACGACGGTTCGTTGTGATCTCGACACGTACGGTCGATGCTTTGGCGTTAGGTCTTCTGGATGGACGGCTGCCGTGCGTCGTCTTCGTCGTTATAATCATTGGGGAAAGCCGCGGTTTGTTTTTGTTGGAGATATGCCCTAGAGGCAATAATAAATGTAGTTATTATTATATATCTTTGTGTTTATGATAAATGTTTACATTCATGCTATAATAGTATTAACAAGGAAACCATTAATACTTGTGTGATTTGTAAACTTAATTTGAAGTCCCTAGTATAGCCTCTATACTTCACTAGCTTGTTGGTTGATTGATGATTGTGGTTTCCCTATCATGAACATTGAGATGTTATCAACAACAAGATCATATCGTTAGGAGAATGATATGGTGGACATACTCCTATAGACAAGCGTAGCATAAAGATCAAGTCATTTCAATAGTTCAATTGCTATATGCTTTCTGATACATAGTAACCTAATTCCTTCGACCATGAGATCATGCATATCACCTTTACTGGATGGATGCTTTGATGTCATCAAACACCACACCATAACAGGGTGGCTATAAAGGTGGCATTGAGTGTTTGGAAAGTATTGGTTGAAACACATGGATCAAGAGTGGGATTTGTCCATCCACATGACGGATAGATATTCTCTGGGCCCTCTCGGTGAAATGTCATCCAATTAGCTTGCAAGCATGTGACTTGGTCACAAGGGATCACATATCACGGGAACGAGAAAAGAGTACTTATCAGTAACAAGGATGAACTAGGTATGCAGAGATACCGACGATCATAACCTCGGATAAGTAACATATCGTGAGACAAAGGGAAATTGGTATCGTATGTAAGTGGTTCATTCGATCGCAAAGTAATCATAGAAATATGTGGAACCATATGAATTTCCAGATTCCTATATTGGTTATTGTTCAGAGAAGTGTCTCGATCATGTACGCATAATTCACGAACCGTAGGGAGACACACTTAAGGATTCGATGTTGTTTGAGTAGTTATGGTATTATGAGAAAGAGACCGAATGTTGTTGGTCTCGGATGGGATCCGGGATATCACGAGGTGATCCGAATGGTCCGGAGAATAAGATTCATATAAGGAAAGTTCCGTTTGAGATGGGGAATGGTTCCGTGTTTTCATCGGGAAAATTCTAGAAGGTCCCGTTATGTCCGGCACTCCGGAGGTGGAAGGGTACATGAGTGTGTCATTACATATTGGAATGATTGCATCATGTACTACGTGTTCTTGATGTCCCAAATAAAGGATTTATTTAAATCCTAAATTGAAAAGTCAAACGGCTAGTTTGAAAGTCAAGCAGCGATTTGGGAAGTGGGAAAAGAGGAGGAGAGGTGGAGGCCGAGTTGGAGGAGGGTTCTCCCTTGGCGGCGCACCTCCCTAGGCCGAGTTGGGGAGGAACTCCTCCTCCCTTGGCCAGCCCCTCCCACCTATATAAGGAGGCAGGGCTCCTCCTACACAACACAAGTTTCCTATCCTCTAAACTAAACCCTAGATCTAGACCCCGGTTTAGAGCTATTTCGGTTTAGAGCTTCTAATTGCTTTAGCCATTGGTTTAGAGCCTTCTAATTGGTGTGTCTAATTACTAGACCACTAATAGCCTCTCTCATAAGCTCCACCATACTACTTGCCGGCTTAAGCGAAGCCTGCGATTTCCCTCTACCTCGGTACCACGCCGTTGTCAGCCGGAATCATGAGGAGAGTGCTACAACCTCCGCCTGCTGGAACAAGGAGAGGAAGGTCTTACGTCAATCTAACGTGTGACCGATTGTGGGCGCCATGGAACGCTGGCCGGAAGGATCGTCTCTGCGATCTTGAGATCGGAAAGAGTACGACTACATCACCCACGAGAATCTGCTCGTTAAACACTTTGGAATCTTCGAGGGTGAGTTATTCCATCGACTCGTTGCTGCAATCTAGTAGATAGATCTTGGCTTGTTTGTTTGTATGCGATAGAAAATTTTTGTTTTCCATGCTACGAACCCCTACAAGTATCGAGCCGTGTCTATATGTAGATCATTGCCGAGTAGAACACAATGGTCATTGTGGGCGTTGATGCTTTCATTGTAGATTGCTTTCGTGTACTTTGCATCTTGCGGTATGTTGGGATGAAGCGGCCGGGCTAACCTTACATGACATCGTTCATGAGACTTGCTCCACGCTTGACATGCAACTCGTTTTGCATAAGTGGCTTTATGGGTGCTGTTTCTCCTAGCATAGTAAAGATCCAATTTACAACGGGTGATCAACAATGCTAGTATCAATGTTGTGGTTCTTGTTCGTAGTTAGAGCGACACTTATGGAAAGCCCCAAACCACGTAAAATATGCAAAGAAAGTAGAAGCGTCTAACTTTGTTTTGCGGGGGTGTCTTGATGTGATATGGCCATGATTGTGATTATATTTGATGTATGCAATGTTCCTTATTGTAAGTTGGCAACCGGCGGAGCCATATGGTTGTCTTTAATTTACATTAAGACCTGCGTGTCTATTCAAAATAGTTGTAATAGTTGAAGCTGGTGGGCGACAACCATGAAGAAGCATCATTGACCTTGATGCTATGCGGTGATGATGGAGATCATGTTCGTGCTTGAAGATGGAGATCGGAAGCACAAAGAAGAAAGGCCATATCATATCACATATTATGAATTGCATGTGATGTTAATCCTTTATGCATCTTGTATTGCTTAGTAGACGACGGTAGCATTATAAGATGATCCCTCATACATAAATTTCAAGTTCTAAAGTGTTCACCCTTAGTATGCACCGTTGCCAAAGCTTGCTTGAAGCACCACGTGATGATCGGGTGTCTTTGATTCCGCTGGTGAATACAACGTAAGCAAGCCAGATTTGCTTATGCGGAAGCTAAGGTTTGATCTTGACGAGCCTAGCATGTACAGACATGGCCTCAGAACACGGATCGCGAAGGCAAAGCATGAATCATATAGTAGATATGATGAACATGATGATTGTTCGCCATTGAAACTATATCAACTCTCGTGATGATCGGTGTTGATGTAGTGGATTTGGTTCGTGTGATCACTAAAACAATGTGAGGGATGTTGTTTTGGTGGGAGTTCACCTAGTTTAATTTCATTAATTAATTTGAACTCAATTTGTCATAAACTTAGTCTAAACTATTGCAAATATGTTGTAGATCAATGGCAGCCCTACCATCAATATTAATGCGTTCCTAGAGAAAGAAAAGTTGAAAAACAATGGAAGCAACTTTATGGATTGGTTCCAATTTGAGGATTGTCCTCACATTTGGTAATTTGACCTATGTCTGGATGCACCGCTAGGTGACCCACTGCGGTGATGCTACCGATGAAGTAAAGAATGGTTACCTCGCTCGGAAGAATCAGTACTCCATAGTTCAAGTGCTATCTTGTATGGTTTAGAATCGAGCTTGAAAAGGTTTGAAGAGTCGATCCATATGATATTGTCGAGGATCTCAAATTAATCTTTGAGACTCATGCGGCAATTGAAAGTTATGAAGCTTGAAAAGTTCTTTAAGCGCAAGATGGAAGAGGGTAGCTCAAATCGGTGAGCATGTGCTTAAGATGTGCAGGGCATAAATAAACTTCAAAGTTTGGGTATAGTGATTCCTAATACTTTGGGAGTTTATCGCATCCTCCAATCACTACCACCAAGTTACAAGAACTTTGTGATGAACTACAACATGCAGAACATGAACAAAGAGTTGCCAGAACTATTTGCTATGTTAAAATCTGCAGAAGTGGAGATCAAGAAAGAGCACCAAGTGTTGATGGTCAATAAGACCACCAAATTCAAGAAAGGCAAGTCTAAGCAGAAGGGACACTTCAAGAAGGGTGGTAAGAAAGTTACCATGCCGACGAAGAGGACCAAGGCTGGACCCAAGCCTGATGTTGAGTGCTTTTACTGCAAGGGAGAAGGTCACTGGAAGCGGAATTGCCCAAAGTACTTGGCGGATTTGAAGAACGGCAACATCAAGAAGAAAGGTATATCTGATATACATGTTATTGATGTGTATCTCACTAGTATTCGTAGTAGTGCCTGGGTATTTGATACTGGTTCGGTTGCTCATATTTGTAACTCAAACAGAGCTGCGAATAAACGGAAGCTAGCGAAGAACGAGGTGACGATGCGCGTAGGAAACGGATCAAAGGTTGATGTGATCGCGGTCGGCACGCTACCTCTTCATCTACCATCGGGATTAGTTTTATACTTAAATAATTGTTATTTGGTGCCTGTGTTAAGCATGAACATTATATCAGGATCTTGTTTATTGCGAGACGGTTACTTGTTTAAATCCGAGAATAATGGTTGTTCGATTTATATGAGTAACATGTTTCATGCACATGCACCTTTGATAGATGGTCTATTCATATTGAATCTCGATAGTGGAAATACACATATTAATAACATTGAAGCTAAACGTTTGAAATCGAGCGATAACTCGACCTATATGTGGCACTGTCGTCTTGGTCACATTGAGTGAAGCGATGAAGAAACTCCATTCGATGGACTTCTTGAATCACTTGATTTTGAATCACTTGAAAGATGCGAAGCATGTCCTGATGGGTAAAATGACTAAGACTCCATTTTACGGTATGATGGAGCGAGCTCTGACTTATTGGAAATCATACATACCGATGTGTGGTCCAATGAGTGTAGCATCAGCAGATGGCTATCGTTATGTTCTTACCTTCACGGATGATTTGAGTAGATATGGGTATATCTATTTCATGAAACATAAGTCCGAAACTTTCGAGAAGTTTAAGGAGTTTCAAAGTGAGGTAGAGAATCAACGTAACAAGAAGATTAAATTTCTACGATCGTGGAGGTGAATATCTAAGTTACGAGTTTGGAGAGCATTTGAAGAAATGTGGAATACTTTCATGATTGACACCGCCGAACACCACAGCAGTAATGGTGTGTACGAACGTCGTAATCGAACTCTCTTAGATATGGTTCGTTCTATGATGTCTCTTACAGATTTACCACTATCATTTTGGGTTTATGCATTAGAAACAGCATTCACTTTAAATAGGGCACCGCTCTAAATCCGTTGAAACGACACCGTATGAATTATGGTTTGGGAAGAAACCTAAATTGTCGTTCCTTAAAGTTTGGGGATGCGAAGCCTATGTAAAGAAGTTACTGGGACAAGCTTGAACCCAAAGCGGAAAAATGCGTCTTCATAGGATACCCAAGGAAACTATTGGGTATACCTTCTATCATAGATCGAAGGCAAAATCTTCGTTTCTAAAAATGGATCCTTTCTAGAGAAGGAATTTCTCTCAAAATAAGTGACTGGAATGAAAGTATAACTTGACGAGGTTGTCGAACCTTCTATCGAAATTGCTAGTAGCGCAGCAACGGAAGAAGTTCCTGTTGTGCCTGCACCAATAAGAGAGGAAGCTAATGATGGTGATCATGAAACTTGGTCGAAGTTGCTCAGAACCTCGAGGTCAACAAGAACTCGTATACCAGTTGGTATGATTATGTTATGAATGTAATGTTGGTGGACAACACCGATGACCCCGAGACATATGAGGAAGCGATGATGAGCCCAGATTCCAATAAATGGCAAGAAGCCATGAAATCCGAGATTGGATCCATGTACGAAAACCAAGTATGGACTTTGGTGGACTTACGGATGGCGGAAGGCTGTCGAGAACAAATGGATTTTCAAGAAGAAAGCAGATGTTGATGGTAATGTTCATCTATAAAGCTCGACTTGTCGCAAAAGGGTTTCGACAAATTCAAGGAGTTGACTACGATGAGACTTTCTCACCGTAGCTTAAGCTAAAGTCTGTGAGGATTATGTTAGCAATCGCTGCATATTATGATTATGAGATATGGCAGATGGATGTCAAAACAGCATTCCTCAATGGAGACATTGATGAAGAGTTGTATATGATACAACCCAAAGGTTTTGTCGATCCTAAAGATGCTAACAAGGTATGCAAGCTTCAACGGTCCATCTATGGATTGAAGCAAGCATCCCGAAGTTGGAATCAACGTTTTGATAAGGTAATCAAAAGTTTTGGTTTTATACAAACTTATGGAGAAGCTTGTATTTACAAGAAAGTGAGTGGGAGCTCTGTAGCATTCTTAATACTGTATGTGGATGACATATTGTTGATTGGGAATGATGTAGACCTTCTTAATAGTGTCAAAGAGTATTTGAATAATAGTTTTCAATGAAGGATCTTGGCGAAGCAGCTTACATATTAGGCATAAAGATTTATAGAGATAGATCGAAACGCCAAATATCATTGTCACAAAGTACATATTTGGACAAAGTTCTAAAGAGGTTTGGAATGGAAGATAGCAAGAAAGGGTTCTTGCCCATGTTGCTATCGACCTTGAGTAAAACTCAAAGTCCGACATCGGCGAAGATAGAGAAAGGATGAGTAAGACTCTATGCCTCAGCCATAGGATCTCTAATGTATGCCATGCTATGTACTAGACCCGACATCGCATATGCCGTTAGTCTAACTAGCAGATATCAAAGTGATCCAGGAGTGGATCATTGGACAGCGGTCAAAAACATCCTTAAGTACTTGAGAAGAACTAAGGATATGGTTCTTTCTTATGGAGGTGATGAACAGCTCGTTGTTAATGGTTACACCGATGCTAGTTGGAACACCGATCCGGATGATTCTAAATCACAATCTGGATACGTATTTATTTTGAATGGTTGATTAGCTGAGGAGTGCAAAGCAAAGCGTTGTGGCGATCTTCAACTGAATCGGAATACATGGCTGCTTGGAGGCTTCACAAGAAGCGATATGGATGAAAGAGTTCATTGCAGAGCTGGGTGTGGTTCCAAGTCTGGACCCAATGTCTATCTCTTGTGATAACATGGGCGCCATAGCCAATGCGCAAGAACCAAGGTCACACAAGAAGTCATATCAAGCTGCGTTTTCACGCTATTCGAGAACATATCCAGGATGGGGATATAAAGATTTGCAAAGTACACACAGATCTGAATGTGGCGGATCCGTTGACTAAACCTCTCCGAGGGCAAAACATGACCAACAACTAACGGCCATGGGTGTTAGGTATATTACCATGTAATCTAGATTAGATGAGTCTAGTGCAAGTGGGAGACTATTGGAGATATGCCCTAGAGGCAATAATAAATGTAGTTATTATTATATATCTTTGTGTTTATGATAAATGTTTACATTCATGCTATAATAGTATTAACAAGGAAACCATTAATACTTGTGTGATTTGTAAACTTAATTTGAAGTCCCTAGTATAGCCTCTATACTTCACTAGCTTGTTGGTTGATTGATGATTGTGGTTTCCCTATCATGAACATTGAGATGTTATCAACAACAAGATCATATCGTTAGGAGAATGATATGGTGGACATACTCCTATAGACAAGCGTAGCATAAAGATCAAGTCATTTCAATAGTTCAATTGCTATATGCTTTCTGATACATAGTAACCTAATTCCTTCGACCATGAGATCATGCATATCACCTTTCTTGGATGGATGCTTTGATGTCATCAAACACCACACCGTAGGTGGATATAAAGGTGGCATTGAGTGTTTGGAAAGTATTGGTTGAAACACATGGATCAAGAGGGATTTGTCCATCCACATGACGGATAGATATTCTCTGGGCCCTCTCGGTGAAATGTCATCCAATTAGCTTGCAAGCATGTGACTTGGTCACAAGGGATCACATATCACGGAACGAGAAAGAGTACTTATCAAGAACAAGGATGAACTAGGTATGGAGAGATACCGACGATCATAACCTCGGATAAGTAACATATCGTGAGACAAAGGGAAATTGGTATCGTATGTAAGTGGTTCATTCGATCGCAAAGTAATCGTAGAAATATGTGGGAGCCATATGAATTTCAGATTCCTCTATTGGTTATTGTTAGGAGAAGTGTCTCGATCATGTCCGCATAATTCACGAACCGTGGAGGAGACACTTAAGGATTCGATGTTGTTTGAGTAGTTATGGTATTATGAAAGAGACCGAATGTTGTTGAGTCTCGGATGGGATCCGGGATATCACGAGGTGATCCGGAATGGTCCGGAGAATAAGATTCATATAAGGAAAGTTCCGTTTGGAGATGGGGAATGGTTAGGTGTTTTCATCGGAACATTCTAGAAGGTCCCGGAATGTCCGGCACTCGGAGGGAAGGGTACATGAGTGTGTCATTACATATTGGAATGATTGCATCATGTACTAAGTGTTCTTGCTGTCCCAAATAAAGGATTTATTTAAATCCTAAATTGAAAAGTCAAACGGCTAGTTTGAAAGTCAAAGCGAGTTTTGGGAAGTGGGAAAGAGGAGGAGAGGTGGAGGCCGAGTTGGAGGGTTCCTCCCTTGGCGCACCTCCCTAGGCCGAGTTGGGAGGAACTCCTCCCCTTGGCCGGCCAGCCCTCCCACCTATATAAGGAGGGGCAGGGCTCCCCTCCCTACACAACACAAGTTTCCTATCCTCTAAACTAAACCCTAGATCTAGACCCCGGTTTAGAGCTATTTCGGTTTAGAGCTTCTAATTGCTTTAGCCATTGGTTTAGAGCCTTCTAATTGGTGTGTCTAATTACTAGACCACTAATAGCCTCTCTCATAAGCTCCACCATACTACTTTTGGCTTAAGGCGAAGCCTGCGGGATTTCCCTCTACCTCGGTACCACGCCGTTGTCGGAATCATGAGGAGAGTGCTACAACCTCCGCTGCTGGAACAAGGAGAGGAAGGTCTTCGTCGAGTACCGAGCGTGTGACCGATCTGGAGCGCTGGGAACGCGCGGAAGGATCGTCTGCGATCTTGAGATCGGAAAGAGTACGACTACATCACCCACGAATCTCTCGTTAAACACTTTGGAATCTTCGAGGGTGAGTTATTCCATCGACTCGTTGCTGCAATCTAGTAGATAGATCTTGGCTTGTTTGTTTGTATGCGATAGAAATTTTTTGTTTTCCATGCTACGAACCCCTACAGTTTTCACCGCATCAGTTCTTGTTTTCACTGCCTCCTTGTGCTCTAGCGATTCTTGTTGCACGCTGGGATTTCCTTCCACATTTCCATCTTCTCTTCTGCGCTTTCACCGCCGGCGCCGCCACAGTGCGATGGGGAAACCGAAGAAATCGTCATCTGCAGTTGGGACCAGCGCCGCGGGAGGAAAGAAAGGCGCCACCGCTACTCGTGTCACCGACGGTGGCTAGTGGCGATCAGAGACGCAGGAGAGCGATCTCCGCAAGCTTCGCGAGCGAGGTCTGATCCCGCAAGATAGGGAGGCCGTCAGACTCCCCGGCAACGAGGTAATCCCCCGTCCCCCAGCTGGGTATCGGGTTATGTTTCTCGCCTTCGTTATGCGTGGGTTTTCTTTTCTAGTCCACAACTTCCTCTGTGGATTGCTCTTTTTCTATGGCATTCAGCTTCACCATCTGTCGCCCAACTCTCTTCTCCACATTGCTTGCTTCATCACTTTTTGCGAGTGCTGGCTTGGCATTGAGCCGCACTTTGGCCTCTTCCGGAAACTTTATTCTGTGAAGAGGCAGTCTGGTTCAGATGGTGTTTATCCCATTGGGGGTTGCATCATCTCCCTTAGTCCCAATCTTCTTTTCTTTTCTTTTTCCATGTCCGAATCTGTCCAGTACTGGCGGAGGCGATGGTTTTATATCCGCGACTCTGTAGTGCCTGGGCAAGATTTTGGTCTTGTTACTTTTGACCCCTCCCAAATGATTGAGCCGAAAAGGTCTTGGAAAAACAAAATCTTGGATGGTGAGGTGGCGGAGATAGAGGCCCTTTACCGTCGGGTGGAGGATCTCCAGCTGATTCCGGAGAAGGAAGTGAACGGCGTGGACACCATCCGGACGTTTCTCGAGCGTTGGGTGCAGCCTCTCCAAGCGAGGGCGCACCCGATGTTTCTTTATTCTGGGCGCCGTGATCCGACGAGGGTTTCGGCTGAGAAAATCTCCGAGGGGGATCTTGACAGGGCCCTTCGCTCGCTGCTGAAGTTCAAGGCCGGAGAGGAAATCCCTGGGAAGTCGCTGACTCCGCCGTTTTCTTCGGCGTTGGCTGTTTCACAGGTGTAGATTTGTGCGTGTAGTGCTTTTTTGTCGACCACGTATTTATTTCCTTTGTTTGCTAACAAAGTTCCTTCTGGTTTTGCAGAGCTTCAAAGTGCCGGGCATGGTACCGCCATTGCCCAAAAAGTATCCGAATGCCCCGGATAATGAAGTGGTTGAGTCCGTGTCCGAACTGCCGTCAGCGCGATCTCCGGCGGAAGATGCCGACGAGTCGAGTGAGGACCATACGCGCAAACGATCTCGGAGCTCCAGCGAGTCTTCGGATGCCTCGACTCCTCCGACTCCTAGAAACCCTCTAGGCCTTGAGCGTCATAGTGACGGGCATGGAGGTTCTTCCTCTCCCATTCCTTCCATTCCTGTGCGGGTTGTAGCACCGCACCCGCCAGCGAAGCGGAAGAAGGAAGAAAAGAAGGAAGAGAAAAAGGAGGAGAAGAAGGAGGAGAAGAGAGCCTGAAGGACTCCTCCTGTCTTCGACCTGAGCTCACTGGGTTCGTAAGTTTCTTGTTGTACTACTATCCTTTTTCCTTCTTGATTTTGCACTTGCGCTGATTGCTTCGTATGCAGGCATTCCTCCCACGATTCCTCCAGCGATGGTGCACGGGAGATGATGGGGGAGTCGAAAATTGCGTCTCCTCCTCCTCAGACGGTGGCAACTTCGGGGGGCGCCGCTCCGGATCCTCCTGTGCAGGAGGTGCAAGTGGTTGCGCCTCAGAATTTCGACAGCGGGCCTTCGGAGTCGCCATCCGAGCATGTGAGTACCTCTGATTCATGCCACGGGGGTAGCCCCCGAGTGTCTTCGTGTTCGAATTTTGCTTTTATTCCTTTGTGTTGGGCGTAGCCCCCAAGTCCTTTTTCTTACTGCTGTTTCTTTTTCTGCATCCTTTTGTGCAGGAGGCCAAACGGCTGGTGCAGGAGCGCCTGGTGCTGGAGGCTAACCTTCGGCAGCTTCAAGGTACCTGTTTGCTTTTGGTGCTTCTCTCATTTATTCTGGTCCTGTTCTCTGACGTTTGCTTGTTTTGAATGCAGCGGAGCATAATACTTCTCTCCGTGAGGTCGACGCTCTCAAGAAGAGCCTTGGTCAGTCGGAGAAGAAGGCCGAGGCTGCCGTTGGTGCGAAGGAATGCCTCGAGCTAGAGCTGACTAAGGCAGCCGAAGCGAAGGAGCGTCTGCAGCAGGAGGCCGCGGACCGTGAGGAGTAGCTGCCATTGCTGCTTTCGTGAGAGAGAGGTGGCGGGCAAGCTCATGGCTGCTGCCAAGGCTGTTTCGGGTAAGTGTTGTGTTTGTGCTTGTTTCTTCATGTTTCTTGTCTTCTTCTATGCTTCTTTTCTTCATGTCTTCCCCCTTTTTTGTATCAGATGCCGCAGGCATCGAGTTTGACCGCAGCGCTCTAGAGCACGGTAGTGCTCTAGATGATGCTACTGCAGCGATCGAAGATCATTTATATATCGTCGACTCCTTGCCATGGCGAAGGAGGTCCTTGGCCGCTTCTAGAGGGAGCTTGTCCCTAAGGGCGCGGCCCTCAAGGATGTGGATGCTCTGGCGGAGGCTTTGTCAGCGGCGCTGCGCGCATAAGCGCCAGCGAAGGGCATCGGCGCGTCCGTCAGCTGGCGATGGCTTTGGCGGGCGCTGGACCTGCCCAGATCACCTCCGGATGCCGACGACCGCAGATGGATCCGAGGTAGCCTTTGCTGCCTACTCGCCTGCTTTATATGGGCCAAGCTCATTGATTTGTTGTTCGAGTATGCACATGCGCGGCGGGGCCAAAGCTAGGCAGTCCGGCTCCGAGGCGACTCAGGGTGCCGCGTCTTAGGCGTTGTAGGCGTAGGATATTTTGTAGTCTTCTTTTTGCTGTAAATATTTTGATGAACACAATTCTTGTGTCACATAGTGGCCTTTTATGTGCTGAATGAATTCGCCTGAGTTGTGCTCGACCACTGTCTGAATGTTTGTGTCCTTTGCTTTTCTGCTGTTCTAGGTTCCTTCAGGTGCTCACCCTGTTGACACCTCGCCTGGAGCGCAGCTGCGTCCATCTTTGGATGCGTCCTCGCAACTCGCTTTTCTTCAGGATCGTGTCCGTAGTCTTGAGAGGGAGTTGCTTGGGTTGCGAGGTAACGCCGATGTTTGGAAATCCAAGGCGAATCGTGCTGCAGCCAGAGAGGAGTACTTGATGGCGGAACTGCTTCAGCTGTCTGAGCAGCTGCAATGTAAGTTGTTCTTTGTGTCGAGCTCCAGCTCAGGTCTTCGAGTGAGCCTGCTGGCCTTGCCTCTTATTTTGTGCAATTGTCGCAGGTGCGAACCTTGCTCCGCGGGAGGAGAAAGAGCGTGTCGCTGTTCGGGTCAATTGTTTGACTCAACAGGACATGGAGGCTGGCGGCTTCTTTTGGATGGATCATGACCGTGCCATGGTTCTGGCGACGGTGCAGGATCGTGTGCACCAGGTTTCGCGGGTGCTTCGCCAAGTGCAGACGTCGCTTGCCTCGGTGTTACACGTCATGTTTCCTTTGGATGCTGCACCGACAAGCCTTGCGGGTCTTCTGTCGAAGTTTCGGAGTGTGAGCAATATCAAGGAGTTGGTGCGACAACAGCTCGTCGCAGGAGTGAAAGCTGCTTTGTCTCTCGTGAGGCTGCATCGGCCTGATGTGGATTTGACTGTTGTGGCAGCTGGGCCACCTCCTCGGCCGGATGGTGGTGAGTGGGACATGTGTCCATATTATGCAGCTGTAAGGCAGTATGCCGAACAGGTTGTAGATTTGTTTGAGCAGCATGCTCAGGTTATCCTTCAGAATAGTTAGTACCTGTAAAAGAGATAGATGTAAAATTTGTATATTTCGACTGGGCGTGTTGTGCCCTTTGTTGTAAAGGTTTGTTTGTTGTAAGCACACAGTGCCTTGTTTGAGTACGTGTCCTTTTCGTTTGCCTGACGTTGTCAGCTACTCAGGTGTACACGCGTGATCCTCAGTCGATGAAATCGCGAGGTGGGGGGAGCCCTCGAGTGCGTTTGTAGCATAAAGTGAAGTTTGCAAAATATCGAACTGAAGTTTGGGGCGAGACACTTAGCTTTATTTACATCGTAATGGAGGAAGTACATTGTTCGGCTGAATAGCCTTGGTTGGAAGCCTTATTGGAAGTAAAAGGGGGTAGGTAGCTAGGGGTAGAATCGTCGCAAGTGCGAGATGTTCGATGGGTTGGAGTATGCGACTCCAGACTCCACGTGCTTGAGGCGGTAAGCGCCACCTGGGATGACTTCAGTGATGACGTAGGGCCCTTCCCATGGTGACTCGAATTTCGTCGGTCGCTCTTGCTTGAGTCGCAAGACGAGGTCTCCTTCGACGAAGGACCTTGGGCGCAGCCGGCGGCTGTGGTAGTTGCGGAGACTCTGCTGGTACACCGCTGATCGAGCTGTTGCTATGTCTCTTGCTTCGTCGAGTGTGTCGACGGCATCTTCGAGTGCAGCCGTGGACACCGAGGCCTGGTGGCGCATTGCCGGTAGCACGGCTCCGACGCCGCTCCGCACCATGAAGAACGGCATGTAGCATGTGGAGCTGTTTGGCGTAGTTCGTAAGCTCCACAGGACGGATGGTAGCTCTTTCGTCCAGGCTCCAGCTTTCCGTTCGAGTGGACTCATGAGTCGCTTCTTCATGCCGGCGCCAATTAGGCCGTTTGCCTTTTCCACTTGCCCGTTCGTTTGCGGGTGTGCAACTGAGGCGTACGTGATGTTGATCCCAAGGCCTTCGCAGAAGTCCTGCAATTCCTTGGAGATAAAGTTCGATCCATTATCGGTGATGATGCTATGCGGTACGCCGAACCTGTAGACAATGGACTCGAAGAATTTGACGGCAGTTTTGTCCTTTTGGTTTGTGACGAGCATGGCCTCGATCCACTTGGTGAATTTGTCGACTGCGACCAGGAGGTAAACGTGTCCCCCTTTCGAAGATTTTGGCAGTTTGCCAATCATGTCGAGGTCCCATTGAGCAAAGGGCCAGGCTATAGGTATGGGTCTGAGTTCCGATCCGGGCGCGTGCGGTTTGTCGGCAAACTGTTGGCACCCGTTGCATCTTCGGACGATGTCTTTTGCGTCGCTCATGGCCGTTGGCCAGTAGAATCCGGCTCGTAGAGCTTTGGCAACAAGGGAGCGGCTGCCTGCGTGATGGCCGCAGATGCCCTCGTGGATGTCTTGGAGGATGGCCTTCCCGTCACCGATGGTGACGCACCTTTGCAGTACACCCGTAATACTGCGCTTGTACAGCTCACCATTGATGGTGATGAAGGCTTTTGACCGACGAGATATGCGCCGGGCATCTGTCGGGCTGCCAGGCAGTTCTCCGTTTATCAAGAACTGTAGGTATGGTTGCGTCCAAGTTTCTTCGACTGCCATGACCTGCATTAGATTGACCATGGCTACCTCTGTGTCCAGCTTTTCGGGTCCTTCATGTCCTTCAGGCAGCGTAGCCCCCGAGTGTTCTGCTTCTTCGGGTGATCCCTTGGGGAATTTCCATTTGATGGATGGCACGCAGATCTGTTCGAGGAACACACCTGGTGGCACTTTTGCGTAGGTGGAGCCGATGTTGGCGAGTCTGTCGGCTTCCTCGTTGCTTTCTCTTCCGACATGCCGAAGCTCGCAGCCGTCGAATTCTCCTTCGAGTGCGTTGTAGAGTGCGCGGTACGCGATCATGTTTTTGGCGTGTGCGTCGCACTCATTCATCGTCTGCTAGACGACGAGGTTGGAGTCACCGTAGATGACCAGGCGCGTTGCGCCGCATATCTTTGCCATCCTCATGCCGTGGATGAGGGCTTCGTATTTGGCCTCATTATTAGAAGCTCGGAATTTCATCTGAAGGACGTACTTCATCTTGTCGCCTTGCGGGGAGGTCAGTATGACCCCTGCTCCTGCTCCAGCTTCTCGCTTGGAGCCGTCGAAGTGCATCGTCCATGACTGTGACATATCTGGGGTGTCTGGCAGCTGCAGCTCCATCCAATGTACCAGGAAGTCCGGAAGGACTTGAGATTTGATTGCGAGTCGCTTCTCGTAGACGATGTCCAAGGGTGACAGTTCGATGCCCCACAGTGCCACGCGTCCTGTGGCCTCTGGATTATTCAGGATGCTGTTCAGGGGTGCCTCATTGACGACCATTACCTGGTGCTCCTGGAAGTAATGGCTCAGTCGCCAAGCCGTCATGAACACGCCGTAGGCGAGTTTCTGGTAGTGAGGGTACCTCTGCTTTGTTGGCGTGAGTACTTCGCTGAGGTAGTAGATTGGGCGTTGGACCCCGTGGGTCTTGCCCTCTTCGGGTCGTTCGACCACTAGCACGGTGCTGACCACCTGGTGTGTGGTTGCTATGTACAACAGTAGAGGCTCGCGCTCTTTTGGTGTGACCAAAACGGGCGAGGTGGCGAGAAGCCGCTTGAGACTTTCGAATGCGTCGTTGGCTTCTGGCGTCCACTCGAATTTATCGCTGCGTGGCTGGTAGAATGGTAGGCCTTCTCGCCCATGCGGTGATGAACCTGCTTAGGCCGCTATTCGTCCATGAGCTGAACGCCTTTGAGGTTTTCGGCTTCTCCATCGCCATGATGGCTCGATTTTCTTGGTTCGCCTTGATCCCTGTTGAGAGATGAAGTGCCCAAGCGGTGACCCGATGGGGCCAAGGCGATTTTTCGGGTTGAGCTTGATCCTGTAGCGATCGAGGTTGTCGAGCGTCTCGCGGAGATCGATAAGTGTTCTTGCCTCCTTGGTTTTTATCACTATGTCGTCAACATAGACTTGGACGTTGCGACCGATCTGGTCCTTGAGGCAGGCCTGCATGCATCGCTGGTACGTAGCACCTGCGTTCTTTAGCCCGAAGGGCATTGTGTTGTAGCAGAATACTCCGAACGGTGTGATAAACGCTGTTTTCTCCTGATCTTCGACCTTGAGTCGAATCTGGTTATAGCCTGAGTAGGCGTCGAGGAAGGAGAGTTTCTCACAACCCACAGTCGAATCTATGATCTGATCGATCCGAGGAAGGGGGAAGTGGTCCTTTGGGCAATGCTTGTTTAGTGACGTGAAATCCACGCACATCCGCAGGATGTCCGTGTCCTTTTTTGGGACCATGACTGTGTTTGCATGCCACTCGCTTTCCTTGATTTCCCTGATGAAGTCTACAGCGAGTAATCTATTGATTTCCTTGCCGATAGCTTCGGCTCGTGGCTCGGACAGTCTCCGGATGGACTGCTTGACTGGCTTGGTGTCTGGAAAGACGTTGAGTGCGTGCTCGGCGAATTCCACAGGAACTCTGGCATGTCCACAGGACACCGGCAAAGATTTCCAGCTCTCACGGAGGAATTGACGGCGCCTTCCTATCTTGAGGCTGAGGTCGTTGGCGATCAGCGTCGTCTTGGAGGCATCCGTCGGATGGACCTGCACCTTTTTGGTGTTGACGGTGGAGTCGAAGGACATGTCAGGTGCATTTTGCCTTGTGATTGGGGGTGCCCCGTTGTCCGTCACCTCACGGAGCCTTACGAGCTCGTCTTGCATGCCGAAAGACTGGGAGATTTTGTTGAAATCCCTGTCGCATTGGTCCGATCGGGTGAAGCTCCCGTGGATTGTGATGACGCCCCTTGGCCCTGGCATCTTGAGTAGTAGGTATGCGTAGTGTGGGACAGCCAGGAACCTTGCGAATGCTACACGCCCAAGGATGGCGTGGTATTGTGACGGCCAGTCCACCACTTCAAATTCGAGTCGCTCCTGCCGGAAATTGTCCGGCTTTCCGAAGATGACGTCGAGCCCTATTTTGCCCAGGGGGAATATGCCTTTCCCTGGAACGATGCCGTGGAACATTGTGTCTGATTGTTCCAGGCTGCATTGCGGGATCCGCATTGCTGCTAGAGTGCTTGCGAATATTAGGTTGATGCCGCTGCCGCCGTCCATGAAGACGCGACTCATCTCGAAGCCTCCGATCTGCGCCTACAGCACCAGGGCAGCATGACCTAGGCGGGGGATCTGGCAAGGGTGATCCGCACGAGTGAATGTGATGCAGGACTCCGATCCGCTGAGGTACTCAGGGATTGGAGGTGGGGTTGCCACGGCCAGGTTGATTTGTCGGGTGATTTTCTTCTGCACCCTATTTGTAGGGCGTCCCTTCTGGATCATCATTAGTGCTCCTTTCGGTGGGGGGTACCCGTTCCCAGCGTTGTTCTGTGCGGGTGCGACTGGTTGGTTTGGGCCTCCGATAGGTGGCAGTGGAGGATCTCCATGTGCTATTTCACCAGGCGCAGGTGCGTTTCCGAACGCAGGGATTTGGTCTTGTTGCCTCATCTGCACCATGCTTTCGCTGAGTTTCTGGAACTCGCGGCAATCCTTGAGCATGTGGCTAGCTTTCTTTTTGCCATCCTGCTTGTCGATGTAGAAGTGGATGGTGCATGGACCCGAAAGTTTGTCGTATGCTGAGGGTCCGTTGTCGCGTCGCGCGTTACCGCAGTTGTCTTTGGCGTCGCCGTCGCGGAAGTTTCCTCCGCGGTATCCTCCACTGTTGCGGCTGTTGTCGTTGCGACGGTCGGCGTAGCCGGCCGCGACCATGTCGGGTCCGTCGCGTCGCGTAGACGCTGCGATCTCTTGTTGCGGCGTTCCCGTCTTCGGCCGTAGTCGTCCTCTTCATCCGATTGTGCTCGGTGAATGCAATCTTCGCCGTCGGCCCACCTGTCGGCAATGTCCATGAGGTGGTCGAGTGTTTTGGGCTTGACGCGCCCAAGTTCCTCCTTGAAGTCTGGGCGTTTAACGTCGTCCCTGAAGGCGTCGATGGCCCTCTCTTCGGAGATGTGTGCTGCGGAGTTCTTGGTGTTAGACCAGCGTAGTATGTACGAGCGAATAGATTCGCCCGTTCTCTAAGTGCATGCTCGCAACTCTTCGATTGAGGCGGGCCTCTTGCTGGTGCCCTTGAAATTTCGGATGAAGCTGTAAGCTAGCTCCTCCCAGCTTCGGATGGACCCTGATGATAGGCTGAGCTGGACCCGGCGCTTTGTCGGTATGGCTGAAGGCATTGCATGGCGGTTTCTTTGTTGCCGCCGTGCAGCTTAACGGATGACAGATGATCACTGAGCCAGGCTTTTGGATCTTGCGTGCCGTTGAACTTCGGAGTATCCGAAGGAAGCTTGAAATTGTGTGGCATCTGTGTTCGCCGAACAGATCTGCTGAAGCATCGGGCTCCGCAGAGTTCTCCTTCGTCTTCGTCCATCTCGGATTCAGATGAGCATGCACGTTTGGCTCGCGCTTTGTCAATTTTGCGCTGTGTAAGCGCGTCTCTGGCGTCGTAGTCGCGTTTATGGCGATGCGAGCTCTTTTTCTTTCGAGGAAGGTCGTGTTCCTCTTCCTCTTCGGATGAAGGAGTGGGGCTCCGGTCGCGCCTGGCCGGAGCATTCTTCTTCGGCTCCACAGGAGCGTCTTCGTGGAGCGCAGCTCCGACAAGTCCGAGTCCAGTGAGTGCGGACTTATGCATGGCTCTTTTCGGGTCCCCCTCTGGTGGTTGGTGGGCCGCGAGATACGCAGTGGCTGCCATGATCGCAGCTTGCGGTGTCTTCGGGATGATGTTGTCGTCGGCATCCATCTCCATGAACGATGTGTGTAGAGTTCGGGTCACATCACGACGCTCCTTGGGATCCATGTTCTCCACCCGAGAGCGGTGCTTGTTTCCTTGGTTTCCGTTCGTGCTAGAGCCGGGGGCCATGGCGGAGAGCGCAGCTCGTCGCGCGCTGGACTCAGAGGCTGCTTGCTTGCGTTTGTCAAGTGTTTCCTGCATCTTGACTTGCTTCTTGTGCTCCTCGATGAGGAGGTAGTGGTATGCCATCAGTAGTTCACGTGAGGCATCTGCAGGCAGGACTATGTCGCCTGCTACGGCGCGGCGTGCCTGGATCCATCCTTCTTTGCTAAGTTGGATGACGTGGCCGTTGTTTTCCCCGTCGGGTGGGGGGACTGGCTTCTTGTTCCGCCGTTTCGCGTTTATCACGTGGGTTGGGGTTCGTGTTGGGCGGCGGGTTAGGTGTTTGTTGTTCTTGGATGACTGCGGCGCACTGGTAGTGCTTGTAGGTTGGTCCGCTACTGCCGCAGCTTTCGGATCCGGAACCGTAGGTCCCTGCATCCGATGGTGGATCGCACAGATCGGAGTTGCAGCTGCTGCTGTCATAGGAATCATCTGCTGATGATGTCGTGCGTAGCACGGGGTGTGGGGCCCATGAAGCGGGCCTGATTGATGGTAAGGCACCGCTTCAGGAGGCGGAGGGTGCGGTTTGCCCCACAGGCGCGAAGCTCCCGAACAAGATTTCGAGTCCGTCGCCTACGGGCTCGAAGTCCTTCATGGTGGCCGGCGAGTGGGCGGTGAAGTCGAAAGCGCCGAAGAGGAGGTGACTCTCCGTCGCCGCAGAGTTGTAGATCGATCGGGTCGGGACCGTCATGACCACACAATCAGCAGCCCCGATTCCCACAGACGGTGCCAATTGACGAGGTTTCGACTCGTCAATGCCCATTGTTATGGACTTGGGTTTTGGAGAAGATGGGGATGATGGAGATCGTGGAACAGTTAACAGACAAGCAACCAGGGGACACGAGATTTACCCAGGTTCAGGCCCCTGGAGGGAAAACCCTACTCCTGCTTGTCTGCTCTTGATTACGGCGGAACCGAAGGTTACAGGGGTGCGCAGATTCGATCTGGCGTGGAGGTGTGTATGCGAAAATATGAGGCGAGAGCTCTAGGTCGTGCCCTCCTGGCCTTTATATAGACTTAGGCAGGTCCCGGGCATAGTCCTAGTCGGTTACAGGTTCTAGGGTTTTACCCCTTTGAATTTCCTATCTACTCTAGTCTTGCTCTCCAAGGATCCGAAGGCGTCATGGGCCTGGGCCACCCGAAAGTCTTCATGGGCCGGCGTACATCCGCCGTGGGCCTTCCTTGGGCTGGACTAGGTATGCTGAGGTCACGCACCCGTAAGGTACAACCATGTCAGGCGGGATCCCGATTCCGCCGATGTCGGCCGACGAGGACATCGCCGACGAGATCCAGACAGCTATCGCCACCATGGAAGACCCGGATCTCGCCGAGGATCCGGGCAACCTGGTCTTCTAGGAGCAGTTCTTCGCCGACAGACGGCTCCAGGAGCTTCGTCGATGCGCAACAATGCAGCGTTGCGCCGCCGCTAGTGCTGTGCTCCCAGACGAACGCTCGTCACACCGTGCTGGAGCACATCTACGCCGGCAACAACCCCTGCCTCGGCATGTAGAAGCATCGGCGTCGGCATCGGAGTCGGCCACGGCGGCAGACTTTTTATGTTTTCCTACCGCGAGGAGATGCCAGTCGAATATTTTTTATGAGGAATTTTTAATTCAGATATGCAGTAAGGTGCGGGAGGCTCAGCA
This sequence comes from Avena insularis, assembly GCA_023614405.1. NCBI lineage: Eukaryota > Viridiplantae > Streptophyta > Magnoliopsida > Poales > Poaceae > Avena > Avena insularis. The sequence continues at coordinate 359,734,887 of CM042685.1, forward strand.
CTACGTTGCTGCGCCGTGCGAGATTTCCGGAGACGCAGTCGGGCACTGCTCGCCAAAAGTACGGTCGGCTGTGTTCGTACTGAAGCACGAGCACATGCGCTTCCAGCCTTCCACGACTTCTCCATGATAAAGGCCCTTCATTGTTGAGCCAGCATATCCGACTTCCATGACAAAGGCGTCGTGAGCCCAGCATCTGTTTGGACTGTTGATCGTTCTTCGCCGCGCCTCCGACCCCACCCTCCCATGGCGCCAGCTATTCCATTCTTCGCGGGGCCCTAGAACCGAGGGTAAGCAGGCAATGGAAAGAACTATGGCCGTGTTGCCGTGTTGTGATATGAGAACCTGCCAATCCTTTCCCATCCAATGCGATCCGATTCTCATCCCGGAAAAAACAACCTCACTCGATCTACCAGCAGAGATGCAAGCAAAGCCCTTTGGGTGGAGTTAGGACAGAGGTACGTGCTCCAGGAAATTTAGAACAACATATTTGACGAAATCAGAACATTTAGTTATAAACGTTCTGAACAAAACACACGGGAGATTAATGTCAATGATTCAGGCAAATCGGTTCGTAACGTGCAGCTTGCATCCATAGATTCATCTTTAACATTGATGTTAATGATGATTCGGACAAACGAGGATAATCACTAATTAGCTTGATGAATTAATACGACAACAACATCTTTTCATCCATCAATGAAACACAATAGTAATCTTTATTATTAAGTTCGGATGACTGTGGTATGTCCCTTAGTATGTTGTCCGTATATTTCATTTTAGGCGATAAAAATCATTAACAGACCGTAGCAACACACGGGCATTCAGCTAGTTTTTTTAACATAAAGTTTTTTATTGTTGTATTTATCTTGTAAATCGTGGGAAGCAACCATCTTGATGTTGTTTTGGGAGTGAAAACTCATAATTAAGTCCTTTTGGGAGTGAAGAAACCACAGAACGCCTAGCAAGATCATCTATCTCAAGACAAGAGTGATGGTCTTCTTGTACCAGTCGCGGGTCTCCCTTAGAAGGTTCCCGAATTAACAATTGCTTCGGTATCCCCCCAAGGCAAACTTTGAGAAGGAAACCGGGTTACGGGTGGGATCTGGGTGTGTACCGGGTCAGATCTGGGCAGCGTATTACTCTTTATGGGAAAATAATTTTTTTTAGAAAGAAAAGAATTCTATAAGACCAGATCTTTTGTACACCCAGCTTATAATTTGCCACCCGTCAACACCAACCTAAATACTAGTCTTCTTCCCCATATCCGAACTTTCCATCTGACTAGTATATGTCATCGGTCCGCAGACTGCAGTACAACAGCCATGGCATCCATGAAGCACGAGCTCTCTAGTGCCTCCCGCCTCGCTCCTTGCTGCTTCCCCGTGATTGCCGCCAAGGTGCTTCTAGTCTTCCCTGATGCGAGCGCCGGCCACCGTCCGCACGAAATTAAGGACCGTGCAACTCCCATCGTCACCGTGGATAAACTTCCATGATGCCTGCCTCCCTACTCTCAATGGAATCAAACATTGTGTCTCCAATGGACTTGTTGTCACCACCAAATTGCTGGACTAGTATTTGCAGTTCCACGTAGGGAATCACCAATACACAATTTTGTGGATGAATAATATCTTCTCCAGATTGTAGTCCATCACCAAGTCAGAAAAACACATCATTGACTCATGGAGGTATGGACGTATGTACCAGATTGGTCAATAAAAGGTGCCAGGATCTCGTCGGGCCGGATGATCCCGCGAGCGGGCAGAGATACCATAAGACCTGCTATTAATGGATGGTTTCGGGGAAGAAGAAGACTGGCCCGCTCCTAGATTGGTGCAGACACGTGGCATGTTTTTAACAGGGTGTACAAGAGACCCGTAACCCGGTTTTTCCCCTCAAACTTTGCCTAGGCGGGGACACCGAAGCTAGGCTCTCCCGTACTGGTGTGCCGGCTTCTTCGGGGTCTCCAGGCATTGTGCGCCTATGGATATGTTAAGCATAAGCACTACTTCCCACATAGACGGCCGGTCAGCCGGGTCCTCCTGGACACATAACAGGGCTACTTGCGCGCACCTCCTGATTTTCTCCATTCGGCGAGGAGTCTCGCGGCGTAGCGAAGGGTGGACCAGATTCTCGAGTGCATTCTCAACGAATACCATATCCCATGCCTACACCACATGAAAATGTACTTTAGATATGTGTCCAAAGAATGTTATATAAATTTCAATGTATGAATTCTACCGTACGTTTGTAATCGTGCCGTGCAGTGCAGTTCAATCAGTGGATTGGACAGCACAGAAATTATGTATACTGGGGTGTTTGGATCAAATGAGTAGCGAAAAGTAAGTCCCGATGCCCTGAAGAAGCGGAAGGAGAGATTGGTGTTGATGGCTATTTAGGGCTTCCACCGTGGTGCTACCCACGGGATTGACACGGTAAGGAGTCCGTGAGAATCAAATTATATTGCCCCTATGTACTCTCTTTGTTTTAAAATATAAAGATGTTTTAGGGTTGTGAAGAAAATGAATCTACACTTCTTTTAGTGTTTAGATTCATCATAAAGTTGAGTGAACCTACATACTGTACTAAAACAACTCTAGATACATTTGCTTTACAAAGCTAAAAACATCTTATATTTTGAAACGGAGTAAGTATATATTAAGGATGCCAATGTGGTCAACTTACATATGCGTGGAGGCTCGAGTAAGTCTTGTTCCTGATCGAATATGACGTGCAATTCCTTTTTCCACTTAACATTTCAAGAAGCAGGCTGCCAAAGCTGAACACGTCCGTCTTGCCCGAGAAAACACCTTTATTCGAATACTCGGGAGCCATGTAACCACTAGAAAATATATAAATCTGGTTAATTTGACTGTACTACCGAAAATAGAAAAACATAAATGTGTAAACCCAACTTCTTACTGTGTTCCTGCAATCACGGCTGCCTTGTAACTGATCTTGTCACGAGGACAAGCTCTTGCAGTGCCGAAATCAGAAATCTTGGGATTCATTTCAGAATCCAACAGAATGTTGCTGGGCTTGAGATCCCTGTGGATAATATCTAGCCCAGAGTGCAAGCGAAGATACACGACTCCCTGAGCTATCCCTCCAATTATTGCGAACAACCTATCCCAGCCTAGTGATTTCATGTTTCTTGGGCCTGAAATATGAGTGTTTAACAGATTGATGCATGGATCTTAATTATTAGATGTGAGTAGATGAAACAAGTTGAAATTTGAATGTGGAGACAGAGCTTGCGAAAACGTGCCAAATATGAATTTGTCGAGGCTCTTATTTTGCATGTACTCGTAAACCAGAATCCTTTCTTTTCCATGAATGCAGTATCCCTGAAGCTTCACGATGTTCCTGTGCTGAAGCCTCGGAATGAACTTAATTTCATTATCAAAGTCCGACAAACGCTCTGGACTACTTTCCACGAAGCATCTCTTGATAGCAACCGGAAGACCGTGAAGTTGTCCCTGGTACGTTAATAGGGGAGATACAAAGAGATTTTCAAGCAGTCCTTCTTAACAGGCCGTCAAGATGCTTAATTATATTATATGCATTTAAAATAATTATAGTTATCATCACTATTACCACCACATTTCAATTTGGGGATCAATATGAGCAGAAGCCTGGTATGGAACGAGGATATCTTCCTTGTTATATGCCCTTCTTCAATTTGATTGAGCGGTTATACATATAGCTAATCTTTATTTCTCCCTCCGTCCAAAAATAACTGACTTGAATTTATCTAGATTCAAATATATCTACTAGACAAATCCAAGAAAATTATTTCTGGCTGGAGGGAGTATAACAACAAACAACATAGTTACCTTATAAACACGACCAAATCCGCCCTCGCCGATCTTGTATTCCTGTGAAAAGTCACTTGTTGCTTTCGCCAATGAAGAAAATCTGAACAAAGAAAATCCTGCGGCTGTAGGGGAGGGGTATTTCATCAAAAAATGGAAAACAATAACGAGAATAGATAAGACATGATCTATATCGTTAAGTTGCCATCAAAGTTTCTTCCTGATAGGATTAGTGAAACCACTAGCACTCCTTAGTTAGAAACCTCTAAACTTGATGTGTGAGCATTCTCTTTCTTATACCTGGACTTTAAGCTTCTGGAATCATAAGTGCTAGGTATAGTTTAAGTTTTCTTAGTCATATTTATAATAGAAAAGTGAAAGTTATATAACATCAACTTTTAAATTTAGTCCTTCTAACTTTTTTAGATTAGATTTTACTCTCTGCAAATCGATAGATGGGGATGCTCTTGCCAGTAAACTGTTGAGTGCTTATCAATTGATCGTCATCATCATCTCTGCTCATGGATGATCCGACTCCCTTGCCCCGAGTAACTGCAAACATGTCATATGCAATTTTGTCAAGAAGCCAATAACGTAGTAAAACATTATAATAAATGCAACGGTAATTACTGATTTTAAAACCACAATTTATCAAGAATAATCACATAAATTATTTTATCACTGTACCAAAAATGCACTCACAAAAGGTCATGACAATATTTTGGTGCTGATTTGACACAATGCCAGTCGGGTAGCAACTCTGGAATAGTGGTGCATGGATCTCTAACATAACATGTGGAAAGATAAATAATGTACCCACAGGTACATGTACAAAATCCATGCACCACATTATATCATATGTCACAAGAGCACGATGATACTTCACATATTACATACTTTTTTTAAGATAACCATTAGGCTTCGTGGAGTGGCCAAAACTAGCGTCTCTGACCATGACGTCAAATTTCAAAGATACAACTGGGAAAAAAGAGTTTGTCAATGGATCCAACCTAGCTACGCTGAATCTTTCTCAAAAGAACTTGACGGGTCGAGTTTACCTACAACCGTTCTACACACTCAAGAACAAGCAAGGATTGACATGTTGCCAGAGCTAATTGCGGCAGCATGGGAGGAAGCTGGGCCGAAAGAGGACCTGGGAGACATCAAAGCTTGGACAAGGTCATGCTTGTGCTGCAATCTTGGAGCAAGAAATTTTTTGGTAATCTACTAAAAGAATTGGAGAAATGCAGGAAAGAGCTGGAAGTACTCATGGCCACAAACGGTGATCGTGATGCAATTAGACGTGTATCAGATCATATGAATGAACTACTGCACCGGGAGGAGATGTTGTGGCTTCAACGATCGCGGATTAATTGGCTGAAGGAGGGAGACCGTAATACGAAATATTTTCACCAAAAGGTGGTCTGGAGGGCACGGAAAAACAAAATAAAAAAATTAAAGGATGATCAAAATGTCTGGAAGGAGTCACCATCGGACATGGAGAGAATGGCTACCTCTTACTTTAAAGAACTGTTTACTCGGGATCCTAATCTAAACTACCAAGGTTTATGTGAGCTGTTGCAGGCACGCGTGACCGCGGATATGAATGACAATCTCTGCAAGGAATTTTCAGATGATGAAATTGGGGATGCCTTGTTTCAAATAGGCCCTCTAAAGGCGCCTGTCATAGATGGATTCTCGGCTCGGTTCTACCAGCGCAACTGGGATACCATGAAGGCAGAGGTAACTAATGCGGTCAAGCTCTTCTTTCTCACTGGAAATATGCACGTAGAAGTGAATGATACTACTATTGTGTTAATTCCAAAAGTTGATCAACTAGAGACCTTCAAAGACTTTAGGCCAATAAGTTTGTGTTCGGTTGTGTACAAGATTATTGCTAAATGCCTGGTAAATAGATTAAGACCCATTCTAGGGGATATTATTTCTATTAATCAGAGTGCTTTTGTACCTGGTCGCCTTATTACCGACAATGCCCTGGTGGCTTTTGAATGCCTGCACTTCATTGAGAATAACACGAATGAGGAGAATAATTTTTGTGCCTATAAATTGGACCTGTCAAAGGCTTATGACAGGGTGGATTGGGAGTTTCTAAAGAAAGCGATGGAAAGACTGGGTTTTGCTCATAGATGGGTGGACTGGATAATGTCATGCGTCACCACTATGACATATTCTGTTAAATTCAATGGAACCCTGCTAGATTCGTTTTCGCCTTCTCGAGGTCTTCGACAAGGTGACCCTCTCTCCCCCTTTCTATTCCTTTTTATTGCTGATGGTCTACTTGCTTTGTTGCAAAAAGAGGTAAATGAGAACAATATTCGACCGCTGAAAGTTTGTAGGAGAGCCCCTGGGTATCACACCTGCTGTTTGCAGATGATAGTTTGTTGTTCTTTCGTGCTAATGCGGAGGAAGCAGTAAGAATCCATGGGGTACTCACCACTTATGCAACTAGCACGGGTCAGCTTATTAATCCGAGTAAATGTTCAATCTTATTTGGGGACTCATGCAGTCAGGAGGACAAGGAGGGGGTCAAGCAAATCTTACAAATCACACAAGAAACGTCTGAAACAAAGTACCTTGGGCTCCCAACCCCAGAGGGCAGAATGAGTAGAGGTAAATTCAAAAGCCTACAAGAGAAACTCCTTAAGAGATACTCCAATGGGGAGAGATTTATTTATCTCTAGGAGGTAAAGAAGTGTTGATTAAGGCTATTGCGCAAGCAATCCCGGTTTATATTATGGGAATATTTAAATTACCTTTTGGCTTAAGTTAACAAAAATGATTCGTGATTTCTGGTGGGGGCAGAAAATGGGAAGAGGAAAATGCATTGGGTCTCATGGGACAGCATGCTTCGGCCAAAGGACCAAGGGGGGCTCGGATTCAAGGATATGAGTCTCTTCAACCAGGCCTTGCTCGCACGCCAGGCTTGGCGGCTCCTACAACAACCCAACACTCTTTGTGCCCAGGTTTTGATGGCCAAGTACTTTCTGCAGGGCTTACTCACGGACGTTGTTTTCACCGGCAATGCCTCATCAACTTGGAGAGTGCTGGAGTATGAGCTTGAGCTGATCAAGAAAGGTTACGTATGGCGCATTGGCAATGGCGCGAGTGTTCAAACTTGGCGTGAGCCTTGGATCCCTCGTGAATCATACCTGAAGCCATACACCACACAAGGCAGATGTCAGTACAGATGGGTCTCTGATTTCCTAAACCCAGATGGGTCATGGAATGAGATGTTGCTGAAGCAATGGTTTATGTCTATGGACGTACAGGAGATCCTAAAAATCCGTACTTCGAGACATAATGACCCTGACTTCATTGCCTGGAACCCTGAGCGGTCGGGAAACTTTACTGTCAGGAGCGCATATCGGTTAGCACTCGAAGAGCAGGTGAGGGAGGCGGGATGTCAGGCTACCAGCGCCTGCCCTATTGGCAATAGACCTGGGTGGAAAATGATTTGGCAATGCCTTGTTCCTCCTAAGGTGCGTACCTTTGCTTGGAAGTTGTCAAGGAACGCTCTGGCTACTCTAGTAAACATGGTAAGACGTGGTCTAAATACTCTGCCTATATGCATGATCTGTGGAAATGAGAATGAAACCACCTTTCATGCACTGATCAAATGTCCCCATGCACGAGGATTGTGGGATACAATGAAGACATATGGGATCTGCCATCGGATGAACTATTATTTGAAGACAACTCTGACTGGTTTATGCATGTCCTTGCACGTCTGGATAATGAGCAACGCGCCCCGTTCCTGATGCTTCTCTGGCGGATCTGGCATGTCCATAATGAGATCACCCATCAGAAACAGCCTGCTCCTGTCATATCATCACGGCGATTTCTGGAAAGCTATCTGAAGACGTTGATGATTGTTGAGCAATGCCCAGAAGCTGATATAGAAAAGGGCAAGCATGTGCTGGATGTCAGTCGTGGTCTGGGAAGGAAAAGACATAATCTTGATGAACGACCTCAAGTGAAACACAAATGGCGGCCACCGGATGAGGGAGTAACGAAATTAAATGTGGATGGTGCATACTCTACTGATGGCAGAGCAGGGGCTGGTATGATTCTGCGTGATTCTAATGGGACAGCTGTTTTTGCAACCTGCATACAGTTACGATCATGTGCTGAACCTCTCAAGGCGGAGCTTGCAGCGATGGAGGAGGGGCTTGACCTTGCACTCCACTGGACGCAGGCGCCAATCATCCTCGAAACGGACTGCGCTGAAGCTATTAATCTGGTTGCAGAAAAATCCCCAAACCTCTGACGCTTTGCTATGAGAATCAGTACTATTCGTGATAGAATTAAAGAGAGAGATGTTGTAATTGCCAAGGTGAACCGGGAGGCAAATAGTGCCAGCCACGGTTTGGCTTACTTAGGGAGAGTACATGAGAGAACTGCCACCTGGCTGCAAAACTATCCGCCAGAAATCGCAGACGCGATCATGACGGACTGTATATTGATAATGAAAATTCTCTTTCCCAGCAAAAAAAAAAACATATATGCAACTTGACCTCCCACGTGTATCTCTATAAGAAAAAACCAACACGGATGACTTCAAGTGTGCCAAGTTGAAGAAGCTCCATGAGGCCACCAAGTAAGACATCCAACAACAAGCCCAATGACAAGCCACCAAGTACAACAAGCACACAAAATCAAATATGTTCGAACCCAACCACCTCCTTTGGATTCATCTTGACAATGAACGATTCCTAGAAGCAAGAAAGTCCAACTCAGGCCCATGGGGATGGAAGTCCATTAGTGTTGGGAGACAACGCCTACAACTACTGAACGATCTCTCTTTACCGTAGCCGTCCCATATATTTCTGTGATGGGAATTTAGAGTGGAAGCTAACTTGTTTTTAAAAGGGGCAGTTAACACGATGAACTCCACAAACATCACCATTCCAAACTTACCGTCAAGTTCTCCAACCTCTGGTAGGGCTTCAACGGAAGGGCATGGACTACAACACTTCAACAAGAGGTGAATCATGCCCATGATGTGTGCCTCTCCGTATACAAGTAGTGATAATGAATGACGTTCAATCTTCTGCAATCTTTAAGGACTTTTTTTTTTGCGAAAAGCAATCTTGAAGAACTTATGAACCAAATATCTGGCAGCAGTGCGTGGAGTACCTTCTATTGTGGGAAAACATTTCGCATAAACTTTCTGTTTTTACCTAACTTGCACACAGCTTCTTTGGCAAAAAAAATTAGCAACTAATCCCTCTGTTCCTTATTCTAAGATGTTTTGGCAAGCCAATTAGGCTTCCCAACAAAACGTATTACAAGAGAGAATCCAAATAAAATAAATTAGGAATGACATGAATTTCAAATGTCGTTGTAAGCTTAATTTTCGAGGTAATTATTGTTGTTGCGCTGTAAGAATGCTCTTAGAGAGTAGTAGGAGTACCTGCAGAGCCATCCCTGCTGCTACGCACTGCAAAAGACTCACTTTTGGCATAAGGTCTTTCAAGTGAGTTATCTTCGTTTTCAGTAGTAGTAGTAGTAGACCTGCTGTGTAGTGGCGAACAGATTTTCAGGACGGGATGATTAATTAGAATTTAAAAAATGATTAAGCTATGTAGGCCTTGAGTTGTTAATTAGGATGGCCGTTGAATAAAAATCTGGCAGTCAATACCTGCAGGCCACATGTTCCAAACTACAGATCTCTTTCTACTTATATGGTACAGACGGGTTGATTGAACTTGTAGTAGAGGAAAAGGTTAGAAAGCTAGAATCAGCTGACCCGGATAATGCATGATGACCTGAACGGTTGGACGAGGATAGCGGCAGGTTCTGCATATATGTTTGACTAGTGTGAGTGAGACCAAGCAAAGGGAAGAGTTGAGAGATGAAGAGTTTAAACTTTAAAGAGACTTGACAGTTCATCAAGACCGATTAAAATACTCCCTCGGTCTAGAAATAAGTGACTTAACTTTATCTAGATTAATTCAAATATATCTGTACACTAAAACATGTCTAAAAACATTTAAATATAGACAAATCCAAGTCACTTGTTGTTGGACCGAGGGAGTAGATGATAGATATGAGATAGTAGTACTCACTCCAATCCATATTAATTAACTTTGATTTGTTAAAATTTAAATAAACCTATATATACTAAATAGTGTTTAGATTCATTTAAATCTAGACCAAATTTGAGTCAAATTAATATGGATTGGAGGGAGTACCTGAGTTTTAGTTTTAGGTGACTGGACGCCATCGAGGAGTACGTTGAGGCGGCGTGTGGTGGCGATGTGGCTGATGACCGGGAAGAGCTGGAGGTAGAAGTCGATCTTCTCCTTGATGCGCTGGAACTGCTGGGCCTCCTTGCCGCTCCGGATGAAGCGGCGGAAGTAGCTGCTCCCCTGGCAGGAGGAGACCAGCACGCAGGCCTCCCGGAGCGTCGCCTCCAGCTTCCCCACCATGTCGTCGATCGCCGGGTGCTTCCTCTCCACCTGCTCCAGGACGCCGCCGATCGTCTCCGCGTGCTGCGCCAGCTGCTGGCACTCGTGCTTGTTGCGCCGGACAATCTCTGCCCGCTGCATGATCATGGTGATCAGCCCGGACGCGTCCACGCCCACGATCTGGGCAACCGTGGCCACCGGATCAACGTGGCTCCATAGTGCAGCAGCCATCTCGAATTCTCGACCGACCGAGCTTCACTTCTCCTTCGCAGCTCTCAGTTGCCTGGTAATAAAGCAAATTTTGCGGTGGACCCAAATGGCATTCTTGCTACGTACTCTCTCTGTCTAGAAAATAAATGACTTGTATTTGTCTAGATTCACATGTCACTTATTTCTGGATAGAGGAAGTATATGCTTAGAGAAAAAATGCAAATGTTTTTTTTGTTTAACTAAAACTATTTTTTTGTTGACTCGGTTTAACTGAAACTTGACGTGTTGGACAACGAAACCGGTGAAGAGTCCCATTCGATCCATCTCCATCGTCAGTTCGTCACCAGTTTGCAATAGGGGACCCATCGTCACACGTCCATCATAGAGAGTAGAGACAGGCGACCGAACCAGCCTCTTCTGACTCTTTCAATGGGAAGTATCCGTGCATTTTCCAGGCAAGGACCGTTGATTTTTTTTAGATCAAAAGAGATTTTCTCCCTAGTTCCATTAATATAACGAAACCACCCGAGTCTGAATATTCCACGCACACAGGGAGCAAGCAGGAAAGCAAAAGCTCAAACTGCAAACTGACTAGCTAAAAGGCAGGGCTGAGCGTCCCCTGGAGGATCAAACTCCCGGATCCTCCGGGTCGGCAGCCGTTCGATCCACCCGATCACACATCCCTCAGTTTCACTCGTACACACAAAGGACCTCTCTCCCACGTGGTGGACCCCACCGTTGCATGCACCAAAACAGAAACCCTATCCCCACGTCTTCGTCCTCACGCACACTCGCTAGGAAAAAAGCACGAAAAGGTGTTGATGCGGCCGCCAAGCAGCAGTTCTCCCGTAGCGACTTTCTTTTAGCAAAAGTAAGGAAGCAAAAGAGCTCCGATGAGACCACCGCTGCAGCTCCGATGAGACCACCGCTGCTTCTACTGCCATCGTTTCCGATGGTAATATGTCGTTCGCATCAGAATCCTCATTTTCTATGATGCAAAAAATTGAAAGAACGGTAGGAGCAAAATTATTCTTCCAGTGATGCAAATCGAAAAAACATCTATAGCAAATTCCTCTATCATATGATGCAAAACAAAAGAACAATAGTGACAGCACCGGTGGTAGCAAATTCGGTCACCGGTGTAGCAAGGCTGCCCACTGGCGGTAGCAACGACTGCCGTCGTAGGTAGCAAGACCACCCGCCGTTCGTAGCATCGCCGACCACCAGTCGCAACAAGCCCGCTCGCTCGTGGCAGCAAAAGCTGCCCGCCGCCATCAGTCGCAGCAACCACCACCTGCTCCTCCTAGCAAGGCCTCCCTACCGCCGCCGATCGCAGCACCGATGGTAGCAAATTTGGCCGCCGATCATAGCAAGGCTGCCCACCGATAGTAGCAAATCCGTCCGCCGGTGACAACAAATCCGGCTGTCGGTCACAGCACCGGTGGTAGCAAATCCGGTCACCAGTCGCAGCAAGGCTCTACCCACCGGTGGTAGCAGCGATCGCCGTCGTAGGTAGCAGCTTTTGTCGCCGTTGGTAGCAACGCCCGCCATATGTAGCAGCACGCGTCCATCAGCTCCGCTCGCTCCTTGTAGCAGAAGCGCCAAAGCGAGGCAGCAAAGCCGGGCCGCCGTAGGAAGCATCGCCGGTCGCCGTAGGAAGCAACACCGCCTGTTGTATGGAGCACCGCCGGTTGTAGCAAAAAAAATTGTCGGATACCGACTTTGCTGGAGACCTCACCGAAGAACTCGCTGGAATCCTTATAGCAAAAAAGATATGCTAATATAGCAAAATCATCGGACGTTTGTAGCAAAAAAAAATTATCAGATACCGACTTTGCTGGAGACCTCACCGGAGAACTCGCTGGAATCCTTGTAGCAAAAAAGATATGCTAATATAGCAAAATCATCAGATCGTTTATAGCAAAAAAAAATAATATAGCAAAACTGACCTCACCAGGATCGGGGACTTTGTAGCAAAAATATTATACTAATATAGCAACATCATGTAATGGTTGTAGCAAAACAATTCTTTGTATGATGCAATTCCACAGATACGGTGGTAGCAAATCCGGTCGTCGGTCGCAGCAAGGCTGCCCACCGGTGGTAGCAGCGACCGCCGTCATAGGTAGCAGCTTTTGTCGCCGTTGGTAGCAACGCCCGCCATATGTAGCAGCACCCGTCCATCAGCTCCGCTCGCTCCTTGTAGCAGAAGCGCCAAAGCGAGGCAGCAAAGCCGGGCCGCCGTAGGAAGCAACACCGTACGGCGTAGGAAGCATCGCCGGTCGCCGTAGGAAGCAACACCGCCTGTTGTATGGAGCACCGCTGGTTGTAGCAAAAAAAATTGTCGGATACCGACTTTGTTGGAGACCTCATCGGAGAACTCGCTGGAATCCTTGTAGCAAAAAATATATGCTAATATAGCAAAATCATCGGACGTTTGTAGAAAAAAAATTAATATAGCAAAACTGACCTCACCAAGGTCGGGGACTTCGTAGCAAAAATATTATACTAATATAGCAACATCATGTAATGGTTGTAGCAAAAAAATTCTTTGTATGATGCAATTCCACAGATCGTACAAAAGAAACAAAAAAGTTTGCATCATACAAAGAACAATTTGCTACAACCTATTTGTGGATTTGCACGAAATAGACAAAAATTCTGCTGCAAATCTTAAAATCTGCAAGAGGAAAAATATATCATAAGAACAAAAATGCCACAACACATCGGATTTTTGCATCAAAAGAACAAAAAAAATCAGAGATAGCCTCGTAGCACCGCTGCCTCCCCATGTAGAAACGACATCCTGGCCTGCCAGCATTGTCGTCTTCCCTTGTAGCAACGATGGTCTTGCCTCACATCCCTGTCGTGGCGCTGCCTCACCCTTCCAGACCTCCTAGCATCCACCATCAGCTAACCTCCACAGAAACGTTGTCCCGCACTCACATCACCCCAGCTTCATGCAGCAGAACACTATGTACATGGAGATGCTAAGGGCCGACGAGAGGAGGGGCATAAGCAGCGTCGATTTGTAGTGGCGGCGACACGGCTCTTGCAGCATCGCAGGTGCGGCGGTGCGTGGCTAGAACGGTGGCTGATCTACGTCCGGAGCTCTTCATGACCATGGCAGACGTTAGATAAGAAAGAAAAAGGGATGAGAAAAGGATGTGAATTGGTAGAGGAGGGGAATTCGGAAAAGATAAGCCATCATGGTGGGTCCCCCACGTCCTTGTTGTCTCCACGTGAAGGGACGCGTGGCGGGCTGTCCAGGCGGAGGACGCGAGCGAAGGATCCTCCGACGGAAACAGAGCGTTTTCCTTTCCAAAAGCATAAAGAAAACAACTAAAACTCTGTTCGCAAAAAAAAAAGAACAGATCACAAGAGGGACACAATACAACAAACTCAAGGACACCTTCAGAACACCACATGAATAAACCATCTTCTTCAGGGTGCTCCTTAAGATTCTCCAGCAAAGTCCGGCTATCATGACTTGAGGCAGCTGATGTTTTTCAGGTTGAGATCCACTCAAACCCAGTGCATATCAGCTTGCTTGGATCGCCAAAGGATTTTTGAATTTGTGTATCATCCTGTCTGTGAACTGATCGATCTCCCCGGCCCCATTCTTGTTCCTTTAAAGGAACCTTCTAGTTTCTCAAAGAATCAAATGCCAAACCTGCTTGATAGTTAGCCAAGAAAATTTGTTAAAAACTAAACTATTTCTATGATTTCAAATGCTCCAAGGAACACAGAAGTAACTACATTTAACTGCCTAAATTTTTTATTATCTAGCCACTTCGAACCAATAGATTGAAAATCTACAAAAACAAACCAAAGATCTCATAGACATCAGCCCATGGAATCTTTGCAACAATGCATTCAAAAAAGAGATGCTTCACAGTCTCAATATCTTTGCAGAAACAAATGGCTTAGAGATCCCTCTGGCTGTTAGATTATCCCTTGTAAGGATTTTATTCTGAGAAAAAAATCCACAAGAACACCTGAATCCTAGGAGGGATCTTAAGGTCCACACAGCATGGCAAAAATTTGAGTAATCCCTCGAAAGATAATTAACAAGTACATAGAACTAGAAGAGTATAAACCTTTAGACTCGTGCTACCAAATTAATTGATCCTCACAGTCAGAGAGAGTTAAGCTTCTAACGATCTTTTGGAGTTCTTGCCACTGAAGGATCATATTTTCAGTGAAAGTTCTCCTAAAGTTACATCTAAGTTGATTATCATCCCACAAATCAGCAATAGTTTTAGTTTGTTGATTAGAGACTACATAAATGTCCCAATATAAGATAGCTGAAGGTGAATTACCAAACCAAATATCTTCTCAAAATTTAGTAGAAACTTCGTTACCTACATGCCATCTATAGCCTACTTTAACTACTCTAGAAGCCCACGTTACCCCTTCCCAAAAAGTGGAAGCATGGACATCCTGGCAACATAGAATATTAGGATCCGTAGTGTTATATTGTGATCCAAATTCAAGTATTGGTGCACTAAAAAAAGGCTAACTTCGGACGGAGCGGAGCGAGGCCCGTCGCCGGGAGGATCGTTGCCACTGTCTATATATACATCCTGTAAGCCGCCGGTTAGGGTTGATCGCATCTTTGATTACCCAGGGCGTTTGTAAACATCCACCGAAAATAGTGAAGAGTTTGCTAGCTGGCGCCCGTGTTTTTTCCCCCTTCGTGTTGGAGGGGTTTTCCACGTTAAATCTCGTGTCCCTCTGTCGTGTTTACTTATCGTTCTTCATTATTGTGCATCTCGTAATATAACATATTTAGCATCTATGATTTTTCTCTAGAGAGCACCTTCATTCTGGATATATCTCTTGAACCAAGAACCTATCAAAACTAAATTTAAATCTCTAAGGTTTGGGATGCATAAACCTCCAAACTATTTTTTATATAAATGGAAAACTAGAAAGCAAGGTGAATCTTATGATTACCCTCCTCATCATTCCAAAAGAAGTTAGCTAAGTGAGTATCCAGAAGATTCAGAGCCCATTTTGGAAATTTGAAGAAAGAAAGCAGATAAATGGGAATGCTAGATTTTTTTTGGAAATGGGCGCATACATTAACGAAAACATTTAATGTTTACACCCGGCCTCTGCATAACTAGAATGCACACAGCCACACAAACAACAGAGTTAGAAGAAAAAGAGTAGTCATGCATTACACAAAGCGGCTAATAATAAAAAGTCCATAATCTAAGGCAGATTAATTCTCAAGTCACGCGGTCATCCATGTCGGGAGAAAAGATCCCTCGCCGTATCCTTCAATCACGTACATCCCTTCACAAATAAGTCAGGAAACTCCGTACGTTGGAGAATAGTCCATGATCGAAGAAAAGCCGTAGCTCTGTAAATAACCTGCAGAGGTGAAGACATAATATTATTAAAAATGTTGTTATTTCTACCCGGCCATAGCGATCAGATAATGGCAAGCGCTCCCACTCTAAATAAAATTCTGTACTTATCAACAATTCTATGCAACCAATTACCAAAAATATTGGTTACTGAACTTGGAGGAGATAAACCAGAAGCTATTTGGATGAATGACCATATAGAACGAGCAAATTTATACTGGAAGAATAAATGGCGAATTGTCTCATTGTGACGACAAAAAACGCACTGTGGGCTTCCATGCCAATTTCTCTTTGCAAGATTATCTTTTGTTAGAATTACACCTTTACGCAAATACCATGCAAAAAATTTCGTCTTAAGAGGTATTTTCATTTTCCAAATCTTACTATTGTCATCGACCGGGTTATCCGGTTGGACCAAAGCTCTATAAAGTGAGCTCACAGAAAATTTACCACTTTCTAGTAATTTTCATTTGAACACGTTCACACCATCCGACAGTTGTATCATGGATAATTATAAAATAAGATTGTTCCAAGATACAAGTCTAGGACCAATGAGGGTTCTTCTAAAAGACACATTAGGAGGATTGTTCTCCAACACAGTGGCAATAGTATCTCCTTTCTGTCTAACAATAGAATATAGAGTTGGATATTGTTCGCGAAGAGTAGTTTGACCAAGCCACTTATCTTCCCAAAACCTAATCTGTGATCCATCCTTAATCTCGAAAGCACCAAAACGAAAGAAATGTTTTTTGGTGGTCATGAGCCCTTCCCAAAAGTGTGAATCTCCGGGTTTCCAAACCACTTGAGACACTGCTTTAGACCCCACATATTTTCTCCATAGCATGGTTTGCCAAACGCCATCTTCAGTAAGTAGTTTAAAAAACCATTTGCCTAGGAGCGCGGTGTTTTTGACTTGCAAATTATGTATACCTAGTCCACCAAACTCCTTCGGGCGGCAAACCACTTTCCATCTGGCCAATCGATACTTCTTTTTCTCACTATCCCCTTACCAAAAAATCTTGATAGAAAATAATCCACTTTGTTCAAGACACCTTTTAGTGATGGAAATGCTAGATAAACAAGCCTGAATAAGTGTTTTTTAGCTGCATAGGAGAGTAGTTTCCCCTCCATCCAGTAATCCTATTCAAAGTGCTTTTTATTAGAGGATGTAAATCCTCCCTTCTAAGTTTATCAAAATATAAAAGAATACCTAAATACTTTATAGGGAATCCCTCCATCCAGTAAAGGACCATTGATTTTGATATTGGTTTTGAGATGGCTCAACCTGTGCCTCCCAACTTAAAATAAGCCACGACATCAACTCATGAACGTGTGATATACAGTACTCCCATAAAAATTTGTGCCATGAAAATCCATAGAAAAATGAAGTAAACGCCGAATACAATCACATGCAGTGACAAAACGGGCACGTTTGGTAGGCTACGTGGTATTTTCTATCTCCCAATACCAAAAGTGTGAATACCCTGGGCGACAAGACCTGCCCAAAAGTGTGAATACCCTGGGCTTATGTTTGACAGTCATATTGACATACACACATAAACAGTCAATAGCGGCAATCATGTTCTTCGTTTACAGGTTGTTGCAACTATTTGTTTGACACCTGTTGCGGCTGCCAGATAGTCGAGGAAACGCTCAATCTTGCTCGCCGTATCAAGGTCCTTGCTCGCCATATCAAGGTCCTTGTCCGCGGTGGCCAGAAACTCAAGCTGAACACGACAGACTGGAACGCCTGAAACATATGTGCAACAAATGGGAGCTCCACGAGGTCCACAGTCCATGGTCCACGGCGACGACGACCTTGGTGTTACTCTACCGCAACGACCTGCCCGGTGAGTAGGCCTTCTTAGTAAACCTCATCTTCAACCACGTCTTCATCTCCAGCCTCACACAAGTTGAGAAAGTTATAAATGGTTTCCTATATCTGCACCAAAACAAAAAACTTACAACACGAGAGTTATAAAAACATCGAGATCAACCTACTCTTAAATAAAAAATTTGAACGGTTGATTCTATGCGATAAATCTGAAAAAATTTATCAAAAAAAATACTCTAACTTTGACCAGGAATCTAAGAAGATACAGTTCACGAAACTTGAAGCCAATGGTCATAATGGAACCCATCATCGATGCGCATCTTTTGCATATACAACTTGATCCAATTTGGAGTCTATTTATGCAAATTACAAGGGGTCAAGGATAAACATGTTTACAGAGGAGAGAGAGGAGCTAGCCTTGCACGAGCGTGGCCAATCTTGCACTTGATCTAGACATGATCCACGGAAAAGCTCGATTCGAGTGTTGTCCGTAGGCCTGGCTACAGCCTGCTTTAAGCTATGTGCTCATGATAGACATAAGAGCATGCAGGAAACCAATCAGGATGATTTTGCCCCGCACGAGCCTAACTGGAGAAATTGCAGGCTACCAAATAGGGGTTGTACAAATAGTAACTTTTGTATGTAGTGCATGAACTCGATCCGTGTATCGAATATAATATTATCATGATGATCTTGTGTAATATAATGGTTCCTTCATTGATGAGTGCAAAACACTAAATAAACAATAAATCAACCTAAATGAATTCTCTGCCGCGGCACAAAAAGTGGCCAAAAACAAAAGTTGCCAAAATGAATTCACTGCCGCGGCAGAGAAATGTGCCAAATCTCTGCCGCGGCAGAAGGTTATTTGTCCCGGTTCGTGTTACGAACCGGGACGGTTGCTCCACCCCCCTCGCCCTCTGCCGCTGCCACGTGTACACCCATTTGTCCCGGTTGGTGGGGCAACCGGGACTAAAGGTTAGGGCTTTAGTCCCGATTGCCCCGTCCCGATTGGGCAACCGGGACTAATGCCCCTTACCAACCGAGACGCATGACACGTTTTCTACTAGTGACGAGCCTAACTGGAGAAATTGCAGGCTACCAAATGTGCCTAACATGTTCACGCAAGTGATACCGCCTACAACATGTCAAGTTTTCAATTTGCAAAAGACATGTCAAGCTTCCATACCAAACGATCATGGTCATGTACCTATGAGCAGTTCTCGATCCCGACCTGAAATGGTACGTGTGCCGCCAGGCTACAAGAGAGAGAGGAGAGACGATCAACAAAAAACCTATCTATATTGGGTCCTGCCCCCTCGCCGGACGCGGCCTGTCCGCTCCGTTTTCGATGGTCTTGGGGCCTTGGAGGCATGGCGGACTACGACCCCTCGCCGGCGGAAGGGTTTCTATTTTTTTTTTGTAGATTGTTTTTCTTCCGTATGGTGAGAAGACGGATACATCCTGAAGTCAGAATAAATTCCTCCGACAATCTGGGTGTGTCTAGCGCCGGTGGAGGGAGCGTGGAGCCATGTGTTCGACGAATCTCTTGGTATTTGGTTGATTTTTTTTGTGTTCGTTCATGCGGTTTGAGGTCAACTTCTCTCAATCTACATCTGTTATCATCGATGATGCTTGCTACTCCGGTGCATTGTTCCTTTCGGTCCTTAGCATGGCGACTTCACTTTGTTCTACTTCAACAAATTCTACTACAAGCTTTATCCGACTCTAGTGATAGAGGGGTGATGACGGGGGCGTTCCGTCGGCTCACGCTAGTGTCTGTAGCCGTCACTAGGTGGTAAAATAACCTATTTATAATTTTTATTACTTCTAAAACTCTTTGTACTTCTGATGATGGTTATTAATAGATCGGTAGAATTTTCGCAAAAAAAACATCCATACCAACAACCCTCGTAATCCAAATATGTCTTCCCCTTTTGAAAACCTGTTTTGGGTCGCAGGTCCAGATGCTCGTATTATTTGGACCATCGCTTCACCTCGAGATTCATGTTGTCCTAATGTATCCTAGCATGTATTGCACAGTATATAGCCCTTTGTACAATGCTCGGTCCCACGGGAGCAGTAACAATCATGTACCGGTACACTGTTTTCCCTTGACAGACCAGAAAATCTGCACAAGATCTTGTACCACCGGACTTAATCCTGTAGCGACGGATGACATCGCATTTATTGACCTGGAAGTCGTCCTCATCCGGCACAAAAACAGCGCACCGCAATAGGAAACTCATAGAGAAAAATATTGAATCTGGTTACATGATGAATTTGGTATCTAGGCGACATTATTGTTGATCTAACGTCCAGGGTTATATAACCTTCAAATAGGCAGGCACTATGTAGAAAATTCAAATAGCTAACTCTCGCCTTACTACGTCATTGCAGCAAAGCTTTAGCCTGTTTGGTGCATGTGTCCCCCCAGTGGCCAGCCACACCACAGTTTTGTGCATTTGCCTGCCTTCCTGGCCTGCTTCGGAGCGTCACCGCGATGAGGACAGGTTGTTCGCTGCATCGACAAATAGTGCAGAAATGTGTCCTCTTGCTGAGACCTCAAAGTGGCTCGTAAGGAGGCATGTCCCCGCTCCACGGTTCTTCAGAGGTGCACCGATTCTGTGCAGCTCTTTTCCATGCATCTAAGTTCATGCTGCAGAAATTCTCTCCGGGCACAACCTCCTGTCCTCCGGGATCTTAATGAACTGTTGGCCTGTCTTCTAGCCCCAGACCGCCTCTCTTGTCGTTGCACGGAGCCATTGCCAGAAGATTGCTACTAAACAAAGAATCATGTTTCTCATACGCTTCAGCCCCTTGCAGCTCCCAGAAGCACAAGTTTCAGGGCTTTCTTGAAAATTGCCGAATGCCTATACGTGAACGAACTAGACGAGGCATTGTTGTTCTTGTAAATTTACAGGTGCTCTAGCAAGATTTCCATGGCACCCCTCGTCCATTTTTTTCAGAATGTACTTCCTGGGTATCTCTCACTTGAAAAATACCAAAAATAAAATAATTAAGTAACAAAAGCAATCAAACTATCGCTCGTGAACAAGCCACCATGCATATACCAAACGTGTTAGAGATCCAAAAAATGCAACAAACCTTCGGAGCATGGCAGCAAAGCACACCCATGTCCTGAAACAATCTACACTCGCACTCGAAGTACTCCCCCTAGTCCACAATCATTACCTCGAGTATCAAACTGCTCCATTTCTCTCTCTTATAAGGCTTCGTGTGCTTTGCCAAATACACTTTGTCTTTCTCAACTTCTTCAATTCTGTATGCTCTGGCCTGGTACAAGTTCTAGCCGAATTGTTCAAACATGTCCTTGGTGTAAATCTTGCTGGCATGCTCTTCAATTGCCAGGTGGACATGGATCGGAGCACCAGTTTTTCCGCTGGCAAAAAGAATCGTGATTCAACACCGAGAACAACAGAGTGTTCCTAAAGTTTCTTGTGCAGTTCAATAGTGAAGGCCATACTTACCATTTTTTACCTCTTCTGTTCATAGCCCTCATCGGCCTCGCGGTATTGCTGCAAACCTCATATAGTGCTTCACACACATGTTCATTGTGCATCCCGGTGGGAACTTATGTTTTCAGCATCATGTTGGCGCTCTAGCTGCGCTGCGTGCTAGAAGGGGATCTGGTGGAAACTTATGTTTTCAGCATCATGTTTTCACTTATGACACTTGGAGAAACCCTAGCCGCCGCCCCCGGGTTGCTCGCGTGAGGAGACTCCGGGGTGCCCACCTCCAAACCCTAGCAGGCCACCGCCAGGCCCTCTCC
Source organism: Avena insularis (assembly GCA_023614405.1). NCBI lineage: Eukaryota > Viridiplantae > Streptophyta > Magnoliopsida > Poales > Poaceae > Avena > Avena insularis. The sequence goes on from CM042685.1 coordinate 359,756,345, forward strand.
CTCTGGCCGTTGTCGCTGCACCCTCCCCGGTCGGCGGTGGCGGCCATGCCTTGGTCACCGAAGGTGACGGGAAGTTTGCGCGGCCTCCGTCGATCTCCTTCGCGTGGGGCGTAGGCACCTTGGGGCTACGCCGGTGGATCCGGGCTGCGAGAGGCGCCGCTCCAGCAACGCAGGATGGCGGCTCGGATGGGAGGCGCGGAAGAGCAGAAGGGGATCTGGTGTGGACCTGGAGGCGGCAGCTGCCCTGCGGCGATGCTGCTCCCGACGTCGTCTCGATCTTTGGTTCGGCCATGGGATCGAAAGGGCTAATGGCTGACCCGCTCGTTTCAATTATCGGTAGCCGCCAGCGGTGTGGGGACTATTGGTTCGACCCGAATAATGGAGGCGGTCCTAGGGTTCCTTCCGCGCGAAGAAGAAGATCTTCTTGATGCTTGCCCTTGTTGATCTGGCTGGAGTGTCGAGTTTCGGAAGGCTCCGCCGGCGAACTCCCATGGGCGCATCAGGCCTGGAGATTGCTGGATTGGAAGGTATTCGGTCGTGTGTACCCATGTTTTTCTGTCCGTTTGGTTTTAGTGGGAGCGTTGCGAAGCTCTGCTTTTTGTTCCCACCAAGTGCCATTCAGTGAGCCATGGTGAAGTCAGATGCAGAGAATGTCAAGAAAGCGAAAACATGAGGGCAGCGATGGTGATTTGAGTCTTTGTGGCGACGACGAACTGGCTGTGTGATCTGTGACTTATAGCATCGACTATTTATGGGGAAGGCAACACGGGAGGAGTTCTCATTCTTACCTTGCAGGGTGAAAATCCAAGGTCTGGCCTTAACGGATTGTGCCTGGCAATGGCCTTGTTGAAAGCATTGTTTTGCGAGCGAGGACTTTCTTTAGGATGAAAACCTATGAGATCGGGCAACGACAACGCTTTTGCACTGTTTCCTTCTTGAAGACGTTGTTATTGGAGCGGAGGACTACGGGTGTTGTTCTGGTGGTGTCATTGTCGTTTCTTTGAGAAATAGATCTCTGTAGCGAGACTTTTCTTTTTTTGTAATTCTTTTTTTTTTGGGGTTGTGTGTATCCGTAAGGCCGCTAGGGCATGCGTTGTTACAGTGGCTGGGTGTAATTTATATCTCCGTAATATTAATATATACTCTTTTTCAAAAAAAGCTGCGCTGCGTGCTGGTCATTTCTGCCTACAAAACAGCTTTGTAGTACAGTATGGTTTTGCCCATTTCTGTCTCACCTCATATATTTGCGTCAGGAATGGGTGCGTCTTCAGATTGTACTTCTCCAGCATCAACGCCCAATCACTCACAAATTCGTCATGCATTAACATGTGATTCACAACCTAATGGAATTCTCCTCGAAACTCGCTCTTCTTTGCATACATAGTACCTAGACACTCCTTTGTCTTCTTCTTCAGAACATGCCATTTGCACCACATGTGCACTGTCCCTGGCAACACGTTCCGAATGGCAACTTCCATTGCCCTGCTTAACAAAAAAATGTAAAGAATGGCAAGGACAATACTTAAGTTCCCATGAAGTGGCACAAATAAGCATTGTTTTTCTTCTATCGCATATGATGTCCACATGTAAGAATAGTCCTCGGTGCAGCACCACCGACCATCTTGAAAAATTCAGTGAACACCCGGTCAAACTCTCCGATTTCTCATCTCTCGGCGAAACTCCACCAAGGATTCACTATAGAACGCGAGCGCTACGCCGAGGGCAAAAAGCCGTCGGCGTAGTCTAAAATGCCCTCGGCGTATGGTACGCCGATGGCTGCCTTCGGCGTAGCCTCCTTGGCAAAGGGCTCCCTCGGCGGAGCACGTAGAGGCCGTCGGCGTATGCTACGCCGAGGGCAGCGGCCGTCGGCATAGCTTGTCGACAGGTTGCAAAACATTTTAAAAAAAATTATTTTATTTTATTTTCTCAATTTTTGAATCTTTGAATTGTTTGCCTTGTTAATTTCTCACTTTGAACATTTTTAATACTAATTACACTTAATATTTAATTAAATTGCAGTCTTGGTCAAACTTCCTGGCTGGTCACCCATCCTAATACTACTCCAGCTCCAGCACGCTTAACTTCCTCCTTCGTAATCATTTCCGCAAAGTAATTCATACATTGTTGTCAATACTATGATATCAATCCTATTAACCCTTATATCAACATGTCACATGTTTGTATTTTTTGAAATTACAAATAATTATCTAAGTAAACATTAATAAATAAGTAAAAATATTATTGAATTCAAATAAAAATATAATAATTTTACTTTTTTTCTATTTTTCTATTTAATATGGAATAATTAATATCTTTAAATCTGTAAATCAGAATTTAACAAATAATATGTCTAAATTGATCAGAAAAATGAGAGGAATCCAAATATGATATCCATATCAACTAATCACAAACCTTCCGTTTTTTGAATTATCTATTTGGTGGTTGCTTTAGAAAATTCTCTTTTTGCGCTCGGATAATGAAAAATGGCTTTTTGGTGCGATGAAAAGAAAAACTTGCATTGAATCTTTAATAAAATAGCATATTGTGAATCTAAAAATGATTTTTGAAAAAAAACATGAGCATCGGATCATGTACATGTAGTTCATATCTGACCCACTTCCTATCGATTCGGCAGGAATTTGTCTTTTTCACCAGAGGTGGACGGAAAGGTTTCGGATACCCCTGTTGGGACATTGTCCATATAAGGTGGTATAGTATTTTTGTAAAATGTGGTGGTAGCATTTTGAATTAGCCATTTGGTGGTTGCTTCACAAAATCGTCCGTTTTTTGTGCTCGGAAAATAGGAAATGGCTTTTTGGTGCGACGAAAAGGAAAACTTCCTCCTGCAACATTGTTCGCCATCCCATGATGCATGTGTATGCACAATATGGGCACATTATCACAAACTATGCTTTGATTATAGCCATAACATTGGTCATTTGACCCGAAAGCCAGGAAACCTCGAACGAGATAGGTCATTTTGTGAAGGTTTTTTTGAGATATAATCAATATATTAAGTTTAATATTTTGACTTATAACTATGTCACATAATATGACATCACGCGAAGGTTTCGCATTGTTTCGATCGTTTTTGAATTTTTTATGCCCGTTTTAAACTATCGTCAAACTTTTTCGAACGCCGGGCATGAAGATTCTTAGCTCGGGACCGAGCCTCGCTAAAATTGCATTGGATTTTTGATAAAATAGCATATTGTGAACCTAAAAATGATTTTTATAAAAAAACATGAGCATCGGATCATGTACCTGTAGTTCATATTCGACCACTTCCTCTGGATTAATGAGAATTTGTCTTTTTCACCAGAGGTGGACGGAAAGGTTTCGGATCTCCTTATTAGAACATTGTCTATATAAGGTGGTATAGTATTTTTGTAAAATGTGGTGGTACCATTTTGAATTATCCATTTGGTGGTTGCTTCACAAAACCGTCCATTTTTTGTGCTCAGAAAATGGGAAATGGCTTTTTGGTGCGACGAAAAGGAAAACTTCCTCCTGCAATATTGTTCACCATCCCATGATGCATGTGTATGCACAATGTGGGCACATTATCACAAACTATGCCTTGATTCTAGCCATAACATTGGTCATTTGACCCAAAAGCCAAGAAACCTCGAATGAGATAGGTCATTTTGTGAAGGTTTTTTTGAGACATAAACAATATATCAAGTTTGATATTTTTACTTATAAATATGTCACATAATATGACACCACGCGAAGGTTTCGCATTGTTTCGATCGTTTTTGAATTTTTTATGCCCATTTTAAACTATCGTCAAACTTTGTCAAACGACGGGCATGAAGATTCTTAGCTCGGGGCCGAGCCTTGCTAAACTTGCATTGGATCTTTGATAAAATAGCATATTGTGAACCTAAAAATAATTTTTGTAAAAAAACATGAGCATCATATCTTGTACCTGTAGTTCATATCTGACCCACTTCCTACCGATTCGGCGTGAATTTGTCTTTTTCACCAGAGGTGGACGGAAAGGTTTCGGATCCCCCTGTTGGGACATTGTGCATATAAGGTGGTATAGTATTTTTGTAAAATTTGGTGGTAGAATTTTGAATTAGCCATTTGGTGGTTGCTTCACAAAATCATCCGTTTTTTGTGCTCGGAAAATGGGAAATGGCTTTTTGGTGCGACGAAAAGGAAAACTTCCTCCTGCAACATTGTTCGCCATCCCATGATGCATGTGTATGCATAATATGGGCACATTATCACAAACTATGCCTTGATTCTAGCCATAACATTGGTCATTTGACCCGAAAGCCAAGAAACCTCGAATGAGATAGGTCATTTTGTGAAGGTTTTTTTGAGACATAATCAATATATCAAGTTTAATATTTTTACTTATAACTATGTCACATAATATGACACCACGCGAAGATTTCGCATTGTTTCGATCGTTTTTAAATTTTGTATGCCCGTTTTAAACTATCGTCAAACTTTGTCGAACGCCGGGCATGAAGATTTTTAGCTCGGGGCCGAGCCTCTCTAAACTTGCATTGGATTTTTGATAAAATAGCATATTGTGAACCTAAAAATGATTTTTGTAAAAAAACATGAGCATCGGATCATGTACCTGTAGTTCATATCTGACCCACTTCCTACTGATTTAGCAGGAATTTGTCTTTTTCACCAGAGGTGGACGGAAAGGTTTCGGATCCCCTTATTGGGATATTTTCCATATAAGGTGGTATAGTATTTTTGTAAAATATGGTGGTACCATTTTGAATTAGCTATTTGGTGGTTGCTTCACAAAACCGTCCATTTTTTATGCTCGGAAAATGGAAAAATACCTTTTTGGTGCGACAAAAAGGAAAGCTTCCTCCTGTAACATTGTTCGCCATCCCATGATGCATGTGTATGCACAATATGGACACATTATCACAAACTATGTCTTGATTCTAGCCATAACATTGGTCATTTGACCAGAAAACCAAGAATAAACCTCGAATGAGATAGGTCATTTTGTGAAAGTTTCTTTAAGACATAACCAATATACCAAGTTTTATATTTTTCCTTCTAACTATGTCACATAATATAACACCACGCGAAGGTTTCGCATTGTTTCGATCATTTTTGAATTTTTTATGTCCGTTTTAAACTATATATAATGTTTTATGTTTTACTTAATTTTTATTTACAAATGTGTAATATTTGAGTGTAGATAGATAGGTCTTATTTTTCTGCAAATTTTGATATATTATTGTATTTTTCCGAATTAGAATGATTTAGTTATGATTTTTCAAATTTTAATGAGATAATATAAAAAATAGCTACGCCGAGGGCAGCCGTATGCAACGCCGAGGGCAGCCGTCGGCGTAGCATAGGATATGCCGAGGGCAATTCTATGCCGACGGCTGCTTGGCGGAGCTGGCCTAGACGATGGCTACGCCGACGGCCCCGACGTTTGGCCGCCGGCGTAGCAACCGGCCGTCGGCGTAGCTTCCCATTCCTGTAGTGATTATGCTCTAGAAATGGTTGTTCACCCCTTCAAAAAGACCGAATGGCATGTACAGATTTGTTCCGTATGTTGTGTTGAAGGTTACCACGTCGCCAAAGAACTTGTACTGATTTATATTGGATCCATTTGTCCACATGAGATTTCTTATCCGGCTTTCAGCATCTGCCAATACTCTATATGTGAACTCTATGTCCTTGAACGCAATCTCATTGAAAACTTCAATTGCATTCTCACATCATCGTGAGCCTGATCCTTGCTAATCTAGCCGCACAATTTTTTTAGAGTTCTTTTTGTGAATGGCACATTTCCAACGCGCCCATAAAAACTCCTGATTATGCTATACACTTTACCAATATTTATGTTGTTCTCCCTTAACTGCCTTACCAAATCCTTCGTGTATGCATCTATGTGCTTGTGAGACAGCCAATGCAAAAGACCTTTTCTCCAAAGGTCATAGACATTGAGTGATTGTGCGTGACCCTCTACTCTTCTATGTACCATCTATTGTCCTTTTTCCTAAGGAGCTTGATCATGGTTGGGCACTCGCAGTGGCATGACCTTGGAATTATCCTTCACGGGCTTGTCCTACAAGACAGATTGTAATTAATCAGCAAGCAAACCTCCTGCAGGTTTCAAATTCGGCCTCATGCAATACATGGACATACGGTTCACACACATAAAACAAAATGAAAAAGACTCACCGAACACTCACCGACTATTACTTGGTCCATATCAGCGTTCCTCTTGTTTCCTTTAATTTGTTGGTCCAGCATGGATGAGGATGACGACGGCTGATGACCGCGGTTCATCCCCAACCTCTCCGGCACTCTCTACATCTGACCCCAAATTGTACAAACCCTTTTCTGGCCCGATGCTATCATCCTCATCCCCACAAACTCCCTCCGCCATGGCAGCAACCATGCTGACCGCGCCTTCATCCTCAGCACGGTCGATGTAGCCAGGATCCAGAACCGCGGCATCGGCAATTGAATCTACGAACTCTAGCCTGTCGCATGCACGCAAACGGGTTCACTCAAATAAAATCGACACCTGCAAACACGACACCATCAATAGGAGATTTATGTACCTCTCGATCAGGTCCAACAGGAATTCCATCAAGGGGGCAGTTTCTTTGTCGCCGGGTGCGCCGCCAAGCACCGCTTGCCAGCCGTGAGGCCTTTCTGAGGAAAAGCAGATGTTATCATAAAACTACCACTTTATATTATATGTCAAATTTTCCAAATGGTACTAGCCGGCCTCCAAATCGTAAAAAAACTACTAGGTTGAAAACGAGTTGTCGCAAAATGCACTAATTGGAATCTGATCACGAATTGACATGCTAACTGGCAATGGGCCCACCTGCCAGGGCCATGTGGCACTCATTAGGCGCAGCTCCGACACGCCCGTTAACGGTCGTTAACTGGTTCCGCTCCGACATGCTAGGGTTATCAGTTTGAGCGCGTGCGTGGCTGTTCCATCTCCCACCCTCACTAGCATGGCGGCGACTCCCGGCGGCGGTGCTGAGCTTGGCGGTGGTGAGCTAGGCGGCGACAGAGATTTTTATGGTTGCTTGCTTGGTGGTGGTGCGGGGCATTACTCCCCCAATGCCCCGTCGCTGCATGTTTCTACTGCCGTGCTGACCAAGGCGGTGCTGGCCTCGCTGGCAAAGAGCAGCCATTGCTGGGCTACATCCTTCAGCAGAGGAATCGAGTAAGTTCATCCCTCTCTCTCATCCCATGTTCTTCTCCATCATTTTTTCAGAGATCTGAAGATAGCATTTGTCTTGTCAGATTTGGAAGTAATTAGGGTTCATTCTTTAAGTTAGCTAGGTAAACTTGGTTTTAGGAAATGTTAGTTTAGGTAATTGACTATATTTAGAAAATTTCGAATGTGATATTGTAATCAGTGGAGCACATTTGTCTGAAATAGGTAATTGACAGTAGTTGTGTTTTTATTTTATTTATATAGTTTAAATGATGTCATATGGGAGATAAGATTCTATTTTCCTAGGCTAGACAATCTAGAGAGAACATTGGGCCAATGAGACATAACAATGCTAAATTTGTTAGCACTTGTAGAAGGGCATGGATATGGAAGCAACAATAAGATGTATTATGTTGAAAAAAAGGTAAAGGAAAGACTGAAATGAAGACAATTGAAAGTATGGAAAAGGTGTACAAGATGTTGAAGAAATTTGATAATGACAAGGTACTCAACATCGTTGTACTGGATTCAACTGCCCCATGGCCTGTTGAGTTGAATATTGAAGTCACAGAAGCTCAGTCCGTGCATGAGGATGTTGTGTTTTCAGTTAACACAGATGGTGTCAATTATTTTGGCACACAAGAAAGCTCCAATTAACAGAAGGGAAATGCAATTGATGTTGATGTAGGGGTTCGCAGCATGGAAAACAAAAAATTTCTACCACATGAACACACACAAGCCAAGATCTATCTACTAGATTGTAGCAACGATTCGATAGAGTACTCACCCTCAAAGATTCCAAAGCGGTTAACGATAGCGGATTCTCGTGGGTGATGTAGTCGTTCACTTGCCGATCTCAAGATCGCGTAGACGATCCTTCCGGCACCGCGTTCTAGCAGCGCTCCCGCAGTCGGTCACACGTTCGGTACTCGATGAAGACCTTCATCTCCCTTGTTCCAGCAGGCAACGGAGGTTGTAGATCTCTCCTCACGATTCCGGCGTCACGATGGCATGGTGTCGGAGTTTAGAGGGGAAATCCCGCAGGGCTTCGCCTAAGCCGGAACGGGTATGGTGGAGTAGAAGAGAGGCCTTGGAGACCTACGGTTTAGAGGGCCACGGGGTGGAGTGGCCGGCGGCTAGGGCTAGGGTTTTGCCCTAGTCGGTGACTTGGGAGGATCCCTTGGCGGCGGCGGCGACTAGAGGTGGTGGCACCTTGGCTAGGGTTTGTTGTGAGGGGTAGGGGCGCCCTACCCCTCCTTTTATAGGTGGGGAGGCGGCAAGTGGAAGGGAATCCTCCCCCAAGTCCACTTCATGTGGCCGGCGGCAAGGAGAGGGAGGAATCCTCCCTTAGGTAGGATTCCCTCCCTCCCTCCACTTGGCTACCAATGTTGGCGTTTGACTTTTTCAAACTGGCTTTTTTGACTTTTATACTAGAGTTTGATTTATCTCTTCTAATTGCCCAGCCAAGTGACCTATGACATGATGCAACCATTATACTTTGTTATGACACATCCATGTACCCTTCCCCCTCCGGATCGCTGGATGTTCTAGACCCTTCTAGAAAATTCCGGTGAAATCACAGAAACCATTCCCGAACTCCGGAATTGGACTTTCCTTATATGAATCTTATTCTCTAGACCATTCCGGATATCCTCATGATATCTTGGATCCCATCCGAGACTCCGAACAACATTTGGTCTCTTTACTCACTTTCCATATCTACTAAACAACATCGAATCCTTAAGTGTGTCTCCCTACGGTTCGTGAATTATGCAGACATGACCGATACTCTTCTCCGATCAATAACTAATAGAGGAATCTGGAAATTCATATGGCTCCCAATATTTCTACGATTACTTCACGAATGAACCATTTACATACGATACCAATTTCCCCTTGTCTCGTGATACTTTACTTATGCGAGGTTTGATCGTCGGTATCTCTACATACCTAGTTCAACCTCATTACTGATAAGTACTCTTTACTCTTTCATGTGATATGTGATCTCTTGTGAGCCAGTCACATGCTTGCAAGCTAATTGGATGACATTCCACCGAGAGGGGCCAAAGTATATCTATCTGTTATATGGATGGACAAATCCCACTCTTAATTCATGTGCCTCAACACATACTTTTCGAACACTCAATGCCACCTTTATAGCCACCCAGTTATGAAATGGTGTTTGATGTCATCAAAGCATCCATCCGGTGATGGTGATTAACATGATCTCATGGTCAAAGGATTTAGGTTATTATGTATCTGAAAGATTATAGCAAACGAACTATTGAAATGACTTGATCTTTATGCTACGCTTAACTATAGGAGTATATCCATCACACCATTCTTCTAATGATATGATATTGTTGTTAATAACATCTCGATATTCATGATCAGGAAACCATGATCATGTATTAACCAACAAACTAGTATTACAAAGAGGCTTTACTAGGGACTCTAACAAGTTTACAAATCATACAAGTATTAATGTTTCCGGTTAATACAATTATAGCATGAATGTAAACATTTATCATAAACACAAAGATATAATAATAACTACTTTTGTTATTGCCTCTTGGGCATATCTCCAACAGTTGATGTCATTAGTGATGAAGAAGAGGACTGGTTCCAATAGAACACAAATGAATTTAAACCCGAAGAGCACAATATTGCAGTTGAAGCTGAGCTAGCCCTAATTAGAAAATTAAGGGAGCAGAAGCAACAGAAACAACAAGAGGATGATGGGCACAATATTGTAGTTGGAGCTTAGGTTGACCTTGTTAGGAAATTGAAGGAGCATAAGCAACCTAGAGAAGAATAGAATAATGAGGAGACAGTAATCTTGGAGCATCTCAATGAACAGAGGAGGCAGAGAGAAGACCCTCTTATTGTCTATGAAGGAGATATTGAAGTTGAGGAGTTCTTCCAGGATGAAGAAGGAGATAAGGAATCAAATTTTGAAGAATTACCTGAACCAGATATATTTGCAAAGAAGAAGCCAACAAAGAGGCCAGGTCCTACTACTAGGTCTCGTCATGAGGCTGGTTTTGAAGAACCTTATTACTCTATCCCAAGTGATGATGAGATGTGCAGCCCTAATGAGTTGTGCTCTAATGATGATAATGGATTTGTGTCAAAGTTTGTTGTTTGTTGTGGAAGAAACAGGAAATTGAAGATAGAGATATTGTCTTAGGCATATCTATGCAAATTTCTGGACATTTGGTTTTAGAGGAGAAGAACTTAAGAAACACATGCTTACAGCTTCATATTCATACACTAGAGCAGATTTTGACCTTGCAATGCAAGCTCTAAAAGATGATTGTGAATAAGCTTACAATTGGCTTGTGCAAATCCCACCTAAAACTTTGGCTAGGCATTTGTTTGACATAACATGCAAGATAGACCTAGGAGTGAACAACCTCAGTGAGTTTTTTAATAAGATGATATTAAATGTTAGAAACAAGCCAGTCAGAACCATGCTGACCGCGCATTCGTCCTTAGCACGTATGACGTAGCCAGGATCCAGAACCACAACATCGGCAATTGAATCTACGAACTCTAGTCTGGGGCACGCACACAAACGGGTTCACTCAAATAAAATCGAGACCTGCAAACAGGAGACCATCAAGAGGAGATTTATGTACCTCTCTGTCGCCGGAATTCCATCAAGGGGACAGTTTCTCTGTCGCCGGGTGCGCCGCCAAGCACCGTTTGCCAGCCGTGAGGCATGTCTGAGCAAAATCAGTGGATCCAGATCGTTAAGTCATGACGGTTGTTGTAAAACCTGTACCAATAGAACACCATTTTTGACTTAAACATGTACCTCCGGATCAAGATTAGTGCACGGGACGGAGTACCCACACCATCCTGTAGATACAGAACACCACTCTGGGCCCACTTGCCAAAAGTCCCTAACGCGGATCTTAATGCTCAAACAGACGGTACCAATAATGAGATCGTCTAGACCGGGGAGCCAAATCGCCGTGATATTTCCACTTCCCGTTACACAAATTCCACTAGTGTACCCACTTCCTCCACCTCGGGTACAAATAAAGCGTTGCACAACCTCAAAAGTGCGGAAATATATTCAACATTGCTAACAAAAACATTAAAGTTGTTAAGCATTTTGTTGTCACCGACAGGATTTGTTGCAATAGCTTTGGATGATACTGCATCAAATACTAACGCAAAGAATTACCTTGCTCTCTCCTGTACTTAGCGAGTATGCGGCATCTTGGTTACTGCATCAGCTTTGTGCTTTCCATATTTTTAATCTTATTGCTAAATGTGCTTTAAAGCACTTGAGTAAAGACTTGGATACAATTAGAACTGCAATATCTTGGGTGAATGCTTTGCAAACCATCAGAAGGTTCTGCGAGGCAAGTAATTCACGTCCCCATATTTTAAATTTAGACATGGATGTTAGATGGAACTGTACATATGACATGCGTAGAATTGTTCTTCCTGATAAAGATAATTTAACACTTCTTGCTAATTCAAATTTACGAAGAATCCTACCGATCGCTAATTATTGGCATGCTGCTCAAGTATTGTTTGATTTTTTAGGATATTCTTTTGATTAAACTAATGCTTTGCCTAGGATTTATCATCCCATATCTCCTATAATGGTGCGTGAACTTTTATTGATAGTTGGACCATTAAGACAACATGAACATGATCCTACTTTACAACCGGCTGTTCTTAAAATGCAAAATAAGTATTTGAAATATTGGAATGAAATTCCTCTTTTCAGTATGCATTTGCATTTATTTTGGATCCTAGGGATTGATGTGTTTGCGGTTGTTATCTCACTCTTAATTGCCACAGTTGGATATGATTATATGCTTATTTCTCTGATGTTAAAATTCAGCTTCATGAACTTTACGCGAAAAGTATGCCAGAGTTTGGCAGCAACAGACCGCATGAAGACCAACTTCATGAAAGAAAACATACGTGCGCTAAAATATTAGAGTGATAGCAAGACCACAAGATTACATATTATATGTGCCTTCCATAGTAGCACGGGATGTGCGGGATGTTTTTTTTTAACTGGAACAGGGTCTCGAAGGACCCCGAAGCTGCATTATCTCTTCGTCGGTGGGATACAATTTATAGGAAGGGCCTCTAAGGTAAAAAAAGATTACAACACAGCCCTTAACATTTGCAACTAAGACCCTAGAACCAAAAATAAAAAAAGCAATCACGTCTACAGTCTCTTCCAGCTCCTTCACCACCACAATCTCGAAGACGCTTCCGATGACGGCCGACCTCTACACCACCTGGGACAACACCACTTGGGGTAAAGCGGCGGGAACTTGCTGGATCCAGAGGGCCTCCAAATGGCACCATGGCCTGGAGGTAGGAACATACCAATCACTAGCAAAAAGCTTGAAGAACACCACTTCTTGTTGCCGACGAGTTGGGTAGGAGTGGCTGCCTTATAACCAAATAAATGAGCAACAAGACCGTAGTCGGCCATGGGATAGAGGATAAATACAGGACTTTGTTTATGGTGGGAGCGCTTGCCATTATCTGGTCGGTTTGGCTCTGTAGAAATAACAAGATTTTTAATAATATTGTGTCTTCTTTCATGCAGGTTATCTATCGGGCCACGGCTATCATTCGATCATGGACTACTCTCCAACGTATGGAGTTTCGTGACTTGTTTGTGGAGGGATGCACGTGACTGGAGGATACAGCGAGGGATATTTTCTCCCGACATGGATGGCAGCATGATTTGAGGATAGATCTGCCATAGCTCGATGACGTTTTATTTCTATAGCATATTTTGTAATGATGGTACTTGTATTCTAGTCTCTAATTGTGTGGTTGATCGGCTGAGTGCATCCTAGTTATGCAGAGGCCGGGTGTAAACATTACTGTTAAGTAATAAAGCGTCCATTTCAAAAAAAAGTCGGCCATGGAAGGTGCTGCTGAGGACAAACTACCGTGAATCTTCATGGTTGCAGCCCTTCTTCCCTTCACTCCAGATCCAACGTAGAGCAGGATCCACGCTGATCTCCACATCCATCACCTTGATGGATGGAAGAAAGAAGCAGCAGCTCCCACTCGGTCAGATCTGAAGAGCTACTAAACTCAAGATTATTTGTAGAGAAGGCATGCCTAGCGCCACCACCCGGCTTCTCCATCCACTAAAGCTTCACCGCTAGCAACAACACCACCATCCACCACCTTAGGGCTCTCACAGACCTTAGCGATGAACTCTTCAACGTCATGACGCCATTCGAGGAAAACCCTAGACCTAGACCAGACCAAACCCTAACACTACTGGTATATAGAGGAGGCCGACCTCCTCTCCCTCGTCGTCTCCGGACGGCTAGGCCGCCAGAGAAGAGGGGGAGAGGAGTTGGGCATGGCCGGGGTGCTCTCAGAGAAGGGAGGGAGGAGAGGGGCAGCCGCATGCATTAGCACTAGATGTGTTATAGTACCCGTCTCAACAACATCATCGGAGTCTACATTCAATCTTACTTGAAAAATACTTGAGGAGAGAAGAGCATTTCTAACAACTGATATTGTGGGCGCACTTTTTTCAAGAATACACCCTGGAAGGTGTATCGTTTTCATAGAAGAAAGGACAAGATGGCCGGTACAGCGCCACAAAGGCTACACGATACAAACTCGACGCCACACGGCTTACAACGCAATCCACAACCACCAAACAACGAGGACTCTCCTTGTACCATGAAAGATTTAGAACTAGCCAAGCTCCATGCTCAACACACTGTGGTAAAACTGAGAAAACTGACAGCCGCATTCCAAATGTTTATCTAGACAAGGTTCTAAAATAGTTGTAATCCTTGCAATTTATTTTCCTTTTGTAATTTTATTATCTTTTGGTAATTTTTTCTTTTATTATTCTGATTTTTAGAGATACTCTTTTCTCATTCTAGGGATGGAAGATTTAGGCGGCTACTAATAAAGCTCAACTATTATCCCTATGACATTTGGCCTCTTTTCTCAAATTTTTATATTTTTCTGATTTCTTCGAGAAAAAAGCATGCCAAAAATTTTATCCCTATGACATGAAGCACACATAGTCGGTGGCCGACCACCAACTTCGTCTCCACCCTTCTCGAGATACCCAGACACCATGCCCTAGGTCTTAGGGCTCTGCCGCCGCTGTCAACCTACCATCAGAGTGTCGCCGATGCGTGCCCCTCCGCTTCCAAGGCCCACCTCAAAGGACAATAGAGCTCGGGCAGTAGCAACACCTTCCCCCACGCCGGTGACGGTTCCAACAGTGGCGGACCTAGAAACTTTTGGAATCCTAGGCGAACGAGCTTAAGATGTGAACATGTCAAAAAATCGCTATAAAATATAAAAAAACGCAAGCTTTGCGCAGTCGGCAAGCCTAGCGGTTGCCCGGACGCTGGGTCGGCCCGTGCTTCCAAGGAACGCCGTGCTCGGGACGGCACCATCATCTTCCTCCACGCCGGCGACGGTTCCATGTCTTCCTTCGCCTCCATGTCACCGTGAACTTCCTTGGGAGAACCGGCAATGACCAGCCTCACCACCACACCGAACACTGTCTTACTCTCGGAAAGCTCAAGTATCATATCTTCTTTCGAATCATCACATGTTCTTTTGCCCCTAATTCCACTAAGTAGAGAATTGTTTATGATCTGCAATTCTGCATCCCTAAAAAAAGATACGGTGATGTTTCTGTCTGCATTTCAAATGCCTCTTCAGAGTTCAGACCATTCCTTAATTTGCACACCCTTATATTCCTCAATGCTTATGATCTGTATGTACAAGGACAACCTCGCATGTTGCCTTTGATGATCTCCCCCAGCCGTTTCAGATTTAGAGTTTCAGAACCTACTTGTACAGATATACACCAGCCGTTTCAGATTTATAGTTTCAGAACCTACTTGTAGAGATTTTTGGAGATGGGTGCATATACTAATAAAAATGTTTAATGTTTACACCCGGCCTCTGCATAACTAAGATGCACACAGCCACACAAACGACAGAACTAAAGGAAAAAAGAGTAGGCATGCATTACACAAAGCGGCTAATGAAAAAAAGTCTATAATCTAAGGCAGATCAATCCTCAAGTAACGCGGCCATCCATGTCGGTAGAAATTATCCCTCGCTGTATCCTCCAATCGCGTACATCCCTCCACAAATAAGTCGTGAAATTCCGTACGTTGGAGAATAGTCCATGATCGAAGAAAAGTCATTGCTCGGTAAATAACCTACTTGTACAGATATACGTGTATTAGTGTATACACCCACCACACCCACACTTCACAGTTTGATTGTGTCACAAACAGGGGAGACACTAGAGAGTGTCATGTTCTAAATAGAAATGAAGAGAAAGTAGATATCTTAGAAACCCATTAATAAGCATGGCCAAATAAGAGGAAATCAATCAACTCACAGCAATGTATTGTTGCAACCTTGTAGACCATAGCAGATAAGAATCATTGCATGATATAAGTCAGGTTCATGTCGTTGAACAGAGAAAAGCTAGCGACAAAATCAAACACACAGATCATCTAGTTAATAGAAATTAGTGTAGGAATGCATGTTAGTTATACAAGCATCCTCGGGAATTATTTTACCTAAGAACAATAGTTGCTAGATTATCTATTTGGGTGATGACTGGACAATTGCACGCACATCCCTCAAATACATCAGAGACTTATTCCTGAGTGTTCAGTACAGTTGTGGTGTTCCTATATGTATACAAACATCATGATTGCATGTTTGTTTAATTTAGCAGTGTACGTAAGAGGTAAGACAGAACCATAATATCAGGTTGATGACTTTTTTATCATGGCACACCTTTGAATTTGGAGATTAAAGTTTGTACTGTCCTGGAACTCAAAATTGTGTGATGTTCCTCTGTATATAAGCTCGTTACACTGGAACATCAATTTCAGAGAAGTAACTGTTTTTTTTCTTCATATAAAAGTATATATTCTAATTATATATATGTTCTTGTTAATCTCTGTTATAATTGCGACAAGAAGATAACGAAGAACGAAAATAAAATCACAGCAAGGGGACACGGATTTAACGTGTAAAAACCTCTCCAACAAAGAGAGGAAAAAACCACGGGCGCTAGCCAGCGAAACTTCACTATATTGGAGAGTGTTTACAAACGCCGGAAATTTTACAGATGCAACTCATCCCAACCGGTGTCTTACAAGAGGTTTATATAGTGGTGGAAACCCTAAACCCTAAACCCTAAACTTGGATCAACATAAAAAAAACCTAAACCCTAAACCCAGCATCAGAAGTTGGCCTATACTTTGTAGATTTTGGATCAACATATAACAACATATTCTCTTCCATGTCTGACTTGCCTAGTGATTGGCCAATCCATGAAGTCACTTCAGATCGAAGAGGCGGCCAACTCGGGTGGCGAGTTCTTGGGTGACAACAACTTGCAATTCTGTTTTTTCATTTATGACCTTGGTGTTAGGAACAACTTTATGCCTAGACAGTGTAAGATCTTCTATAGAAACATTCGTGACCTGTAGACAGTCCACAATTTTAAATACAAACTTGCAACTCAACAAAGTTTTTCTTTCCTTTTTCAGATGTTGCATTTTCCTGGTAATTCTCCACTCAAGATGTCTAGTAAACCATCTTATCATCAATGGAAGCCATGAATTTGTGAGCATGATCAGTTTCAAACCACCATTCTCCATATAAGTGCAAACCTTTATTGTCGATCATCTATAATTATGTCGAACAACCATTGTCATAAGTTTGTGAACGTAGGTTATGCTTGTAAGCTCTTATTTTGGGCATGTAACAAGGTCGAGATTGAGAGTTTACTGATGTATATAAACCATTTATGTCCTTATTATTGCTACTGGTACATCTCATCTAGACTATGGTTTTCCTTCTGGTATAAAATTTACTCTTGTTCCTTTTGATCTTGATTCTCTACGTCCCAGTTCAGTTGTGGAAATTTCCTGTGATTTTTGGGGAATTTTTTGCTATATTCGTTTAGGCATTGTAGAAGCAGGTACTTATGTTGCATACACATGAGAGATTGCCGAGCAGAGACTAGCGGTATCGGGCGACAGAGTGGAGGAGTATGGAGCGGCCCTTGCGGCTCTGCTAAGCGGCCTTGCCACTTACATCCTGACTGAGAGTGACATGGATGGAAGAAAGAGAAGAAAGTTCAACATTGGCCAAGGAGGACTGGTAGTGACATTGATGCAAGGAAGATAACAAAATTCAAATTTGGCAGAGGTGGACTGATAGTGACATGGATGCAAGGAAGAGAACATAATCCAAATTTTGCTGAGGAGGACTGGTAGTGACATGGATTCAAGGAAGAGGAGAAAATTCAACTTTGACTGTGACTGGTAGTGACATGGATGGAAGGAAGAGCAAAAAATTCAACTTTGGCTGAGGAGGACTGGTGGTGACATGGATGGAAGGCAGGGAATAGAAGAAAATTCATGTAAATAACAGTGTTTAGCGCGTCACCCTATATATCCAGGATCTTCTCCTATATTATGGACTTAAACAGGGATAAACACTCGTTGCCCTGGCAATGGAGCTTTTAGTTAAGTTCTTGTTGTTCATCATCACCATTCCACTTTACAACTTAGCCTCTGGTTCCCAAGCAGAAACCAATGCTAGCACCGACCACCTTGCGCTCCTTTCCTTCAAGGCTCTCATAACTGATGATCCCTCAGGAGTACTGAATTCATGGGGCAACGCGTCCAACGCCAACCACTGCCAATGGAGCGGCGTCACATGCGGCGCGCGAGGGCAGCGGCGCGGGCGTGTTACATCACTTGAGCTGCCCAGGCTCAACCTCTCCGGTATCATTTCTCCCATGATAGCAAATCTCACTTTACTGAAGAGCCTTGACCTTTCAGAGAATCAGCTGCATGGTCCTGTCCCCCATGAGTTCGGCCTTCTCATCGGTCTCAACAGTCTTGATCTGAGCTTCAACGCTCTCAATGGCGAGATCCCGCCCTCCCTTTCAAGTTGCTCCAGTCTTCGGAACATCAGCCTTGGCTTCAACAACCTTCAAGGTAAGAAATTTGTATGTTGGTGATCCTATTTTTTCTCAGCCTTTTCGTATATGTTATAGTTATCCGGATTTATTTCGATAAACATAAAGGACAAATATGTCAAAACAGTATGTCACTTGGAGTATGCTTGAAGTGTCCAAGATCAAAAATCAGAATACTACGTTGTATTCATTTTAAAAAAAAAAATCTATGCATGGATGCTAGATATATTGTTTTATAAATTTGGCAGCTTGCTTGTAGTAGAATGGGCATTTATTTATTTTTCCTCTGTTCTATTAGTTTCTTGAACAAACCTATTTATGTTACTCGTTGTGCTAAAAGTCTCTTGCTTTTTTGTTTGGCTGAGAAAAATGCAGAAAAGGGAATCTAAAATAGAAAGACAGGAAATTAACCTACTCTAACAAGAGAAGTATTGTTTCTTTCTTTCATTAATGTATCCTCAAAAAAGGAGATGGAAATTCTTTCTTATTTCAGTTGAACTTTTTATTACAAGTGCAATATTTTTCAGTAACTAGTCGCATGTCCGTGCTTTGCAACAGAAGCACAAATTATGACATAGATGAATATTCAAGCTAATACAACTTAACTATCAAATTCTCCAAGCTTCCATGCTTGTTGTAATTACAAATACAAAGATATTTTTTTTGTGAATTACAATCACAAAGATCAAGCGAGAGAAAAAATCCCATGCACGCAGGGAGAACGACGGCATGTTTCGGTGAGAACGGCAATCCTTTCTGACGAACCTCCGTCCAGATCAATGGTGCAAGTCAATATATGCTCTAATCCTTCCGGTTCCTTTGGTAGTTCGGTTTACTAGGGATATTGATGGTAAGGGTGGCATGATCGTGCCCGTCTAGCCACGCGGTGACCTGGGCCTTGTTTTTGTCGCTTGTTCTCTTTTCTATTACTGTAGTTTTCTTTTGCCTATCCTATTTAATTAGGCGTCAAACGAATGATGCAAATAAAAAAATTCAGATTTGAAATCATTGGACCTTCATCTCAGAGAAGTTCATAGAAAATTAAAAAGGACCCCCCCCCCCCCCCCCAATGGATGTGGATCTCTCCCTCTCCTGGCTTAGTTCTTTCTTTCTTCTCATTTCCAAAATATGTATTGCACGAAGAAATGGAAGCAATTAGCAACCATATATAAAGTTTAACATATATTAACTTAGTACGGTATCCTAACATGTCACTAATATTGAGATGGTGATCTTCATGCAGGTGAAATTCCTGAAGAGCTTGGAAGACTTGTGGATCTACGGTCACTCAGTCTACTGTATAATAGTCTAGTAGGCAACATTCCTGCTGATTCTTTTCAGAACCTTCAGAAGTTAGAGTTCCTATCATTGGCTAGAAACAAGCTTTCAGGGATCATTCCGCACTCTTTAGGAAACCTCACTTCACTAACTTACCTTCTTCTGAATAACAATAGTTTTACTGGTACGATCCCACCAACACTGAGTGAACTCTCCTATCTAACCAAGCTAGGTTTGGTAGGTAACAACCTTACTGGAGGCATACCTCCGTCACTAGGAAACCTTTCTAATCTCTTATGGCTTGATATTGAGTATTAGTGGTACGATACCTACATCATTAGGGAATCTGTACTCTCTTACACTTCTCGAAATTGGTGACAATCAACTTACAGGCCCTATACCACCCCAGCTTGGTAATCTTCAGAACCTTTATTATTTGTCTTCAGAGTTCAACAATCTCACTGGTCCCATTCCTAGTTCCATGTTCAACCTCTCCTCAGTCCAACTCTTCTCACTTCAGGTAAACAGCCTAGAAGGATCATTGCCTGAGGATATGGGTAATAGCTTTCCTCAACTGCAATACCTAGACATGGGTGTCAATAATTTTCATGGGTCCATCCCATCATCTTTGTGTAACTCTACAAACCTCAGGGACCTATTGCTAGGGAATAACCTGTTCTCGGGAACAATTCCCCCATGTCTAGGACAGCTAGATGGCTTGTTTAGGTTGGAGCTAGGTGCCAACCAGTTTAAGGCAAGAGGTCCTACCGACTGGAACTTTCTCGCTGCTCTAGCAAATTGTAGCATTTTGAGCTATCTGGGCTTATCCGCTAATAACTTAGGAGGAATCATGCCAAACTCGATAGCAAATCTTTCTAGATCTCTGATAATTCTGTATATAGACTACAACACAATAGAAGGAACCATACCTGAAGGAGTCGGGAACCTTCTAGGCTTAACACAGATTGCTATGGGTGGGAACATCCTGCGTGGCACAATTCCAGATTCTCTTGGCAGGCTAAACATGTTGCAAGACATAGAACTTGAACAAAACAAATTACAAGGAGTGATTCCAACATCCCTTGGAAACCTCACAATGTTGAGCCAACTTCGTTTGGCAGATAATATACTCAGTGGAAACATACCATCCAGTCTTGCAAACTGCCCACTTAACTGGCTGGATCTTCAAGGGAACAAGCTAACAGGTTCAGTACCAAAAGAGATTCTTCAAATACCCACACTCTCTGCCTTCTTGAATTTGCAAGACAACATGCTGTCAGGGCCATTGCCTTCAGAAGTAGGTAGTTTGAAAAATCTGCAACATCTTGACATATCCAACAACAAAATTTCCGGTGAGATTCCAGAATCGCTAGGTGAATGCTTGGTCTTGGGATACCTCAACTTGAGTACGAACTTGTTTGAAGCATCCATTCCATCCTCACTAAGCAACCTACGAGGCCTTGAGATGATTGACCTTTCATACAACAACTTGTCGGGACACATTCCGGAGTTCATTGGAAGCTTCTCTGGAATAATTTACCTAAGTCTGTCCTTCAATGATTTTGAAGGTGCGGTCCCGGAACAAGGTATTTTTCAGAATCGTAGTGCATTCTCCATCACAGGAAATAGTAGGTTGTGTGGGGGAATTCCAGAACTGAGGCTGCCACCATGCTCAAACAAGCTCTCCCAGAAGCATCACCCTCGAAAAATCAAGCTTATAATACTAGCACCCATTGCAGCCGCCTTATGTTGCATCATTTTATTTTCCTTGCTCGCCATATGGTTTTTTGGGTGCAGACCATTGAGGAAGTCCCCAACCACAGATACATCGATGAATGAATACCCAAGGGTTTCTTATGGTGAATTAGCAAGAGGAACCGAGGGGTTTTCTCATACAAATCTTATTGGAGTGGGCAGCTTCGGATCAGTTTATAAGGGGTTCATACAATATGACGGCAAAGGCACTACTGTTGCGATAAAGGTACTTAACCTTCAGCAGCACAGAGCATCACAGAGTTTCCTTGCAGAATGCCAGGCCCTGGGACATGTTCGACACCGAAATCTGGTGAAGATCTTAACTGTTTGCTCAAGTCTTGATTCGGCAGGAAATGATTTCAAAGCTTTAATCTATGATTTAATACCCAATGGAAATCTGGATGAATGGATTCATAATCCAGGTAGCAGAGATGGTAAGGGAACGTTGGATATCAGCCAGAGATTAAACATTGCAATTGACATAGCCTCAGCGCTTGATTACCTCCACAACCATCAATCAAGACCCATAGCCCATTGTGATCTGAAGCCAAGTAATGTTTTACTAGATTATGATCTGGTTGCTCATGTCGCTGACTTTGGTCTAGCAAAGTTTCTATCTGAAGAAGCTAGATCGCTACAAAATTCAACTAGCATGGAAGGACTTAGAGGAACTATTGGATACATCGCCCCGGGTAAGCCCATGGTCTAGTTGAATTTAGCATTTTAGGCACATTTCTGCACAAGTGACATGACCAACATACTCATATGATAATTCACTCAGAAGAATAGTTTTCATGCCATTCTCGCAAATATGAGATACTGCTTCTGTTGCAACATTCATTAATATGCCAAAAGCTTCCATTTATATTATCCGGCTATATTGATACTTTCAATTCACCTCGTGACAACTTGCGTTTCAGAGTATGGAATTGGCAATGAAGTTTCTACACATGGGGATATCTTTAGCTATGGTATACTTCTTCTGGAACTATTCACTGCAAAAAGACCAACTGACGATACAGTTAGGGAAGGCCTTAGCCTTCATCGTTTTGTCGAGATGGCACTGCCAGACAGAACATCTGCGATAGTCGATCAAAGTTTGTTCCTAACTGAGCACAGTGGAGCGAGCAAATCAGACATCGCCAAGAAGGCAGAGATAGACATGAGGTGTGTCACTTCAGCTCTCACAGTGGGCATCCAATGTTCAAAGCAGCAAGTGTCGGAGCGGATGCAGATAGCTGGTGCTTTGAGGGAAATGCACAGGATAAGAGGCGAAATGAGCCAAACCATGGTAGGCAGTAGCAATTGAGTAAGTGCTTGAAGACAGTCGAAACTTAGCAACAGCCATGGTAATGGTGCAAAGAATGAGCTTCCACGTCTTATGTTTTCAAGATTAGGTACAGAAATTTTAGCATGAGCAGCAGTACTGTAAAACAGCATGCTGTTTAGCACAACTGCGCCATTATTCCCTCCTAATTGATGCACTGTATACGTCACATGATTAGTGTAAGAGTAAAGAGTAGGGCACTAGCACACCTCCAACTTTGAATGATGATTGAAATCTTCAATTTCTGGATGCGGCATTTGAGCTCGGAACATCATTTATCCTTGCACACATTTGTCTCTGGAGTTTGAAACACAATGGCTCTCAGCACGAATCAACCAGACAAGAATGTCAGCAGTCTCAACAGAAACTTGAAAGGAAATTCTTATTATTCAATCATCCGAGTTGCCATTTCAACGGAAAGAAGGGAAACACAAAGGTAAAAATGAAGGGAAATGCAGAGAAACAACTTAGAAACACGGCTGGAACTTTTCAGTCCTCTGGATGCAGCATTTGAGCTTGGATGGTCGATCAGTTGTCCTTGGTTGGGTAGGAAGCCATCTTGTTAATACCGCAGAGGCCCTCACCCTTGCCGGTGCCCCTCTTCATCCTGATGTACCCCTTCTCGCCCCACTTGTCGCCCCACGAGTTCTTCACCACGATGTAGTCGTGGCCCTTACCCTTGTCAGACCCGTACCCAACCGCCGCCACTCCATGGTCCAGCTGCGCGCCGCATGGGCCGTCGAAGACTCCCTATACAACAGCAAACAAAAAATGTTTCAGATAGTTGCTCCAAACAGAACTTTCAGACTGAACATAAAAAAGAGTGTGAACTGGAAAATGTCATCCAACATGAGCATGCCATGTGGGGCCACATGCCAGTAGTCACAGATACGCTGATGGTGTTTTTCAAAATGGATGCTTACCCCGCTGTAGAACTGGAAGTGCCTGCCGGAGGCCTCAATGGCGACGGAGATGGGCTGGTGTGCCAGTGCCTTGATCAGCGACTGCTCATCATTGGCTGGGACATCCTCGTAGCCGCTGATCATCACCGCCTCGGACTCGCTCTTCTTGCCATCGCCGCAGCTGCCTTCCTCCATGAGGTACGGGTAGGCCTCCTCGGTGTGGAGCCCGCCGCTGGAGGCGATGTAGGAGAAGGCATAGTCCATCATGCCGCCGTTGCAGCCGTTGTTGCCGTCCACACTGCAGTCGATGAGCTCCTGCTCCGACAGTGCTGTCAGGTTGCCCGTCACGATGGCGTTGATCCCTTCCACCGCCGCCACCGTCGAGAAGGCCCAGCAGCTGCCGCACTGCCCCTGGTTCTTCACGTCCGTCACCGCGCCCTTCTTCCTCCAGTCCACCGACTTGGGCAGGTCACCGGCATTGACCTCCTCGTACCTGAAGCTCCGGCTGCTGCTGCTGCTGCTCCGGCGAGCCGGAGGAGCGCTGAGGCCGAGGTAGGCGGCCTTGAACTCCTCGTGGGTGAGGTCGGCAAACTCGTTGAGGCCGAGCCAGTAGCTGGTCACCTCCCTGTTGATCTCATCGATGTGCTTCAGGTTGTCCTTGAAGATCTCGAACCGGTGCAGCTTCTCCTCGAAGCTCGCGTACGCCTTCTGGTGCTTGGCCAGCCACCTCTCGAACAGCTCCACGATCCTGTCGTGGGAGGCCAGGTCCTCCTCCGAGTACCCGACAATGGAGAACTCGCTGTTGCGAGCCACGCAGGCGCCGACACAGAGGAGAAGAAGAGCAAGGGAGAGCTTCACAGCAGAAGCCATGGCTGATTGATACCTGGAATGGAAAGTGTTGTACTGATGGCTGGTTGGGTTGCAAGATGGAGGAGAGGATGCAGCGTATTTGTAGCCTCAGTCTGGGCATGGGGATTGAATTGCTTCCAAGCAAAGGCAATGTTGAAAAGATAGAGGCAGTGCCTGCCATTGCCATTGAGTATTTTATTTTAAATCATGCCAAGGCTTCAAGCTTTGATCTCTGGAGATGAGACTTTGCTTCCAAGCATGTTTTGGATTCTGGGTGCAGCGTGAGCATCTCTTTCTGTTTGTGGTGCCTGCAAAAAGTGCAGATGAAATCTTAGTGCCTGTGAACCTCACTGAAAGCAAAATCTTAGTTTGCATATACCTGAAGTCTGAACTGGAGAAGGAAACTGTACATGGAAGCTGATGGATGGATGAACTATCAGTGTCAAGAGATTTTCATGAGTCCTTTCCATGTTAAGGCTTCTTGCCTCAGACAGCTGAACATAGTAAGGTACAATGATTTCTGTATTTGTTCAACAGACTGCTGAATACTGAAAGGTGGTTTCTGTATTTGTGCACAAGATTATTTCAGAAACAGTAGATATGTCACTTATGTCTAGAACAGAAATGTGGTACAGAACCTTTCTGAAAAGTGGCATGAAAATATAATGTCCTGGTGACCACAATTGCTACTTGGAGTAAAAGAGGGGCATCAAGTTCATCATGCTGTGCCATATGCATGAGTCATTGTGTGACATACTCATTTCTCTTTGCAGACCATACAAAAGTCAACAAGACAGATGCTGTGAAAATGGCAAGGATAATTTTGAGTAGGCTGCTTTTAGCTACACAAGAACATTTCATCGGTGTTAAAGGAGTACATACTTTCAGAAAAGGCATAAAGTGAACCAACAAACTATATTCAGAACAAAATATAAACTGACAAAATGAACATATTTCCTTAGCAACTCGAGATAGAATTTTATGAATTCTAACGGAATTATAATTTTCCTAATTTAGGTTCTTGGTTTCTTAATACAGGATTGATAGATTTGGTAGTTATAATTCCAGTGAAGCTTTAGTTGGTTGCTTTATTCAGAGCCCTCATGGTATGTTCACACAATATGTTGAGGAGAGGAAAACATAAAAATTGGCACCATATTCTCCACAGTACCCATACCAGCACCACCGAATACATTATCAGGTATAAAGGCTCACGCAGAAGATGCATAAGACACAATGATCTGTGCTACTACAGACATCACGTTTGAGACATTATAGTCAAGTATGTAACCATTCCACATAGCTAAATAAACTGAGTGCAGGTTTCTCCAGATGGAGTTTAAAGCTGGAATCAAGGTATAGGATGGCCCTTCATGTAGGCTTCTCGTAGCTGTTCTGATCTCTGAACTCCGCCATCTTACTTTTGATATATTCTCCCATATGAGGCTGGATAAACATGTGCGTAGGGTCAAGAATGTGCACGATGAACCTCTCTGATGCGGGCATTGAAGCATTCAGATTGACAATGAACTGGGCCATCGGTACATCACTGGAAACAAAGCGATAAGCCAGTGGATCAAATGAAACTGCAAAGTGATGGTCAAAGGAATAAAATGGTTGAGCCTTTTGGGATTTAGGAGCTTACCAGGAGACGAACAACCCCTTGATTGCATTAACCATCTTTAATTTGTGTGCTCCGGACAGTACAGTATTACCTGTATGGAAACATCACAGCCATGTCATTTGGCGTAGTAATGGTACTGGAACATTCACCAACAATCTGACATACCATGTGAACATCTACAGTCACAATAGGTGAACCATTCAGCCAGCAACACAAAAGACTAAAGTGTCTAAGAAGAGCTAAATGCCCAAAATACACCGGTCACAGGTTTGCTTTCTTCTTTTTATACCTCTGAACAAATACTGACTATTTATATCTTCAGTGTGGACAGGGACTAGCAGATTGGAAACAGAATCCAACATGTGGCAGGTTCAGGGGAACAATTTTTGAGAACAAACTTCCTGTTAGTATTTCAGCAGTGCTATTTGGAGAAGCAACAGATTGGATACGTGGGGATGGATTAGATGAACTGAACGAATATTGAGGATAACACGTAAATGAACTGCAGAGCCATCAAAAGTTTAATTGATGAGAGCAATATCTGGGAGAAAATATAATGAAAGAAAGGTCATCATTATTGGCCAAATCTCTATGAAGGGCAAGTATCAACCAATCTGATCAGGTTTAGCCTGAAGTGAACAAGATTTTGAGAGTATTATCTAAATGAACTCCATACTCAATGACCATTACACATGTTAAGCTACAGAATTATTACCAACATTTCCTACATTAGCATAACTGGACCTCCATAGAGTATCAGCCAAAATCTGATCAAGATTTTCAGAGCATTGTCTAAGTGATTTGCATACTCGATGATCATTGCACAAGTTAGGCTAAATTACTATTTCCTACATTAGCCGCAGTAGGACAAAACTACTGTTTTGTTACATGGCCTTCCAAAATACAAAGTTCCGCAGGAAATATCATCAAAGGCAGGTTATCAGTATCAGCCAAATTTCTTCAGAGGGCAAGTATGAAACAAACTACACACAAGATGGTGAGGTTAAGTGCGAAGTGAATAAGATTTTCGGAGTAACATCTAATTGAACTCCACAGTCGATGGACACTGCAAAATTTACTGCTCCAAACAATAAACGGTAGAATATTGATCCCAGAAACAGTAGCTTGCACATGCCTATCTAGAAACAGATTATCACATTCTTCAGCCTGGATTTAAATTGTTCATGTGCAGTTCCTACTGTTCCACCGCGCTGCTAAATTGCTATATGTTGCAACAATATATGCATTGTGCACATCGTTATTGCTATCCTAAAACAGTTTGATCAGCACCATGTCCCCAGGATATGATGAGGAGTTTCAACTCAAGCGCAAATCCCTGACCTGTTGTGCTAAGCTAAACATGGCGAACCTCAATGACCTAGAGGACTAGTCAAGAGGAAAGATCGAAGGGATTCGGGAAGGTGGGAGGCGCACCTGGTGAGGACGCGTCGGCGGCGAGGAGGGAAGGGCGGGGCCTGCTGCCGGAAGGAGATCCAGCGGCGGCGGGATGGAGGCAGCAACCGCCGTGAGAGCACTTGGATCCGAAAGGTGGAAGAAGAGAAGGGAAAGCCTCCGTGAACAAAACCCAGTGCGAGCGAAGCCCACTAAATGGGCCCAATCTGATCTAAGGCCCACTAGGGGGCGGGCTAATTGACTCTATCAAATACGACCTCCCCTGAACAAAAGAATGCATAATTGACCCCAAATTCCCTGCAGAAAATATGCAATGACGTTTTTTTATATGAAAAAAATCCAGTGACCTGTCTGTAGTAGATTTAGAGGTACTAGCAGGCTAAATTTTAGATCAAGACGACAAACATAAAAAAAACTGATTTCTTGTAAAAAAATTACTAATACAATATATTTTGGCTAAATCCAAACCCTAGACGGCATAACATCGTTGCACAAAGTCATGATGACAGAGCCAATATTATCTTCCACAACATAGTTCTTTATTCTTTTCTCTGTCATGGAAAAGTTTGCAAACTTAAAGTTTGGCGTCATCGATGAAAGTCGTATGTACGTCTTGGAGAGAGTTCTTTCGTATCTTTCGAGATCCACCCTACAATATGAGATAAAAAATACCAAAAAATAAGAGTAAACTCATCATGTGCCTGCAAGGTATTAATATTAATATAATAGAGATATCTAATTGCAGGACTTTCAGTATGTACGCCTTGTGGACAACATCTCTCATGCGAGAAAAATATGTAATATGAATAGGAATTAGCATGAAGTGGTTTTAAAAATGTGACAGTTGTTGTTGAAGAAGCCAATTCCCACCAGGAGGCGAGGAGGGGTGGCTGCCCGGCTCATCAATTCCTGTGTAGGGTATCTAGTACATCTCTTGCTGACCTGCTCCAAGGATGCTGCTGCGCCGCAGTGCCATTGTAGGATTGATATGTTTGAGCAAAGCATTTTTCTAAGCAGGAGCCAAAACAGTATGCTGGGCTATGGGCCTGGTTCAATAAGTGAAAGGCCCAATTCGCATCATGCAGCTCTACCCAGCTAGAAACGACTTGGTAGTGCCCGACCACGTCCTACCAACGGCTCATACCCTAAAAAAACGGCTCATGTTCCTTCTTCTTTCCCTTCTAAGTTATTTTTTGATCTATTTCTTCATCGACAACAACAAAGGAGGCCAGGTTCTTTATAATTCTTTTGTTGATTAGGGTTCATATGCATGTATTTTTATGTTTTCTTCCTTATTCAGTGGTAGAAGATTATTCCGTGTGAAGGTCAGTCGTCAGGCAGTAGCTTTCTTTCATGTAGCTTAGGTGCTTCTTCTCAGGGATGCAAGGGTAGTGCTCTCTATGTGCCACCGCAAAGGGATTTGGGCAAAAAATGTGGAGGATTAATAACAATCATCGTTTAACAATTGTACCTCAGCAAAGGCTTCGTAGACGTCCATAACAGTTTGCTTTTCCTTTCTTGTGTTTGTTCCTGTGTTGGGAGTTGTCTAGTTATCTAGCTGGCTTGAGGGAGTGGTTTTGGACAATTAGATTGTCGTTTGATGGTTCTATAGTAAGAATAGGACAAGGAGTGTGTGGGTGTTTTTTTTTTTGTTTCTTTTTTGGTTCGTCATTGTAAAGTTGGTGTTTCCACTCCGGACTTTGGTTACTTTGCTTTTAAGAAAGTAGGATGTTAAGACTTTTGTCTAAAAGGAATTGCAGCTCATGCAAATTAAGATATATTTTTTGTGTACCACAATTAAGACCTGCTATTTTCTCAGTGCATCTTTCTTTTTAGCATCAACATGAAAACATGATTTTCTAGCGTATGCATAATCTGACTTTATAAACTGTATTTTTGTACATAGCACTTTACTTACTCTATCCTTGCATGACATATTCTGACAAGGTGAAGTTTAACATCCTTAGAAATGTGTAAGTGTGGTATCCTGCAAGCGAGTTTATGCTTAAGATAGTGTTGCAGCATTACTATATTTTTTAGCGCTTGGCCATTGATACACATAGTGTGTTAAGGTCTAGATTTTTTTCTGTTTGCCACTGACTTTGTGCGGCTGGAAGTTAATTCTTTTTATCTTTTTTTTACTATAGTTACTTTTTTTCTTAGTATTTTACAACTATGAAGGCTTCATGCGTATATTTACATATGGTACCATTGTTCAATTAACTATATACACGTATTCTTTGATACGTCGTAAACGTATCTATAATTTTTGATGTTCCATACTTGTAGTATCCACTTTGCTTTGTTTTGTCTACACTTTGAGGTATTTTTATACATTTTCTGGAACTAACCTATTGATAAGATGCCACAGTGCCAGTTGTTTGTTTTCTGCTGTTTTTGGTTTCAGAAAAGGCAGAAAATTAATATTCTTGGAATTGAATTGGACAAAAGCCAAATTCATTATTTTTTCCGGAGCAACACGGAACCACAAAGCAGAGACGGAGTAGGGCACCAGGGTGGCCACACCCTAGGTGGGCGTGGGCCCACCCAGGTCGCGCCCACAGGGGATGTGGGCCTCCTGGCCCTCCACCGACCTTGCCTCCTTCGCCTATAAGAAGCCTCCGACCCAAAAACCCTAAATTATCGACCGGAAAGCCATAAAAATTTCCGCAGCGCCGCCGCCACCGAAGGGGAGATTCGGGGGACAGAAAGTCTCTGTTCTGGCACCCTGCCGGGACGGGGAAGTGCCCCCGGAGCCATCTCCATCGATCTCCACCACCATCTCCATCGCCGTTGCTGATTTCCATGATGAGGAGGGAGTAGTTCTTCCTCGAGGCTAAGGGCTCTACCGGTAGCTATGTGTTCATCTCTCTCTCTCTATGCATGATCATGTTGTGGTCATGAGCTTTGTAATCAAGTAGAGCTGCTCTGCTACTCAAGTGCTTCAATGGATCTTTGCTCTCCCCATGTATGTGAAAGTGACAACGTGCACGCCATGGTGGTGGCACTTAGGCTAGAGTCTACATAAATACTCATCGTGCTTTAATAGATCTATAATTTTCCCCATGTGTGTGAAAGTGACAGCGTGCACACCGTGTGTGGCACTTACGCTAGATTACATCAATATTTATTATGAGTTATATTTTGAGTTGATTGTCTCTACGAAATTGTGGTATTTGTTGGAACCATCTAATGCTCAAGGTGACAATGTGGGGTTATCTAGATGGGGAAGGCGGACTTTGATGTGTGCTATTATAGCCCTACCATGGATTAGAGTGTCCAACCGGAGAGTAGTTCAGGGTAGTATCATGAAAATAATATATTTATATGAGAGAGTATTCACTAGTGAAAGTATGATCCCTAGCCCTTGTTTTTAAACATTAAAACACCGTTTGCATCTAGATCTGTTGCATGTTTGCTTGCTTCCATCTTTATTTCAGTTTGCTTTTAGTCTCTCCTACGTCAACAACAAGTCAAAAGCTCTTTTCTGGCACCGTTACCACTTGTATTTCACTATCTCTTCGTCGAAGTAGTGCACCTATACACCTGACAAGTGTATTGGGTGTGTTGGAGACACAAGAGAGTTCTTGTATCTTGATTGTAGGTTGCTTAAGAGGGATACCTTTGACCACTTCCTCCCTGAGTTCGATAAATCTTGGGTAATCCACTTAAGGGAAACTTGCTGCTGTTCTACAAACCTCTGCACTTGGAGGCCCAACAACTGTCTACAAGAATAGAAGTGCGTAGACATCAATCTATTTTCTAGCGCCGTTGCCTAGGAGGTAAGGTAAAAGGTACTCACATCCTACGGTGTGAGTGCTCGAAGTTATTTCCTTTAGATTCTATAATTTTATCTTTTTGTTTCTTGTTTTCACTAGATAGGATTAATGGAAAACAACAACAAAATTAGAGAGCTTTATAGTATTTATCTTGAGTTAGGACATGAAGTGTTTGAAGAGAAAATTAAAAAACCTATAAAACTTTATTTGCATGCTAATAGCAATGTTATTAGTATGAATTCTTTGAACACCATTATTTCTAATGCTATGGAAACGTCTAAGCTTGGGGAAGCTAGTTTTTATGAAAATGATCTTTTTAGTTCCCCAGCTTTGGAAGATAGCTATTCTATTGCTTATGATGATACAAAGCCTCCAATATATGATGATTACAATGATGAATATGATATTTTCAGTCCACCTACTATTGAGGAGGAAATTGATTGTGATTACAATATGCCTCCTATATTTGATGATTATGGTGATGAGAATAGTAATGATAGCTATTCTGTTGAATTTGCTCCCACTATAATTAATAAGAGTTACTATGCTTATGTGGAGAGTAATAATTATTATATGCATGTGGCCCATGATAAGAATGTTTTATGTGATAGTTATATTGTTAATTTTATTCATGTTTTTACTAAAAGTTATTATGAGAGAGGGAAACATGGTCTTATGCATCTTAAAAATATTAAGTTTCCCCTCTTTATGTTGAAAATTTTGAAGTTGCATTTGTTTTGCTTTCCTATGCTTATTGCTTTGTACTTTTATGACTTGTTTCTTTACAAGATTCCTATGCATAGGAAGTGGGTTAGACTTAAATGTGTTTTGAATTTGCTTCTTGATGCTCTCTTTTACTTCAATTCATATATCTTATGTGAGCATCTTCTCAAACTATCAAGCCTAACTTAAAGGTGTTAAAGAAAAAATACTTGTTGGAAGATAACCCAAGATTTTTATTGAGTCTTGGAAGTTATTACTTCAGTAATGACCTCTCCTTATCTTTTTAATTTGATTTTTGTGCCAAGAATAACCTCCAATGAGAGGGAAGTAAGATTTGGAGAGTTGCTGTCCCGAAATAGAGTTTTGTTCTCCACCGTAAAAATTTGTGAGGAATATTTGTAAGTCCGATTGAGATGATATTTTGCGAATAAATCCCCCAGTATGTTAGATAACTTTCGTTAGTTCAACACTTTTTGATTGGAGCAACAGAAGGTCTTTGAAAAAATCGGTTTCTATCTGCTGGTCTGTTTTGACAGATTTCTGCCATTATTTGTATTTACTTCTTATTAATTTTATTTTGGGTTCACTTTAGTAAATTGAAATTTTTGAGGGAATTGCTACAGTAGCTTGTGTCTTTAGTAAAAGTTTTGCTGTTTTAAAACTAAACTCAAAGGTTTATTATTTTTTAATACACTAATGTTGCTAATGAAGATTGTGTGGAGTTTTGTATGAAGGAAAATTTTCAGGTGGAGAGAGAGAATGATGTAATAAGATGAAGAATGAACAAAATCTCAAGATTGGGGATGCCACCCCGTGTCACCCCAATAAATATTCAAGAGTTACAAGCGTCAAAGCTTGAGGATGCCCAAGGCATCTCCTTCTTCGTTAATAAAAATCTCAGGTCTTTCTAGACACTTTATTTTTATTGTTTCATGCACAGTTATGTTGTTATTAGAGCGTATTTGTTTTAGTTTTTAGTTTTTGTTTGCTTAGTTTGCTTGAATAAGTTGGTTGATCACATCACACTTCTTTTGGAGAGAGACATGCTCACTAATTTTTATTGATTATTATCATTGTGAGTTGTTTCAAATAAATCGATTGGTATTGGAAAAGAGTAGAAAGCTTCATGCTTATAGTGATACAAAAGGGAGCTTGCTTTGACTGTGACTTAGACTTTATCATGCCATGCTAGATGTTGTTTTGACCTTACTCTTAGTGATTATTGTTGTAGCATGACTTGATCCAAACAATCAGGATTGCTTAATGTGCCTTGAAAGAATCATGCATTGTTTTAGCATATAAGCATAATATTGTGGTATTCTCTTTTGATGCTTTGTTTGGGTTGACTTGACACATGCTCACACCATGTTATGACTATGAACCAGTCACCATAGCCTCTATGATTATTTAGTTTTTGACTTGTGGTACCATTTTATGCTTTGATTAGTAATGTTTTGTCGCTCTGCATGATTATGGTCATTATTGCTCTCTTAGTTGGCCGCTCCCAGTCTTTTACTAGCCTCCACTTGTATGAGTAAGCTCTACTCATGCATCCAACTCCCAAGAAACCAAGTTATTCCAAAGTGTTCACTATAAATTCCTATGCATGGTGTGTTACACCATTCCAAGTATATTCTTGTTTTCATCTACCTTCCAATTAAAAAGTCATTTTGTTATGTAAAAATTTAGTGATTAAAGCTCTCACAAACACGATGGCACACTTTATTTTTCTTACCCCTAATAAAATTCAACCATTATGTCGTCTACGTTATATATGTTTGCACTTATACGTTGGAATTAGAAGAACCGTGCTGTCACGGGAAACGCTTTCAACATTGCACTTATACATTGTACATTGTACACATGACTCTCGTTGATCGAAACAGGAGTAGATGGATGCTCGGGCGCCAAGTAGAAGGACCCGACGTCTAAAATGGATTGTTCCGTTGGAGATGGTCTAACTTCACAAAGCAGGTGCCCTCCCGGTGATTCAAACAAATCAAAATGGACCGTTTTAGTGTCTGAAATAAATCGACCCGCCTAAGATGACCTAACTTCATAAAGCACATGTCCTCTTAACAACTCAGACCGATAAAAATGGACTGTTCCGGTGTTCGAAATAAATCGTCCCATTGTAGATAGCCTAACTTCATAAAGCACATGTCCTCTCTCACGACTCAAAAAGATCAAAATAGACCTTTTGGTCAGTTCAAGATGGCCTAACTTCATAAAGCACGTACGTCCTCTATATTCCTTCGTTCCTGAATTTTTCCACTAGTCATGACGTACATCGTATCGGAACGCAGCACGTGCTCTATATTTCTTGCGTTCTTGATGTTTCAACTAGTCATGACGTACATATCGTATCGAAACACGTTTTCTTCTGCAGCTACCCCACACGGGTCGGCAAGATACTAGCAGCCTGTCTAGTCAAAAAGTGTTCCCGCGCCCACGTACTCACTAATTGATCAAGTGAGCTGGGAAGTCGGTTTCTACTCCGTCCGTTTCAAAATATATATAAGATG
This sequence comes from Avena insularis, assembly GCA_023614405.1. NCBI lineage: Eukaryota > Viridiplantae > Streptophyta > Magnoliopsida > Poales > Poaceae > Avena > Avena insularis. The sequence continues at coordinate 359,790,720 of CM042685.1, forward strand.
TTTTAGGTTTCTGAAGAAAATATATCTAGACTTGTTTTAGTGTCTAGATTCACTTCGAACATGAGTGAACTTATATACTAAAAATAGTCTAGATACAGAACATCTTATATTTTGAAACGGAGGGAGTACTAGTGGAAAAGCAGAAAACTTTTATGCGCACCCAATAACCCTTTGCCTAGCCTCCGCCGTCCACAGGTTCAACAGTGTGGGCGAGTTGATCTTGAGCGTGGCGCAGGCGATGCGCCGATTGGCGGCCTCCGTGAAGTGCACCCCGTCCCAAGAGACATACTCCGACGGGTCCGTGCACACCGTCATGCCCGCCGCGCCGCAGAATGTCGTCATGTTGAAGTTGTATGCGCCCCTCCCGCCGCAGCACGCCGCCAAGGGCTTGTTTCTAAACCCTGTGCGATCGTTCGAGACCGATCAGGAGAATTAATTCTGGCTATTATTAACGCGTGAGGTATGAGCAGCCTACCATATTTCCATGGCGACACGATGATGTCGGCAACGGCGGAGTAGAGGTCGGTGTAAATGATGGCCGAGCCCGGGTGAGCCAGCCGGAGCTCACGGAGCATGCCATTGAGCACCCGGTTGTGCAGCCGGGCGAGATCGTTGAGGTCCGTGATGCATCCGGACTCGGGGTCATGGTCGCCGCTCGTGTAGAGTGCCAGCAGCTGCGGCTCGCAGCCGAGCGGTATCATCCCCGGAACTAGGACCGTTCTTGCTCCGGCGGCGATCACCTCCTGCATACACATTGTTAATTGACACTGTTATTAATGATCATTGGAGTGGTGGGGATAGCTTACGTACGGTCAAGACTGAACGGACGGCGGCGACGATGTGCGGCACCAAGGTCCGCGCCTCCCGGGCGGTGTTGTTCCCCAATGCCACGAGGTAGTCGTTCACTCCGATCTCCCCGACGACGAACAGCGACCTCGCCATGATCCTTCTACGCTCTATTATTGTAAGAGGATAATGCAAAAAGACAAGATTAGTCATGTGTTCCACACACGGCAGCCAGGACCCTTTACAGCATGCATTCTGATGCTGATTTCCCACTGACCACTACATACACTAGATAGAGATATATAAACAAACGCACGCACGTGTAATAAAGTTAAATTCACATGTAATGATAAAAATATGGAGCCAAGCTACACGGTTCTAGTTCTATGAATTACCGTGAACGGAGCCAAGAAGCTGTAAAACGTCCTTGAACCAGCTGGTTTGGTTTGCGAGAGAAACAGGCACAAACGGCTTGAGCCCCCTGCTGCTGAAGAAATCCGGGCCAAGCGCCGTTGCTCCTCCCACGGCGAAGTTCACGCCGCGCCGGAAATCCCCGGCGGTCTTGCCGGCGAGGTACGGCGTTGGGTTCGGTATCCCCAGCGCGTCAACTGCACAAAGCATACCACATATAAAACTGTAAGCTATTACGAAATTACCATAATGAAGGTGTTGGTTCGGTGGTCAGTGGTCCAACCTATGAAGTCGATGACGAGCCGGCCGTCGGACGCGCGGCCGGTGGGGCGGCGGAAGAAGGTCTCGCCGTATGGCGGTTGGCTGGACGGCCCCGAGCTGGTAGCGGCTAGATGCAGCGAGTTCCCAGTGTCGGTGAGCGAGTCGCCGAAGCTGAAGATGCCGGAGTAGCTGCGCGTGCCGCCGGCAGCGACACTGATGACGGGGTAGAGCAGCGCCACCGCCATCAGAAACCGGGTAAATGGCGCCATCGTATATTCTGTGTGAGTGAGTGCCTGCAGCTGCCTCGTATATATCCCCTGGTGTTACGATGATCTGTAGAGTTGTGTGGCTGTGCGGCATTTAGTAGTACCGATGTGCATGGCACAGGACCAGGTTCAAAGAGCGGCCACGAGAGAGACTTCCCACTATAGCAATCAATCACGAGAGGGACTTAGTATATCATCTACGCTTTTGCTTCGGTGTCCTTCTCCTCTTCAAACTTTGACAAATAAAAATTTGATATTGATTCCTTTCAAAGACTATACTAACTCACCTAAAGCCCATGTAGTCCTTTTAGACCTATACGTATCGTACATATGTACTCACGTGCTTGCGGGAGACGAAAATCGGGAGATATATAACAAAATTTTAAAATGTGACATGCAAAGATGTAGATCGCGATAACAGGAGGTGGGATCGGTCGGTGAAAATGTGAAGTATATACATCTCGATCGAGTACACCTATATGAAGATATACATTGACTGGATATTTCGATGGGTCAAAAAAGAACTGGTCCATATACAAACTTAAATTTAGGAGGAAGAGAGAGGACATCGAAGCACACCCCCGTAATCTACCGCTTGGAAGCATCCGTGTGTCTTCGAATTTAAAGAGCGGCCACAAGAGAGACTTGCAACTGTAGCAATCAAAATGACGAGAAAGATTGGAAGCACACGTGTGTCTTCGAATTTAAGGAGAATGGAGACCTCAAACGGAATTCTACTACCTCGTTAGGCCACAGCAAGGGAGATAAGCAAAGATAATGCGTTCGATCGTGTTGTCCGCGTCAATTCTTTTCGAAAAGATGGGGGAAAATCTTGGCCTCGGCAACTATTGATAATGTAGCGAATTATTTTTTATTGTCGACTATTTTATCAACAGAGCACGCGTGTACAAGGTGAGGAATTTGTTTTTAGTTAATCATGTCTCGATTGGGTATTGTTGGTTGCAGTCACTGTCATGTTCAGATAATAATAAGTGGAATCTAAATCGGTGTTTATACACGTTGGTTCAGAGTTAGCATCTTTGTAGGGTCACTCCCTTTTTCGAAAGAAAAAAAGATAGCTCTTCAGGAATTCATCGTCCGTCAATGCTGGCGCACGGGCGAGAGACGGATGCATGGCTTGCGAGGCTACACTGAGGCATAGTTTAAAAAATTGGACCGATGATCGAACAGATGAGATTATCGGTTTAGGTTTTTATTGGTCGGATCGCTGCTTCATCGGTTCACTGTCTAGTTTTTTAAGATATAAAGTAATATATTTCACTTATAATTCTGCAGTATATAAATAGTCTGCATACAGAATTACTTTAGACTTGCAATTTGGTATAGTAATAATTCTTCACATAATATGATATAACCAAGCCTTCATCGGCTGAGCGGTACCTTGCCATTTCCAAGACTCCCAAAGCTATCTAACGCGAACCTTATGTTTGCATGCAGCTCAAAGATGCAAGCAGCAAAGCCATTAAGTTGTCGTGTTTGTTGAGTTTTTTTTACAATCAATACCACGATATATTCATAGTAGCATACAATATATGATAACAGCGATCATAAAATAAAGTTAAAAAAAACACCAAGGTCTTCAAATTCTTTCTTTTTTCAAGACACCATCTTGAACTTTTTTGAAAACAGCCAAAAAATGACAGATACCAAACCATAATCTTTAAATATCAAGGAGGGTTCTTTCAAAATTTTAATTTGAGCCGCAGTTCCAAAGTTGTGTGCATGCGTACAGTCATTAAAATAATCAATCAATATCGGCAAGAGTATCAACACAAGTATTCCAGTCAAATGTAACCGAACAGCTTGATCGATATTGTTGGCGAACCGATAGTACGAATCACCATTATAGAAGACGTAGCATCCGAGACAAATAATGTGAGTAATCCCTACGGCAACCATGAAAAAAACTCCAAAATCGACTTGGCGAAGTAAGATCTGGAAAACCGTACCTATAGGACTGTAATCTTACAACACTGCCATTGATGCCGGGAAGAAGATCACGTCGTTGAACGAAAGGCGGTGATTGAGTGCTTGTTCAGCATGGTCCATAGCAGATTTTCCGATGTGGTGAACACGATCACACAATGGGCAGATCTGACAACCATTTTAGTCGCCTATGCTATCATAGTCCTCGCCTCACATCACATGAGCAGAATCAACGCGGACGCCGCCATAGTGGTGGCGATAGAGACGAGCCGCCGATGGTGGTCACGAAGACGCTTGAGCAGCTCATGAAGGGGGAGAAAATGGTGACAACACCTACATCTCAAGCAACACTACCGGGAAGAAAGGCAGTGACCATGGCAAGTAGAAAAATAAAGGTAAATTTGACATCACCTAAGTTAGGTGTTATAATTTTAATGAGAAAGGGCATTTTCAATCTGATTGTCAAGAGCCAAAGCATGAGAAGGTGAGTCTCGAGGTGGAGGATGAGGATCCTGCACTGCAGATGCTGGAACCGTATGTGTTGACTCTTGGGAACTAAGTTTCAGGTCGATCAAGTGTTGCTAAGCGAAGAGAAGATTCACCTTAAACTCAATGGCACCTAGGAAAACTTCTGATTCTTGGATACAAGGGCTAGCAATCATAGATAGGCCGCTCCGACAAGTTTGTGGAGCTGGATAAACCCGTGAATGGCCGTTTGAGATCCGGTGTCAGAAACATGGAACAGATATGCGGTTGTGGTTCAGTACTCATGGAGTGCCACATGGTGACACCAAGTGATGGCGGATGTATATTTCATTCTCGGCACAAGAACAACATCATCTCTTTGGGGAAATTGGATGAGTTCAGATGCAAAGCAAAGATGGTGTGACGACAGTGTGGGGGCAAGCAGAGGAAGGTTCTAGAAAAGGTGATACCAATCGGAACAAAAGGTCATTTAGCCCAACACACGTCGTGGAGCCACGTGGAGGTCCTTTTGTCCGGATTCGTAACTCAACCGAGACTAAAGGGGAGCCTATAGCTCCGATTTGGCAGTCCCGGTTGGACAACTGGAAATAGAGGCCCTCCTAAACCGGGACAATAGACATGTTTTCTATCGGTACGAGTTCCCCGTGTAGGTGAGCGAGTCGCCAAAACTAGAGATGGCAGAGTAGCGCGTGCCACCGGCAGTGACGCCGATGGCGGAGTAGAGCAGCGCCACCGCCACCGCCACCAGAAATCGTGAAAATGGCGCTATCGTATCTTCCGTGTGAGTGAGTGCCTGCAGCTGCCACCTACATATCCTGTGGTGTTACGATCTGTAGAGTTGTGTGGCTGTGCGGCATTTAGTACCGATGTGCATGGCATGGGACGAGGTTTAAAGAGCAGCCATGAGAGAGACTTGCACTATAGCAATCAAAATCACGAGAGAGACTTGCCACTGTAGCAATCAAGCACGAGAGAGACTTGCCACTATATTAATCAAAATCACGAGAGAGACTTAATATATAATCTACTGGCTTGGAAGCACCCGTGTGTCGTTCGAATTTAAGGGGATTGGAGACCTCAGACAGAATTCTAGTACTACCTCGTTCGGCCACAGCAAGGGAGATAATAAATAGAAACTGCGCATTTATCAACGGTGGGACTTCAGATTACAAACATAAACTACAGAAAAGATCTCTACTTATAAAAAGGGGGGCCTCGGAATTCTACTACTACCTGGTTCAGCCACTGCAAGGCAGATAAAAAAAGATAATGCGTTCGGGTAAATGCGAGCGCTAATTCTTTTCCAAAAGAATCTTGACCTCAGCAACTGTTTTGATGTAGCGAATTACTTTTTGTTGTCGACTTTTTTTTTGTAACAGAGCACGTGTACAAGGTGAGGTTAGTGTTAGTTGCAGTCTCTGAATGTTCAGAGAATAAGTGGGATCTGAGTCGTGTGCATGTACCCGGAAAAAAAGAGTTAGTAGCATTTTTTTCGGGGGGTTCAGAGTTAGCATCTTTCCCATATCAGGGCATCTCTAATCGATCGGTTAGAGAATTAAACGGAAGAGTAAACTTTAGAGGAGTAAATATCTATCTATCTATTATATACTAAAAGTAATATAAGAGTGTTTTCCGAGGCACCTGGTTGATATAATGCCCTCGCATTTGCGAGGGTCATCCTGCTAGTCTATCTATTATATACTAAAAGCAATATAAGAGTGTTTTTCGAGGCGCCTGGTTGATCCACATCACCTAAATTATGTTGATAGTTGGATCGAAAATTTGTGGTTAGGATTTAACATAAGATTAGTTGTTACGTAACAGCTTGATATGGTGTGACACGTTCAGATTTATAACTGTCACGTGGAGTTTGCAAAAAAAAAAAAAAACTATGACACGTACCCATACGAGTCTAACCATAAAACACAAAAATCAATAGGTATAGCCGCAATGCCCATGTGCACGCGTACGGCAGTTGGAAAGTTTTTTCACTTGAAACTCAATCCGTGTTCACCCATGCATAGGACAAAAACACCTTGACCATTATTCCCCCGATCTCTATACATACTTTCTAGAACCAAGACACGATGTCATTATCTACCGAAGGGCACCATGTACGACCGCCGCCGCTGGCCGGCTCTTCCTCCTCCGGCATGCAGCTACTCCGGTCTCCTTGTGCGGCGACAGGTAACGGCTGCAGGATCTTCTCGTACGTGAGACATCGTGATGGGCACCTGTCGTACAATAGACACGACCACGACAACTACAATGCCTGAGGTTTACCATGGTTCGGCTCACCGATGTCCATCCGGGTAAGAGTGGCGGCAGCTCTAAGACACGTCGCCTTGGTCGTCGCTGGCCCGAGAATGCTGCGCATGGATTAGTCCGAGTTGTTCAATGGTACCATGGACGCCACACTCCATGGTACAATTTAATGTGGTTGCAAGGAACATCTTCTAATTAATGATAGATATATTTTACCCTAGCAGAGCTCCAGCTTACTTATGATCTTTGAACTGTAGCACGGGCAAAATGCTACAGGCGGATACCATATATATTTTGACAAGTGATTATTCCTGAGGTGCCTCTAGGTGGCATATAGGAGGATGTGCACAACAAAATGATAGAAAAGTCATGTTAATCATTTTGTTGATGTAAACCTAAATTATTGATTTTAAGCCATGTGAGTTGCGAGTTGCGGTAGCAATTACGAATAATAACGTTTCAGTTGGATATTATACATGATTATACATTATTTATGAACAATCATGTGTAGTAATTTTTGATACATCCAAGAGAGAGGGTGAATTAAGGCATGACGCTACACTTTTTTTGTAGAAGTAAATCCTAAACTTAATATTTTTACTTCCAGTGAAAGTGGAAAGTTGAGATAGAGTTAGCTTTTGAAACAGAGTGCAAGGATTACAATGTCTATTGGGCGACATGAAAAAATGTAGAGCACACATGAACAAATATGGGTAAAAAATGACGTGAGCTTTTATTCTAACATATGTTACTTTCTTCCTAAGTCATGCAACTATAGTGGCCAACGAGGTTCTTGAACCCTTCGTTCTATCAGACCGTTGTTAGCAAGTGATTGCTGAAAAGCAATAGATCTTACAAAGTTAGTTGTCCAACACATTCATGATAGAAATGAACTACTTCACTGTTCACTAATATAAAAGATGTTCTGGCAACTTATTTAGTTTGCCAAAACATCTTATATTAGTGAACAGAGGAGTAATATATTTTCCTGAACTTTTCATGTTGATTTTTAAGATATACTAAAATACAACCTCATATATCATGCCAGGATGTTATACAATTCGCCTAATTAAGCAAAGATGATCAAAGGATCATAAATGAGAGGATTATAGAGTAGTATCCCATGGAAAGGGCGTGTAGGGAGAACATTAAATATAGTTTGAGTGTCGACCACTCAACGATAAAGGTTGTGTGCTTCTCCGGAAGACTAACCTTACAAGAAATCCAAGAATATAATGTATTCCATATGATTCCTTCTTGATTCTCACTTAGTATGAGTTATTGTTTCCATTGCCAATGTTTTACTAGGTTGGGATAAAAGAAAGTTTTGATAGATCTATGTGGCCTTTAACATAAACATGACATTATGTTGTGTAACAAAATGCTAATTATAACTTCCAAGGTTAAACTAACATATGTAACCTTAAAATAAAAGGCACGAGCCATAAAATACCTCATGTTCTAAACTATATGACGTTTTTACTAAAATTTTTACCTTTGTAACTATGTTATAATATATTTTATAAATATGTGGTACGGATGCTTCTATGGTTTGTTTTAAATATTAAGAACCCAAATTCATGAAGGGCGTAGCACCACTCACATCTTTAATACAATTATAGTAACGTGTTTTTTGAATTACAAATGCAACCTTTTTTATTTGTAGCATAAACCATATAGTGTTTGACAAATTATTATTCATGAAAATCATACTATATTTTTTGAAATGGAGAACAATTAGAAAATATTTATGTTTTACATGTCACTAGAAATTCAATTCAGAAAAATCTATTTCCGATGAAGATGTTACGTGTGCATATAAGTCTGCCTATTTGTTACAAATGCATTAAGACCTTCAAATTAGGTTATGACATCTATAATGCGTGTATATTAGAGATCAAACTCAAAATCCATATTTATATAATAAGAAAGAAAGCAGATACACAAATATCCAATATTTTGAAATACTATTTCAAATTTTCTAAAATGATACCATATATAGTAGGGTAAATTTTGATAAAGAGTGTGGTCATTTATGAAGATCATCCATATATGCAAAAAAATGATCACCAAATTGTATTTATGTATATATATATATATATATATATATATATATATATATATATATATATATATATATATATATGTTCCCGTGGTTATGAGGATGCCCTACTTACGCAATGCAAATAGAACAAGTACTAAAAGACAACAGCTTGAGCATGTAGCATTTAAACATTCACGAGATTGAGTCCCTTTGCTTGAGTAAGCAATGTAAATTATTCTAAAATATTAAATTTTCAATAAATGTGTTAACATATATTTTAGATATTTAAATTGTTTAGTCGCCAATAAAAAAACATCACTCTGTGAAGAAGCATTTTAGAAACTATGATGGCTGAATCTCTCTTGCATGACCAAACAATAGCAATTACCACTTCGAATTTGGTAAGGAAATCCAAAGTTAGGAATTTACTCTCTTTAAATAATCGAGTGTTATGATATAATAAGAATCAAATTACCATATCTTTATTATTGTTATATATAATGACATGTGCAAATGACCATATATTAAATCATTCAAACAGTACTTTCACAAATGACTTAACAATTATTAAATCATAAATTATAGACGTATCATTACTTATGATATTCTAAAGTTGTAGAATTAACGTCCAATCCTATAACATGCATATATATATCTATGAAACAATAAATTTACATTCCAAACACTTTCAAGGAAATATCTCCGCAAAAACAAAACACTTCCAAGGAACTAGAGATGATGCACTAGCATTTGCGAGGGCCACCTTGCTAGTCTATTATATACTAGCTGAATGCCCGTGCGTTGCTACGGCCGGTCAAAAATTACGCTTAGCAATATCTGGTTATGGGTCACAAAACAACTCTTTTGAAATTTGTATATCAAGTTTGTCGCTTGTGTCTCCCTGACGCGGTGCCTCTTCTATTAGGATGACACTATCATGATAATTTGGTGATGTTCTTCCTTCCCTCGCTGCAAACCTCTCTCGTCGTCACCCTCATTGATATTAACCTCCCTCGCTCGACTCTAACATACAAAAACATTGTATTACACCCTTGCTAGACCCTAAAGTTTTGCTTTCTATGTTTTTCACTGGGTGTCTACGGTAACAATGTCAATTGGGCATGTGGTCTGGTAGCACCGAAATCAACCACATCAAAATCAACGGAGTTTTCTCAGTCTCACATATTAAAAAATGGTAAATTAATCACTATTATTGTTGTGCAAAATATTACTAAGACCTCATATTCAAAGATGTTTAATATAGCACATCAAGTCCACATTTGCATCGCTTAACTGTATTTTACACCTAATAATATCGAGGAAAAAACAAATCTACAATATCAGTTCATATTATCAGTTTGAACAATTTGTTAAGAGGACTAATTTCTATATTGGTCGGTACTGCACAAAAGCAGTTTCCACACTATTTTACTTCGTATGAACAAATGCATACTCCCTCCGTCCACAAATAAGTGTACTTCTAGTTTGTTCTATGTCAAACTTTACTACGTTTGACTAACTTTTTATGACAACGTACCAATATTTATGACACTAAATTGATACCATTAGATTTATTTTTAAATCTAGTTTCATAATATGTCAATTTGATGTAAAATATATTTCTATATTTTTCTATAAAATTGGTCAAATTTGATTATGTTTGACTTAGCAAAAGCTAGAAGTACACTTATTTACGAACGGAGGAGGGAGTAGCCAAAAACTCAATAGAAAAATCCCAAAAAGAACTGAGTACAGCGTTGGAGTTGGCCCAAATGAACCGGAGACAACCATCGGTATTCACGAAGGAAAACAATGTAAGTCGTCCGGGGATCGTAGGCTCCTCCAGGCTCGCTTCCTGTGCATCACGGGCGCGCCACATGTCCCTCGTGGCGGATGCCAGCAAGGGAGCCAGGGGCAACGTGGGTTGGGGACCACTGCAGAATTTTATCCTTTCGCTTGTCAATCTAGCTCAAATCTCTCATGTTCCCTGTTTACTCTTGGAGAAAAATCCCATCGCCGCCGGTGTCCTGAACCTCCCCTTCCCTACCGCCAGTGCCCTACAGCTCCAGTTAAAGGCGGCGCCTCTGCTGCAAGCGGTGGACTGAGCTTTTACGAGCGGTGGGTGGGAGTGCTACCATAGGTTAGGGAAGGTTCTGCACAGCGGTGTTGCTGGAGTGGTACCGATGTGAGTAGCGGCCATGGTGATTCCCCGTGCGCTACAAGGCATCTCCGGCCATGGGCGACGCCGCTTCTGATCAGGGAAGGTGCTGCAAGGTTATCCGGTGTTGGTACAAGGCATCTCTGGCAATGGGCGGCGCAGCTGCTGCAAGAAGTGGTGCTACAAGGGGAGACATATTACTCCTGCAACAGTGGACGGCCGGCGAAGTCGGGAAGCTATGACTGGCGATGGAGGGTGGTGCGACCTGTACCAGCAACAACGAGTGCCCATGTGAGTAGCGGCCATGGTGAGTCCCCGTGCGGGCGGGTAAGATTGGGGCTGTCGCGATCCCCTTCCACCGGCCAGATGAGGTAGGTCGCGGCCTCCTGCACGTGTGCGCAGACTGGCCACCGCTCTCCGACAGCGTGGTACTCCACCTAGTTAGTTCGACCGTGCCTCGGCGTCCTCTTTCTGCGACGCGCCCTCAGGAGCTCCTCGCCGGCCGGCAGTCCCGTTCGTAATCTTTTTATTTTTCTTTTCGATCGAACCGGTCAGTTTTGGCGGTGGCAGTGCTGTAATAGCTCCGAACTGCAAGGGCAAAATCGTCCAGAGAAAAAACGACGGACGAAAATCTTGTTGCGACGAAAACCACCTCTAGACAAATTATATAGTAGAGATACTAAAAGCAATATAAGAATGTTTTTCGAGTCATTAGGTTGATCCACATCATCTCAATTATTTGGATGGTTGGATTTAAAATTTATGCTTAGGATTTAATAGAAAACTAATAGTTACGTAACTATATGACACGTTTGATTATGTACATATATATCTCCAAAGGGAACTGCCGCACCATATATTCCCGGTTGACACACGTTCGATTATGTAACTATATATGTTCCCGGTTGATGTTAGTAGTTTTTAATCTACACGTATCTATCTAGGACTTTAGCTGTGTCCATTAAAAAGGTAAGACAACCCAACTCACGTTTGACATGGCATGGTGGCGCAGGACTAGAAAACGCCTAATGATTTGGACGAGAAGTACTACACATGAGTTGTGAACCACGACGTATGGCGGAGCCAGCTGACTCATAGAGCCGGGGCAAAGCTAGCATAGACGACAACGTCCATCAATTTGCCCCATCATGGTGATTACGCTAATTAACATAGAGCACTCGCCGGGAGCTGGCACCGCCCCTATGCTGTTCGGCTTTGATACGGTTCTCATGGCGTCAAACGAGACAGGGAGAATGGTGATGGGTAATGCGTCTATATGTGGGCTATGCGAGACCAAGCTTCTGGGGGTGATGGTGAAGATGGTCGCCTACAATCATATACTCAGCAGTTCTCCTTATGACATATCATGTGTATGCCCGGGATTTCAACAAAAAAATAAACTTATGCATGCTGGGTATGAATAACATAATACTTGGGTCATGGTCGAACTATAATTTTGTTGTGTACCATTCCAATAGTCACATCGGATTGATGGCTTCACACACAAAAAATATCAAACCTGACATGCTTACTTACGCTAGATATAGCACGCTCAAATAGGTCTATGTTCATGTATCATATAATTACCATATCTACATAATATTGATGATATAGACTCAATCTGATCATGCGTAGTGATGCAATAATGATCCCTAAATATTTCTTGAGTTCTCTAATAGTTAAGCCTTTGGGAACATTGAATCTTCAAATTTTTATTTTTAACCACATCTTGTGATACAATTTGTAAGAGCTAAAAACCAAACTATTTTGTAAATCCTGACTCGTGGAACTAAAAGAAAATTATTGTACCAATCAAATATCAAGCACATGAAACTAATCGTATCTCACTTCAAATACTATGCATGTAGAAGGCTCTTAGTGTAATTGCTTAATTTTGGCTATGGGGAGCCAAAAAAATTAAAAAAAATGTCAAGAATGACATTTGTAAATTTCCAAAGTTGATATTTTTTTGGTGGATACGTAGAAATGTGTTCTACTTTGTTCGTTTCAAAATATCAGATGTTTTAACTTTTTTCTAAAACGCATATATCTATACGACGACTTTCAGTGTGTAGGTTTGGAGCAAAATAAGTTAGCAGACACACTAAAAGGCGTCTAGATATATTTGTTTTAAAAAAAGGCTAAATATCTTATATTTTGGAATGGTGTGAGTACATACCAGCAAAGTTTTGTCAAACATACTTATATATTCGGCTATACAAAAATCACAAAATTGTTTCTTGAAAAAGACAAACAAATCAATATTGCTCGAGACTTTTGTTTATTGTGTATAGATCAAATCGAAAATAAATTTTGATACAAAATTAGTTGTACACACTCAGATGTATTGGTATTCTATAAGATTTTCAATCCAACTAAAGTAGTATTTCCTATGTCCTGAAAAAGATGTCATTGATTTGTCTATATTTCCATGTGTATGTATACTAAACCCATCTAGATACTTGCATATCTAGACAAATGCATGTAATTATTTTTTCGGACCAAGGGAGTACTATTATTGGTTTCTCAAATTGTGGTGGTATAAGCGCAAAACTTCAAATTTAACTACAAAACAATCTTTCACTCTCACCATGTAGATTAAGCAGTAATTTGGCCTCCTACATTTTTTAAAACTTATTTACAAGCAATAATGATGCGCTAAAGAGGTTGTCAAATGGTGCCCTCGCATTTGCGAGGGCCATCTTGCTAGTTATATACTAAAAGCAATATAAGGATGTTTTTCGAGGCACCATGTCAATCCACATCATCAAAATTATTTTAACAGTTGGATCTGTAATTAGTGGCTCAGATTTAAATAGATATAGAAACAAAAAATCACGTACGTAAACAGCGCCAACACATTACAACATGTCGTACTAAGGAAAACTTTGTTCAAACGAAAAAGAACAAAATTCACGTACACCGTCCGCTTAGACCCTAATTCTTTCTGCGCGGAGAAAAGAACTACCGCCGCCGAGCCGCCATGGCATGCACCGATCAAAGGAGGCAATAGAAAAAATAGGCACCGCTCAAAAGTTCAGGTAAAAGGCCACAGGCTGGCCGGTCAGCAGCGAGGTAGATTGATAGAATGACCGGCTGATGTAAAACTTCCAATTCCCGTAAGTACACTTCTACTTGGCATGCAGTAGAACTTTTTTAATCCTTTAAGACCACGGATGGTCATCTTTGATCTGCATCATCAGGCCGGATGCTCATCACAGATTGGATCGAGCAGTAAAATAAAATATATCTGAAGAAGCACAGAAAAAAGAGTGTTCGGTTGACTGAGGCAGATGAGATCAGCGAGCACAAAATATCTTTCTTTTTCGAAATGGGGATTTCTCCGGCCTCTGCATCCTAGGATGCACACAGCCCTTTTATATCTGAAGATTGTTTTGCGGTTGAATATATTTGCTAATTTTGCTAGATGGATGACAAGAAGTTGTCGGTTGAATGGTATAACACATGAGCTGATTTTCTTGAAAATCATCTATCTTAATATGCGAGATGCAACAAGAAGTTGCTTTTCAGCTATACATATATGACCGTCTCTATTCGATATGTATTATTGCTTGCCTCTAGATGGCCATATTATTACTATTTCTCTTCAGATGGTGGTGCCGCACAACAACAACAAGATCCCTTCTCATGTATGTGCCTATCTTTTTAAAATTAGTACATTATGATATAGCCAGCCAAACTAAATTCTAGAATTCAGGATTATCAAGAAAATTATAAAACATCGTGTAATTTGGTAGATGCTAAATTCTAAAATTCAGGATCTCATAAAAAACATATTGTGTAATTAATCTATATCATAAGAAAATATTTTAATAGAGTTCTACCTATAACACAGTTGGTAAGAGAAATCTGTAAATTGCACATCTGGGATAATACCACCAAATAGTTCCACAATAAAAGCACAATATGACACAAAATATAGAGAAAGCATAGAGATTATCCAAATAAAGTAAAAACATATGGCCAGTAATTGGGTAGATCCAAATTCAGTTGAAGAAGTATAATTATTTGATCTTCCTTGCTATACCTAATCATACCTATCTATTGGTTTTCGTTGATCAGGTGGGGTATATCATTGTTAATTACACCATAACAATATATCCCACTTAGTTTTGAACATGGAACAAAACATCAGATAGATGCATGTATAAGTATCTCAGATGAACATAGGAGAGCACAAATATGTTTTTTTGTTTATGCCAAAACCCGTTCAATTGTATACCCTTGCAACTCAATTTTGAGGGACTCAGATCAGGAATTTTTTAAATATGGTCGTTGTAGTGAACAAGATGTGTAACTATAGACGCATGTATAAGTATCTCGGATGAACATAGGAGAACACAAATATTTTTTCCGTTTATCTCAAAACCCGTTCAGGTGTATACCTAGCTACGCAATTTTGAGAGATTAGATCCAGAATTTTGAAATTTTGGTCGCTTTAGTGAACAAGATGTGTAACTAAACAACAACATACAGATGAACAAAAAATTTATCGATGCATGTAGTGTCGATAGTGAGTACAAAAAATGGATTTAAATGGGTACTATATCACACACTCCCATCCCATAAAGTATTAACTTTTAAGTGAATCTCGGAGGTAAAGAACACTAGATGTTGATACGGATCCCTTTTGCGTCATCTCATAAATTGGAACAATACATAGAGGTTTAACATGGTGTCTACAGAGATGTCACTAACAAAAAAGACATTGACATAGAAGCAGATAGTACAAACATAAAGTAAATAGATATTGTTGTTGATGTAAATTTCATTCACACATGCGGAGCAAACGGAGTATGCAACCTTGCAACGGAATATCTCTATAAATATACACTTTTTTTATATTAGAACTAGAACTTTGCTTGCATATGCAAAATAGCCCCTCTAAATTCTCTTTTATGAATTCTAAATTGGCAAGGTGTTTGAGTGACTTTAATATGAGATGAAACCAAAATATATTATAAAATTGGATTAGTTGGCATTATTTTATGGTGTTAAATGCAAGACATAACTGGTTGTTCTAAGAAAAAAATCTTTTGGTCCATGGTTAAGGTGATTATACATTAAATACAAATCTTTCTTTATTAGTCGTATAGATTGAAACTCATTATGACTTGACATAGTAAACATGTGTCAACGATAAAGTACAATCCATATATTGAAAAGCAAAAGATGGGGATATTAGGAAGAGAGTAAAAGCATATTAAAATAGCACTACATACCTAATTTAGAAGATAGACGCCATTCAAGACCTTGACATGGTGTTTTTTGTAATTTCACAATGAATACTTGAGTAAAGTAAAAGGATTGAAAATATGTTCTGCACATGTGGTATTTTATAACCAACTGAAATGGATCGTATGGGCACCTAGAGGGGGGGTGAATAGGCGCTAACCAATTTTTAATACTTTTTCAATTTTAGGCTTGACACAAAGTAAATTCTCTAGATATGAAACTACGAGAATTTCCCTATATGTAACCCTAACTACTAAGCACGTAAAAGAGGAGCGAGGAAACCGTAGTGGAGCACGCGGAGACACAGGGATTTGTTTTACCGCAGTTCCTTCCTTGTTAAGGGAAGTACATCTGTGTTGGAGGGTGTAACACCCTCAGAATCGACCCTATGCAAGTTTTAGCGCTTCCCGCCGAACCCGCATAGAAACGATTCAAAGGTGCCCACCAGGCACTTGCGTGCGGGTGGAAAACGAAGTAATATCATTACACAATAGTCCTCGATGGAACCTACAAAACATATATATACAACAGCGACTCAATGGGTCAAGAATACAGATATACAATACAAAGATCCAAATCCCCTGGAAAACGATACAGCGTCCGAGTACGGATAAGATGCAAATTGAGCTAAGAGCCCTGAAGAATAACCAATGGCGTCCATAACCCTGCCCAGGCCAAGCCGGAAGGGTAACCCTGCTAACGACGTCGATCTCAAAACCTGCTAAAGACAAAGGGGTGCCGACAAAGGGCAAAGGAAAAAGAGAGCGGTCAGTACTGAGGCCAGTACACGGCGAGACTAGAATTCGGCGGTCCTCGCCTACATAGGTATGGTGGACTGAAGCGGCAGCGCAGCATGCACTAAACAACCTATAGAGACTCGAGATAACTGTCGGCTATCAGAGAGGGATAAGAAAGACCTATTCGGAACCAACCTGATTCTACCACCAAACATACCCATCCTGGTATTTCCCCCTCGAGACCAAATGAGGAAGTCAACCGAGGAACTCACACAGTTGGCAGTTTTGTTCATTCCGTTATAGTTGCGGCAATTACTAGTCAAATATAGATAGCATGAGTCATCCTGATATAATAATCAGTGGGCAGTTTTAGTTAACCATTCCGTTGTAGTTGCAACACTTACTAGTCAGATACGATTAGCATGAGATACCCCAAACCCAGCAGTTGTTGGTACTTTTATTTAGCCATTCCGTTGTAGTGAAGCTGATTACTAGTCATATCGGATACAAGTCAAATTATAACAGTAAACTTTAGTTATAGCTGTCTATGATCGAGAACTGTGCTCCAAGTCGTCCATAACCGCGGACACGGCTTCTCGAAAAGATTTAACCCTGCAGGGGTGCACCAAAGTTTCCACACGCACCTACACCCTTGTTGTCAGATCAGGTAGGTACAAGATCACAAAACATACACCCAACGGTATGTCGACGGGGTTTCGGACACGACGTTTCCCAGACCCAAAGCAAGCACATGGGGGGCCACCCCCACTAAGCTACCCATAACAAAGTCGGACGGTCTCCGAGACGGACCCAGGGTTTGCGAGAATGGCTGTAAACGACTGGGAACCCGAAATTGTGACTGGGCTTGTCGATACCGCGAAATCGTGCCGCGATCCAAAACAGTACAGGCGCTCCACGCGCAATCGTAAATAAAGCAGTAAAGCATGGCATAAGTACAGGATAGTAATAAAGCCCCAAACTACTTTGTGGCCCCGATGCAAGATGCTGAAATCAGGTACTAATCGATGGGGGTGCCCACACACCCCACCTGTGGTTAGCGCGCTCGATCTCGGGACAGGTGTCAAGAACTCGGGGTCCTACGGGACACCAGTGAGCGGTTAAAAAAACCAAATATTGTCTATTACCCACCGGTGCCTCTGCATTTACCTACTTTCAATTTTAGTTATTAAACGGTAATTAAATCCATGATCATCTCCAACATTAAATATACGGCAATACTCCAACAACGGTGGTACTTGACGACACGCAACAGCACTTGAGCAAGCGACTACGACACGCAAGTCCAACTATCTACCAAACAACAGGTAATAGGATGTTTCCAAGACAATATAAGGCTGCAAGGGATATCACGGGTACGAAAACTAGAGCATCGCAACACAGATAGCAATGGATCAACAGGAGGAAATAAGGACTATAAAAGTAAGATAGGTAGAAAGGGGGAGAATGCTCGCCTGAAACGTTGCCGAAGGTTCATCCGAAGATCGGGTCGACACTCGCATCCACTCATCGGCCTAATCCGTGAAGAAGCAAAGCACTAGAAGAAACACCGGATGCACTATTTAATACTACAATAGAAGATCGGGCATGATGCATGTATGATGCATGGCATGGAAAATATGCGGTGCAACTAGTCAATATTAAACGGAACCGGGGTCCCGACAATTATCAAGTTCATGTTGTCTAGATACCCTGCAATTAAAATGTTGTCTTAACAAGGCAAAATTATATCACCGGTTCGATGCACAAATTTAAATGAGACCAATATTAGACTAGATTCGCCCGCATATGGTCTCTAGATTTAATTTAGGTGAATCATCTAGATACCCCAAACACCCACAATATGTGTGCAAACATGTCATTTAATATGCAACAAGATCAATATCATATATTATAAAAATATGAGGGGTCTTGGATAGGGGTCACACATCAAAAGGCGATCTTGGGGTTCCGAGGGTTCGGGGGATCGGTCTTCGGTTCCATGTCGGCATCCTTCGGTCTCCAGGAAGAAGTATTTTTTTCATGTCCATGATTCCTCGGGGTTGTCAAGTCTGTGTTGGAGATCTTGGTACTTGGTCATGAACACCACACATCTAGTACCACATCAACATCACTTCACCATATCACACATCGGGCCACATATAGATCAAAGGAATTCCAAAGAGAAAAGACTTGGAGAACATGTGGCAGGGGAGCACAGTACACACAGGCATAGAGCCGAATACCTCTCAGACGTACTCGGGGAAGAGGGCACTAGGGATGGCGGATCACAATAGTAGCACCAAGACACCATCGTGTCCAACACATGAACACACAAAAAATGGCGGCCAACTGCGAGGACCCTGGCGGTAGGCGTGGCTTCGAGCAGAGGCCGGAGAAGAGGCTGGCAACAGGGAGGGCCTGTAGACCCGCATAGCCAGAGGGCGAGCAGGGCGGCAGCGCAGTGAGCGCAGCGTTGGGAGGCGGGCAGTAGTGATGGCGCATGGTGGCGCCGCGGGGCTCGGGGAAGAGGCGAGGCGCAGGCCGGTCTCGCAGGGCATGAGGCAGCTCGGGCGGAGACAGACGAGGCCGACGGTGCCGGTCGGAGGTGCAGAGGAGGGCGCCACGGCCGCAGGGAGAAATCACGGCAGAGGCGGCGGGAAGGAGAAGAGGGCCAGCGAGAGGGGGCTTTTCGACCGAGGCAGATGACGCAACAGCAGTGGGGAGAGGAACAGAGGAGAGGAGGCGGCGGGGAGGAGAGCCAGGCGGCGGCGGCGTCGGTGCGTGCAAGAAGGAGTCGAGCGAGGGGAACACGTGAGGGAGTGGGGAGAGATCGAGAGGGAGAGACAGGTGGGCCCGAGGACAGAACAGGGGAGCGTGGGCGGTGAGAACAGAGAGACGGGGCGAGGGAGGAATCGCGGGCGAGGATATGCGGGGTGTCGCTCGCGTCCACGAAGTGGTGGGCCAGAGGGTTGGCGAGCATGCGGTTGGTTGTGGTGTGGTGTGTGTTGTGTCCACCGGGGTGGACCGGGTGTGGTTTGGTGAGAGGGTGGCGGCGGTTTGAGGGAGTGCGGGATGGGGTAGGATCTGGGGTAGGTGGGATTAGGGTTTGGAGAATAGGACTAGATTAGGGTTTCCGGTGAGATTGGGTTGGGCCGATCGGGGTGGTAGGTGGCCTGGCTTTTCGGGCCGGGCTGCCTCCCCCGATCAAAACAGTTTTTTTTAAATGTTTATTTTAATTTTAGTAAAATATTTTGTAATTAGTTTTAGACAAACAAAATATCCGGAAACATCCGAGGGTTTAATTTGAAATAGAAGGCGGGCTAGTTTTAGAAAACAATATAGTCTTTCACAACATAGTTTCAAGTAAAATAATATGCATGATAATGACATGATGATGTACAGAGATAAAGACATGCGATTCTAGTAGTGGTTTTACCCGGGGTGCTACAGAGGGGTGGGCGGTTCTAAGACCACCACGCCACAATAGGCCTCACCCTATTCTCCGATGGATCTCGCCACGAGAGGCCTGATCCACCTTCTCCACTATTGGATCCCTTCGAGGCGGGAACCGGTGCCTTTTACAACACTATCGGGGCACACACCCACAACCGAATTGGGGCTCGAGATGACAACAAGCTGCCACAAGAACAAGGTTTATCAATATAAACAAAAACGAGGATCTAGATATTTGCAAGAAATACTAGATCGGAGGTTCTCCAAATGAATGGAGAGGAGATGAAGCGCTTGATTGCTGATGATGAAGATCGAGTTCTCCTCCTTCGATTTCCCAAGGGATGGGGCCTTTGGGTGGATCTAGGTGGAGCACTCTTGGATGAAGCTTCCAGATCTGATCTGGTCTTTTTCGAGATGAATCAAGAGGCAGGAGGGGGAAGGTTGGCTTAAATACCCCCTCCCCAGATCTGGTCGTTGCACAACTTTGGGGGCGGATATAATCCGCCCCTAAGCGGATTATCCGCCTGAAACTCCGCCCCAAGGGCGGATTCTCCGGGGGAAACTCCGCCCCCTCTCTGGGGCTTGCGCCTTGGTGAAGCTTGGTGAAGATCTTGGGGGGCGGATAATCCGGCCCCCCTGAGGGGCGGATTATCCGGCCAAGCCGGAAAGTCCGGCCAAAACTCCGCCCCCTCTCTGGGGCTTGTGCCTTGGCGATGAGCAAGGGGGGCGGATTATCTGGCCCCCCTGAGGGGCGGATTATCCGGCGGGGCCGGAAAATCCGGCCAAAATTCCGCCCCCATTCTGGGGCTTGCGCCATCTTGGGCAAAGGGGGGCGGATTATCCGCCCCTGGTGGGGCCGGATTATCCGCCCCCAAAGGCAGAGTTCTTTTCCCTTTGTTCTCAAATAGAGCTGCAACACTTCAACACACATTAAATGATCCTTGGTATTGTTATCTAACATACAAAACACTAGGGATTAAGAAATGTTCTTTCAATCTCCCCCTTTTTGGTGTTAGATGACAATACTAGGATTTGCAATAAAACCGGCAAATGCCACCTCAAATAATGAAAGACGCTCCCCCTAGATGTGTGCATATTTAAGATTTGCATTTGAATACAAATACACACACTAGGGAGAGCACTACTTTGAGGTTTGGGAAAAAAGGTCATACCACCGGGATGAGAATATAGACAAAGCATACATAGATAATCCCATGAATCCATATGCCATCAAATATGCTCCACAATTCCAGAAATCCATGAGGTCCATAATAGATAAATCCAGAATTCCATAGTGCCCAAACATAGTGGAGTACGACATAGTCTTACATAGACAAACACAAAATAGCAAAAGAGTTCACGCTAGAAAAGGCACAAACAAGCAAATAAAAACGACTAAAATCGAAAAGCTTGTGCCCTGACCCTTGCAAATCCACGAGACCTAATAGAACTACTTCTCCCCCTTTGGAATCGAAACGCCCAAAAGGAAGAAGAGCGATGCTAATGCCCCTGGAGATCACTCGAATTTGCAAGAATTAAATCAATCAAAAGCCAAATTTGAGTGTGTTTTCCATAAGAACATGAGATATGCAAGAAAATCCAACGGGACCCATGAAAAACCAACTCTTCTCAAGGAAGAGGGCGGTGGCCGAAGCCACCATGTTGGAGCGCATGGCATGACACCGCGAAGATGTATCTTGAGTTCAAAACCAATGCTCATCGATGACCCACATATCACAAAGTGATATTAAGGGAAATGATTTTACTTGCTTTCGGCATTATGGGGGGAGGGTTGGCCCAATCAATTAGGACCACACTCCCCCTATGTCTATGCCCACATCTAAACCAAATACATGAATAAGCGCAAGTGAGTGTGCAAGGGTAGTCCAGCCAAGCTCCTTGAATCTATGATATTTAGCTCATTCCTCAAATAACAAAATCTTGCTTCATCAAGAGGCTTTGTGAAAATATCAGCAAGTTGGTTCTTCGTGCTCACAAAGGATAGAGCAATATCTCCACGAGCAACATGATCTCGAATAAAGTGGTTGCGAATCTCTATATGTTTTGTTCTTGTATGCTGCACAGGATTGTAAGCAATTTTGATAGCACTTTCATTGTCGCATAAAAGAGGAACTTTGTCACAATTGACACCATATTCCTTTAAAGTTTGCCTCATCCATAACAATTGAGTACAAGCACTTGCAGCAGCAACATATTCAGCTTCGGCGGTTGAGAGTGAAATACAATTCTGTTTCTTTGATGACCAACACACTAGAGACCTGCCCAAGAATTGGCATGCACCAGAGGTTGATTTCCTATCATCTTTGTCACCAGCCCAATCTGAATCAGTGTAACCACATAGAGAGAAACTTGAACCCTTGGGATACCATAACCCAAAATTTGGGGAATGAACCAAATATCGGAAGATTCGCTTGACTGCCACTAAGTGGCTTTCTTTAGGAGTGGCTTGGTACCTTGCACACACTCCTACACTTAACACGATATCGGGCCTAGATGCGCAAAGGTAAAGGAGAGAGCCGATCATGGATCGGTATACCTTTTGATCCACGTCTTTACCCTTGGGATTGAGCTCAAGATGACACTTTGTTTGCATTGGGGTAGCAACGCCATTGAGATCCGTCATCTTGAACCTTTTGAGCATGTCTTGGATGTACTTAGCTTGATTAATAAAGGTTCCCTCTCTAAGTTGTTTGATCTCAAATCCAAGAAAGAACCTGAGCTCACCCATCATGGACATCTCAAACCTGTCAGTCATAAGCTTTGAAAATTCATCGTTAAAAGCTTGGTTAGTAGAGCCAAAAATAATGTCATCTACATAAAGTTGGCATACAAAAAGCTCCCCATTAACCTTCTTAGTAAAAAGAGTGGGATCGATTTGCCCAACTTCGAATCCACGGTCTAGCAAAAGCTCTTTAAGGTGCTCATACCACGACGTGGGGCTTGTTTAAGGCCATAGAGCCTTTATCGAGTTTATAGACATGGTTCAGAAATTTGGGGTCCTCAAACCCCGGGGGCTGCTTGACGTATACTAACTCATGTAGAGGACCATTAAGGAAAGCGCTCTTAACATCCATTTGTTGTAATTTAAAATTATGATGGGTTGCATATGCAAGAAGGATACGGATGGACTCAAGGCGAGCCACAGGAGCGTAGGTCTCGCCAAAATCAATTTCTTCCACTTGAGAGAATCCTTGAGCCACGAGTCGTGCTTTATTCCTCACAACAATGCCATTTTCATCCTGTTTGTTCTTGAAGATCCACTTGGTGCCGATAACATTGCGGCAATCCTTTGGTTTTTCTACGAGCTTCCAAACTTTGTTGCGTTCGAAGTTATTTAATTCTTCATGCATTGCAACAACCCAATCGGGGTCTTCAAGAGCATCAAAAACCTTCTTCGGTTCAACCATGGAAATGTGAGCTTGATGATCACAGAAGCTTGCAAGCTCTCTTCTAGTGGATACCCTTCGTCGTAGATCACCAACAACCTTGTCAAGAGTGTGACCTCTTAGTTCAAGGTTCCGATCAGCACGAGCCTCAATGTCCTTATTGTTTCTAGGAGGAGTGGATTAGATAGTTGTATCCTTGTCTTGATTACTGCCCTACCCTTGATCTTGGTCACTGTTACTGCCAGAAGATTGTTGCTGAACATTCTCTTCAGGCCCGGATAATCCGCCCCTTGGAGGGGCCGGACTATCCGGCCTGGGAGGTGAAGTACCAGAACCATCTTCCTGAGAAAGCCTGACTGGAGTTGGAGACCCAGGGCCGGATACTCCGCCCCTGGGGGCCGGAGAATCCGGCCTGGGAGCTTCAGAGTTGTTGACTTCTCCTTCGGCTCCTCTAGAACGAGTTGGAGTGCCAGGGGCGGATTGTCCGCCCCTTGGAGGGAGCGGATAGTCCGGCCTGGGACTACCAACTTGTCCAGGGGACAGAAGGTCTTCAGCAGATTGTGGTGTTGGTGCAGGATTGTCTCCAACAGTAGGAGCTTGTTGATCTTGTGTAGGTGAGGGCTCCACATGTGTGGAGCATTGTCCTTCCCGATCCGCCACAAGGGGTTCCTCAATGGGGCGGAAAAATCCCACGCCCATTCTTCTTATGGCATCTTGGGGTATTTCAACATCTGCATCACAAACATCAACTTGCCCTACAAAGGAGCCGTTATTTTCATCGAACTCCACACTACAAGATTCTACAACAATCCCAGTGAGCTTGTTATAGACTCTATAAGTGTGGGATTCGGCACCGTAACCAACAAAAATACCTTCTAAAGCCTTGGATTCAAATTTTGACAAACGGACACCTTTAATAAGAAAGAAACACTTACACCCGAATACCCTGAAGTATGAGATGTTGGGTTTGTTACCGGTAAGTATTTCATATGGGGTCTTGTCCAAGATATTCCGAAGGTAGAGACGGTTTGATGAGTGACAAGCAGTGGATATGGCTTCATCCCAAAAATTATAAGGAGACTTGAATTCAGCTAGCATAGATCTTGCCATATCCATCAAAGTCCGGTTCTTCCTCTCGGCTACACCATTTTGTTGAGGGGTGTACGCAGCGGAATATTGGTGTCTAATCCCCTCTTCGCTAAGAAACTCGTTTAAAGTGTAGTTCTTGAATTCTGAGCCGTTGTCACTTCTAATTGCCAAGATGGGAACATTGTGTTGATGTTGAACTTCATTGGCAAAGTCGATGACTGTTTGTTGAGTCTCACTTTTCAGCTTGAAAAAATATACCCATGTATATCTTGAGTAATCATCGACAATGACCAAGCAATATTTCTTCCCACCAAGACTTGCATGAGAAGGAGGACCAAATAAATCCACATGAAGTAATTCCAAGATCCTCTTTGATGACACAATAGTCTTTCTCTTGTGGGGAGAGTCATGCATTTTTCCTTCTACACAAGCCCTGCAAACACGATCTTTGGCAAAAGAGACATTGTCTTTTAGTCCAAGGATGTGGCCACCCTTCTAGAGACTTTGCAAAGTTCTCATGTTGACATGGGCTAAACGGCGATGCCACAGCCAGCCCACGTCAGCCTTTCCGAATAGACACATCGGACCCGAAGTGGTTTTCCCCGAGAAGTCCACCACATACAGGTCATTTTCGACGTATCCAACGAAAGCGACCTTTAGAGACTTGCTCCACAAGAGTACCACCAAATCATCATCGATAAAAACAGCAAAACCCATCTTTCCAAGGGCACGAACAGAAAGAAGATTGTAACCGAGGGTCTCAACAAGCATGACGTACATGAGAGAGATATCGTGGGAAACCACAACCTTGCCAAGACCCAATATCTGAGATTTTGACTTATCACCATAGGAGACTGTGATATTATCATGATTTGGATGCATCTCCGTGATGATGTTCTTGCTTCCGGTCATATGACTAGTGCAGCCACTATCCAGCACCCATTTCGACCCACCGGAAGCATAGCCCTGCAAGAAAATTACTTCTTGGTTTTAGGTACCCATTTTTTAATGGATCCTTTCATGTTAGTAACAAGGGTCTTTGGGACCCAAATAGACCAAGCAATATATTCATCAAAAGGACCAACATAATAAGCATAAACATCGCCATAGTCATCACAAAAGAGTTCATAATTCGGATTGTGAGACCCTACAAAACCAATATTATTAGTCTTGTCTTTTGTGACAACCTTCTCAGCAGTGCTTGTCTTTAATTGCACATTCTTGGTCTTGTTCTTCTTGGTCTTCTTCTTCTTGGACTTGGTGACATACCCAATTCCCTCTTTACTATGATTTGACCTTTGCTTGCCAAGGACTTCATCAAGCACACCTTTGTCCTTGGTAGTGATGTCCTTGATCACTTCTTTTTCCACATTATCATTTTCCTTGTTACTATATGTTGAGTTTGACGAGCTAGGAGTATCATATTTGGCCAATCGACTTTGAAGCTGATCATGTGACTCATTGAGAATAGAGAACTCATTTTTCAACGCCTTGTGAGCATTGTCAAGTTTCTCCAATTCCTTGGAGAGTCTATCATGAGCAGCCCCAAAGTCAATCCTTTCCTTCTTTAACTTCTTTGCCTTGGTGACAACATTGTCACGTTCCTTAACGAGTTTAGTCACAATTTCTTCATGTGACTCTTCCATAGACTCAAGCCTCTCTTCAAGAGAGACCCGAGCTTCTTCTTCTTCTTCAAGAGCATTTTTTAGGGATGCAATTTCCATTGCATCCTCCCTTTCAATTCTGCCCTTTTCTTCGAGGAGTGCTTCGTTTTGGGCCAGCTGATCCATAAGAGCCTCAAAATGAACTTTGTGCTCACCTTGCAAGTTAGTATAGAAATAATCCAAAGCAATAATCTCTTCTTTAACCTTAAGACTAGCAGGATCATCCATGTCTATCATAGCCTTGGGAAAAGAAGTTAGAAGAAGTTACCTCGGAGCTTCTTGCCATGAGGCAAGTAGCATTCTTGTTGATGATGTTTTTGTTCGGAGAGTCGAAGAGAGATGTTGATGTAGATGTGGTGGCTATAGCAGCCACCTCTTGAGATCTATCGTCCTCGTCCTTATCTTCACTCCCCGATGAATATTCTTCTTGAGCCACTAGAACAATCTTTGGTTGCTTCTTGAAAGGAGCATTCTTCTTTACAAACTGTTTCTTACGTGGAGCTTTTGATTTGTCCTTGAAAATGAGTATTCCTCCATTATCCTCTCTACTTTGATATGGACACTCAGCTACGAAGTGCAGCCGGTCACCACAATTAAAGCATGTTCTCAGCTTGGGACCATTTTCTTTTCTTCCATAGGCTCCACTCTTGCGATCTAGTTCAGCTTTAGCCTTGGCTGGATCTTTCCAAAAGTTTCTTGCATAAAGAGCCAAGTATTGTCTGTGGATCCTTTTTATATCTTCGGGACAGTCCAGACCTTCTACTGCATATTCATCATGATCAATCACACTAGTCTTCAAGGCCATGTTGACCCCCTTTTGCATCCCCATAGCTCGAGCACAAGCATCTTCGGCATTCTTGGCAACCACTTTGAAGGCGGCCATTTCTTGCATTACCTCATTGGATGACATGAGGTGATAGTTATGCCTACCTTAGAGACTTTTCAAATCTGTGGGCTCAAATGGCATAAGAGCACTGACATACTTGCGCTTGATCCAAGCATCATCAACATGAGCTGCACCGTGGTTTCTGAAGGTTGTAGCTATTGCCTTGAGCCTCCTATACATGTCCTCGTGGTCTTCTCCATCCATCATGTAAAATCCTTCAGCTTCATTGCTCAAGGCATCATATCTATTCCTTCTCATACTTTCATTTCCGATGAAGAGCTCGGTGAGGGCATCCCAAGCTTCTTTAGCTGTGCTAAGATGCTGAATGTGTGGCATGTCTTTGTCACCCACACCAAGCTGTATCATGTGTAGAGCCGTAGCGTTGAGTTGGCTATCGACCACTTCTCTTCTTGTGAGATTGTTGGGGTTTCCAACATGAAGACCATTTTCGATGATCTTCCACAACTCTATGGAGGAACTGCACACATGAGATTTCATCAAAAATTGCCATTGAGAGAAAGTAGATGCTGAAAGTTTGGGTGGATCACCCCTATTATGTATATGTGGGTGAGGGATAGGCGGATCAGGGGGAATACACATGAGAAACCTCATTGTATCCATCCTTACCGCTATCCTTTTTCGAGGAGGATCTCTTGCTAGTATCATCACCTACCACTTCGTTATCTTTGGAAACAGTTTTACCCGTTTCCTTGGATTGCGGAGTGGTATCCTCAGAGTTAGATGGAGGTGATGTTGCGTATGTGGAGAGACGCATTATCAATTGACGAATCTCTTCCATCTTAGCCTCCATGGAACTCACCAAGGTTGTTTCCAACGTCTTGAGATCGTTCATGGTGACTAACTCCGGAGCATCACTCTCATCTCCCTTGGAACCCATACTTCTCTTAGGCGGTTAAGCCCAAAATAAGAGCCGAGGCTCTGATACCAATTGAAATGGATCGTATGGGCACCTAGAGGGGGGTGAATAGGTGCTAACCAATTTTTAATACTTTTTCAATTTTAGGCTTGACACAAAGTAAATTCTCTAGATATGCAACTACCAGAATTTCCCTATATGTAACCCTAACTACTAAGCACGTAAAAGAGGAGCGAGGAAACCGTAGTGGAGCACGCGGAGACACATGGATTTGTTTTACCGCAGTTCCTTCCTTGTTAAGGGAAGTACATATGCGTTGGAGGGGTGGGCAGTTCTAAGACCACCACGCCACAATAGGCCTCACCCTATTCTCCGATGGATCTCGCCACGAGAGGCCTGATCCACCTTCTCCACTATTGGATCCTGAGGCGGGAACCGGTGCCTTTTACAACACTATCGGGGCACACACCCACAACCGAATTGGGGGCTCCCGAGATGACAACAAGCTGCCACAAGAACAAGGTTTATCAATATAAACAAAAACGAGGATCTAGATATTTGCAAGAAATACTAGATCGGAGGTTCTCCAAATGAATGGAGAGGAGATGAAGCGCTTGATTGCTGATGATGAAGATCGAGTTCTCATCCTTCGATTTCCCAAGGGATGGGGCCTTTGGGTGGATCTAGGTGGAGCACTCTTGGATGAAGCTTCCAGATCTGATCTGGTCTTTTTCGAGATGAATCAAGAGGCAGGAGGGAGAAGGTTGGCTTAAATACCCCCTCCCCAGATCTGGTCGTTGCACAACTTTGGGGGCGGATATAATCCGCCCCCCACTTGGGGCGGATTATCCGCCCCTGGGAAAACTCCGCCCCAAGGGCGGATTCTCCGGGGGAAACTCCGCCCCCTCTCTGGGGCTTGCGCCTTGGTGAAGCTTGGTGAAGATCTTGGGGGGCGAATAATCCGGCCACCTGAGGGGCGGATTATCCGGCCAAGACGGAAAGTCCGGCCAAAACTCCGCCCCCTCTCTGGGGCTTGCGCCTTGGCGATGAGCAAGGGGGGAGGATTATCCGGCCCCCCTGAGGGGCGGATTATCCGGCGGGGCCGGAAAATCCGGCCAAAATTCCGCTCCCCTGCTGGGGCTTGCGCCAGCTTGGGCAAAGGGGGGGGCGGATTATCCGCCCCTGGTGGGGCCGGATTATCCGCCCCCAAAGGCAGAGTTATTTTCTCTTTGTTCTCAAATAGAGCTGCAACACTTCAACACACATTAAATGATCCTTAGTATTGTTATCTAACACATAAAACACTAGGGATTAAGAAATGTTCTTTCACTAACATTTGCAAAAGATGTAGAATGTGGTGCTTTAGAATTCCCTGTACTTGGAATATGTTAAACCAAAAATTACTTCGTGAATATATTTGACAAGCGAAAGACGATGCCCTCGCATTTGCGAGGGTCACCTTGCTAGTTCTCCTTAAAGGAGGTTAGCGCCGAACCGAATCCCTAAACTTTAGAGGAGTAAAACTTTTTTTTGTAGAAATCAAACTATCAATAGCCAAACATTCGGTATAGTTCATATAGAATCAAATAAAATGTTTACGGATGAATAAATATTAAGTTTACAAACCAAATAAATTCAAATCCAAACACATGACAGGGTTCAAATTCAACAAATCATCATAATAGTTCAAACTCAACTTGGTAGCACCATGGAGAGCCCAGTGATGCTCAACAATGTCCTGCTGCAGCTTTTCGCATGATCTTGGCATGGCCCTCGGCTCTATCCCGGTTGATGTATGCGCGGCTGAACTGCGATTCTAGCCTTGGCCGCCGAACTTCATCGTTCAAAATTATGGCCATGGCCGACGTCGTCGTGTGTAGTGCTAACTCTACTATAGTGTGACCTATGAGTAGGGCCCTCCCCTTTCTTCATTTTCTTCTGGACATGATCCTCTGGCTCATAAACAGTCTCATGAATGTACACGCAATCACTCTCGTCCTCATCAGCGGATTTGTAGAATATGCCATCTTCCTCTTCACCAAACGGTTTCTTTGCTTCCTCTCATTTTCTATTTAGTTCCTTTATTCTCTAACTAAGATCATTTTCTTCCTGCCTCCTTGCTTCATCCTCCTTTTTAGGGTTGTACTGCCCGTCATCAAAGATGAAATCATCGGGGAAACCTTCTTCCCAACCTTCATCCTCCTCTTCATCTTCAGTTTCTTCACATATCTCCTTGTCTTTCTATTTGAAATTGTTCCCCTGGTGTGTATATAGATAGTAATGCCCATGTTCAACACAAACAATTTCCTTGTAATCTTCATTTTCTATTTCTTGACTAAGAAATAAAACCCCACCATCATCAATAGTGTACAAGACTGGCACTCCAATTGCAGATATGGGAAAAGCTCCTCTTTTGCGTTACTTATATTTGGACATAGAGCACCTCTGCCCCCTGACAACAGTGATGGAAACACACCTCTTATCCTTATATTTCTTCACCATTTTTGGAACCTTAGGCATACCATAAATTAGTTCCATCCCTGACACACCTGGACCCATGACACTAACATAATAAATATTTTCATTAATTCATAACCTTTGGTCTCTATCATAGCAAGCAAATTCATATGTGTGATGTCACTTTGCCCTACCGATCTTTCCATATTCTCATTGCCTTGTAAATGAAACCTAACATCCTAATAAACATCATCCAAGGTATAGAAATTAACAGAATAATTTGAGTACTCAACTTTGACCGAAACCCTAGCCCCGAATCCACAGCTATGAATAATTTCTGGAATCCCGTGAATACTTTTTTCAAATCTATGAACCTATTTATGGAATCCATGAAAACATTTTTAAACATCGTGAACATTTTTAAAACTATACATTAATATTTAAATACGAAAGTAAACCTTCTGTGCATATGTGTATGCATTTTTTAACCCACAAACAATTTTTGAACCTCCATGAACATTTGTTCGAATATATAAAACCTATTTGTTTAACCTATGAACACATTTTTAAACCTCGTGAAGATTTATGAAACTACTTCAACAAATATTAATACACAAGAAAAGATTGGCAGATCTATGATTGATACCTCTATTCTGTTCCACCATGCACATAACAGTTTCACATATAGAGTAGGGGCTGTTCCTAACTGCATTTTCACGATCAACTACACCTCCAAATCCAACAAATGTTGCACTCATGCCACAACGGGAGATATTCCTAACAATATAGCCTCTATTCTCAAACTTAGTTGTGATCAAATTAGCAGTACCTTGGAACATCTCCCAAGTAGGTGCAGGGGCCAAAGTAACAATAGCCCAATCATCTCAGACGACAGGAAGGTTACCACTCAGAACCGCATACTCATGCTGAGGACACAACCCATTGTTAGGGATGTAGCTGGCGCAAGGGAGGGTGGGGGATGGGTTGCAAGGGTAGTTCACCATGGGTGCGCTGCCAAGAGTTGCAAAGTTCTCGGCGGGAGGAGTTACACTGTGGCGTGGGGGAGGGGAAGGTGATATAGATGTGTTCGCATTAACCCTATAAAATCTCTTCTTTCTCTGTTTAGTTAGGGAATGACGTGCAACATGTCTATAATTGGAGCAGGCTCTACAACGAATCTGATTTGTGCAATTGAGAACCAACCCGTGGTTGGATGGTTAGGAGGAACGTGGTACCCCCAGCCCACCAGAGTTCCTTCTGATTGAATAGAAAATGCAAGTCTTGAATGTTGAAGTCGATCGCGTCGTCTCCGCAGAAGAAAATCTCATCTCTTATATGCGCCGTGATCAATTCTACCTTTCTCGTCTTGCAGAAATGAAGGTACCACTTGTGCAATTTTCGCATCTTTGTTGGTAGATTCTTGAGCTCCTCTTTCTTGACGAGATTCTTCCCATGCTTCCATGGCTGTATGCGGTTGGCATCGCATTTGGGCAAGTTGTCTCCCATAATGTTCAAGTATGCAATGTAAGTCATCCCCATCTCATTGGCCTTTCTTTGTAGCTCTGCCTCGTAATCATTTACGGGAGGAGCGTCCCGTGTGTCGAACATTTGGAGCGGGGCGCATGATTGGTTTTCCTGCTCTCCGAGCATGGGAACTGTTTTCTGGGGTGCCTCACAACTGCTACTTTCAGTCTCCCTACGGCGCCTTGCATCCGCCTTCAAAATCTGGCGCTCGTAGTCTGGCACAAGTGGGGTTTCAGGTTTTAAAAGATTTTTGTAAAACTTCTCCACCACCGCCGGATCTATTTTCTCCTTTGGCTCGGCCCGTCTAGGTGCAAAGAATTTCTTGACCTGTTCTTCCGAGATCCTATTGGTCTCCTCGTCGCTGCGATTCCACGGTAAAACCGGCAATGGCTTGGCGGAAGGCTGCGGGACGTAGTTTTTTGAACTCTTTGGCGTACGGTTTCCTGCGGATTTCTTTGTGGCAGTGCTACTGATGCTCTTCGTGGCAGTGCTCTTCCGCTTACGCTGAGGAGATGGCTGAAGCACCGGAGATGGCTGACGCGCGGAGATGGCTGCCTTGAGGAGATGGCTGAGCCGGAGATGGCTGCAGCAGGAGATAGCTAAGCGGCTCGGCTGCTGGCAGCTGCGGAGGCGGGGTGCCAGTGACCTCCAATTTGGAAGCACAATGTGTTCCTTCTTCCAAAGAATGGTTGTTTTCACTGCAAATTTGAGTTAAGTTTCCCCTTCACCTGTAGCATGGTCAAACTGTGCTTCCTCATATTCCTTCACAACCTCATCCACCCCGACAATAGCATAGCCATCTGGAATCGGTCGGCAGTGGTAAGTTCCACCAGCTACAGGAGGTAAGGCATAGTCGATAGCCACCTTAATGGATAAGCCCATTAATCTCACATGCAGCTCAGCGTGTTCGCTCTCCATGATCTCATCCACGGGGTATCGAGACCCGTCATTTCAAGCGTGGGCTGCGTTCTCCGTGGAAGCCACACTGCTTTTCAGCGTGAGTGCAGGCCGGCAGCTTCCAATGCAGGCTCTTCGTGACGCTGAGATGGGCCGGTAGCTTGATGGCTCTGTTGTGCATTCACTTGCGCCTGCAGCGTCGCAAGTGCATGTTCTATCTGTGTCATCCGCTCAGACGCTCTTTTTCTTTTTCTGCGCGCCATCTGTAAGAGTCGCTCCGATCGGCAAACCCATCCTTCCACGTCATACCCCTGTGCCTCGTGCATGTCCAGGTGTTCTTTTTACCGATGGCGTGTGAGCTGGTCATTCTCTCTGTCGGGATGGAAGATCCTGGCGGATGTTTCCTCGTATGCCGTGATGAGTTCAGTGACGGGTTTGGCAAGGAGGGTTGGGAAGATACACAATTCTGTTTCTGGGTCCAATCTTGCCCTGATTCCATAGAACCAAGTCTTTGCACGTAGGTCCCACCCATCTGGGGTGTGATCCCTCTCTCACGCAGGGCCTTCTCAGCTTCCTCCCACTTAGGCCTCTGAGATATGTAGCCACCTGACCCCGTCCTCTGGTGATATTCCTTCTTCAGGGCATTAAGCGTATTGGTTTCTGACCTCTTTTTAGCTATAGCACTTTTTTTATATGTCTCAAATTCGGGCCAGTGAGGTCTTATCTTCGCATAATATGCGTCTTCGAAATTTGGAGTCTCGCCAGATTTGACAAATTTGTGCAATTTTGTCTTCGATTCTTGAGCGTCAGCCATCTTCTTTAGAGTCCACTCTTTGACCTTTTCCTTTATAACGGGTTGTTTTCATCCTCCTCTGGCGGAAGGGTGAAATTTACCAACAACAATTCAAAGCGTTTCTTTGGATCTGTCATCGACAAAGGTACCGCCCTTCTTTGGCTTATTCAATTTTCAATTATGATTGGGATTTGGTCCCTAACAAGAACTCCAGCCTGACGTACAAATTTGTCTGCGGCCTTTTTGGGCTCCATCGGCCTGCCATCAACACGGACTGCTTCGATCGTGAATTTACACGATCTTTCAACCGCTGGCTCGCGCATCGCTTGCTCTTTTTCGTAGAAGAAGATGGTTGCTGGCTGGTCGATCCAAAGGGCTAAAAGAAGAAAGAAGCGTTAATTAATACATGTAGAAGAAGATTGTTGGTGGAAGTCAGCAGAGGCTTAATCAATGCATATACCTCGCCGGACTTTGTAACCATTAAATTGCGTTCACCGGAGTCTTCATCTTCTCCATGACTAGTACTTGAGCTGTCGTCATCATGTCCCTCCAAGTTCAGATATTGTGAGGTGTCCTCATCAATAATGTTCTCCATTATTTCTTCTTCTTTAAGGTTTCTACTAAGTGGATCCATAGTTTCTAAAACAATAATATTATCTAGAGTAAGAGTGTAAACATTCAAGTGGACTTGGATTCATACACAAATATACATATTATTCATACAAAAATACACAAATAAATACACAAATGAGTCAGAAGTCCAATTTGTATACAAGTTTTAATCTATGCATGTAGTACAATTTATCGAGCAAACAAGTTTTAATCAGGATGAGTCAGCAATCACACACGTTGCACTCCTCGCAATCTATCGAGCAAACAATTTCATACAACATAAACAATAGCACATAGAGATCAAACAAATGCAACAAATGCATGCATGGCAATTTAATAAGTCACAATGGATAGAGGACATTAATACGAACCAGTAGGCGTTGGATTCACCCTAATCAGAGTTACAAATCTTTTTCTTATGATTTAAATAGTGTTTAATGGGTTTTAAATCATTTAAATAGTTTCTGTTGTCTAAAAATCAAACTAAAATCAGATATATAATCCCCACGGGGTTGTGATTCCAGGGACATATTATTTGTAATTTTCTGAACATTATTTATTTTCTTATGAATTTATTACTCTAAATAAGCCATTCTACCATTTATTTAATTTCTGAAAAACCTTATATTATTTGGCTTAACCATTTGCATATCGATGATCTACACACAATTGTGAATCCATAGGTATATTATTTGTGATTTTTGGACCAGGAGATATTTTACTATGAATTTATCTATACCTAATAATAAAGCACGAAGTGTTTCTCCCGGTCCAACACTTTTTTAGACCGGTTTGTCCTTCCAACACTTTTTTAGACCGGTTTGTCCTTCCACAAATATAGAATTACCCGTCCATGCCACCCGTGAGTAAATCTATTGTTTCATGGCTCAATACAAACCAACGATAGAAAAAACCACCCTGCCACGCACCTTTGACTCCTCCGGTCACACGACTCGTCCCCTGATAGAGAACATGATGCATATGTGGTACGACTTAGGTACGAGTTAGCTGAATCGATCCATATCTTGTCGTACAAGATGTAATTCCCGTCTATAAATATGTATCGTTCCACAATTATCAAACAAGTCTTCCAAAATCTCATGAAGCAGCTCTCAACACAAGATTGAAAGAATACGTGACCTTTTTCGATTTCTTCGACAAAGAATACATGAGACAACTGTGTGGATGACTCTGCCTAGCTTGAGCCGTCGCTGGTGGATGGAACCGGCTCCGGGGGCGTGAATTGTGCCACGACCAAGGTGCAAAAAGTGTACATGAGCTACTCGACCCGGTGCAAGCTCGCCGACTCCGTCATTTTTGAAGCCGTGTTTCTTTGTTCTTGTTGTCTCCATGAAAGCGCCAGCTTGTCCCCTTGGAGATTTTGGTGTCGGCAATGCCCCATGATTTAGTCATGGCCGGTGAACAATTAACATATCTCTTCATTGGGTCCCTTAGCAAGTCTTGAATCGATCTACTTTCATGAGATGTTTCTCTCGTTAAAGATCAGATCAGATCAAGATGAAGCTATCCGAAACCCAGCCTAACAAAGGAGGGCGTCGTCGATTTTGGTCTTTCAAACAAATCCAAGAAGGTTAATGTTTTCGAGTAGATTCAAAGTTCTGGAGCCAGCCATCCGATCTCTAGATATTAATCGCCACCGACGCATGAACTGGCCGGCCACGATATTCGCATGCTTTTCCTGATCCAATTTGTAGCAATCAGTCATATCATCAATCCATCATCATGCAATGTCGGACTACGTCGTCGTCTGAGTTAGACCTTTGCCGCCAAGATTGCCGCTGCCCGTGAACAACATCAATCGCAAATCGCAGGTCTACACTACCTCGACGGCTATGTCTCCTGACTTTACATGTGTATCACCGGTGGCTCAGTGGTCGTGAAGGTGAAATTTTAATGGACTACGCTTCTTGGAGCGCGGGAAGTGAGTGCACTCGAGCCACGAGGGGAAAAGGTTAGGACCATTGCCGAGGTATTAGTCATCCAATCGATTCGTCTCTATACCAAATTATACTACATTCATGGTACACGATTAATTGTGATTGGTTTTTTCTACTGTTTTGATAGATCGTAGAGATGCAACATTGTGAAGTCTCTCGTACTTAGTTTAGCTAATACAAGAGGCTCTAATTGTTCTTGAATTGTGATTTTCCTTTTATATTAATACGATGATCATTGTCATGGTGGCGGAGCTCACACACTTACGAGTTCCAAGCGGTGGCGGCTGTAACCGGTGGCGTAACTGTGTTCGAAAAAAATTTATACACAAATTCTTTGCACACTTTCGTTGCAACGCACGGGTACGTTTTCTAGTTAACCTAAAAGACCATTAAAAGTAATTAAATTAGTACAGTAAATACGTACTGTAAAAGTTAAATCCAACTTGATATTAATAATCTACTCAATTTTCTGAATTCATTGATATATAATTTGCTATTTTTGGATCTACGAATCTTTTTATATGATTTTTGCAAGATTATACAATTTTCTGCAATTTTTATCTTTTCTTCTATTTTTCAGGAGAGTCAACGTTGACTGGCGCTGTGTCATCGCTGACGTGGCAGACAGGTGGCGCATTCTGGTTTGCTCACCGGTGGGGTGACGTACGGAGGCGGCGGGCTCGTCGGGCGGCGGTGCTAGCGGCGGATGCGGCGGTCTCGTCGGGCGGCGGTGCTAGCGGCGGGCTCGTCGGGCGGCGGGCTCGTCGAGGTGGCCTACGAGAGGCGGAGATGGGCGGCGTTGACGGGCGGCATCGGCGGTGCTCCGGCGAGGCGCGGTCGGCTGCTCCTGCACGGGGAAGAGGTGGTCAGGGCGATGCGGTCAAGTGCGGAAAAGAGAGGGTCGGGGGCGGCGGACCTCGAGCTCCGAAGCTCGACAATGGAGGCGGCGGCGAGACGGACGATTCCTCCCTCACTCCGAGGGCGGCGGCGGCGAGACGCGCGAGCGGTGTTCGATCGGCGGCGAGACGCGCGAGCGGTGTTCGATCGGCGGCGAGACGCGCGAGCGGTGTTCGGGCGGCGGTGGCGGCGCTTCTCTCTGCGGCCGGCGGTGTTCGATCTGGCTCTGGGGGGAAGAAAGGAAGGGGAAGGCGAATTTAATACCCCCTTTAACACCGGTTCGTGGCTGAAAACGGTGTTAAAGTGGATTCGCTCAGATGATATTTCTTTAACACCGGTTCCATCCAGAACCGTGTTAAAGGGGGTGGTATGGAACGAAGAATGCCCTTTAAACACCGGTTCCTGTCTGGAACCGGTATTAAAGGGGGGGCATTTATTTCATGCATTAAAGGGGCATTTTTAATTCAAAAAGTATGATTTTTTCATTTCAACTCAGAAAAATATGAATAATATATCATAATTTTCAGAAAAATAATATCTATCCATTCATGTAAATCATTTTATATTTACTTTACATGAAAATTTTCAAAATAATTAAAACACTTACATATAAATTTTGATTATTCAATTCAAACAAAAATAAATTGTTAAATCCTAAAACTTTGAACATAAAAAATATTAAGCATCTAAAAATGATTTTTATTAGATCAAATCATATTTTAATGCCGCATCTTTTGTATTAACATTTTTGAATTGATTGGATATTTAAATGTCGCATCTTTTGTATATACTTGAATCTCACCAAGCCTCGCTCAACTTGCATTGTTTTTTTGATAAAATAGCATATTGTGAACCTAAAAATGATTTTTGTAAAAAATCATGAGCATCGTATCATGTACTTGTAGTTCATATCTGACCCATTTCCTGCCGATTCGGTAGGAATTTGTCTTTTTCACCAGAGGTGGACGGAAAGGTTTCAGATCCCCTGTTGGTACATTGTGCATATAAGGTGGTCTAGTATTTTTGTAAAATGTGTTGGTGGTTTTTTGAATTAGCCATTTGGTGGTTGCTTCACAAAACTGTCCGTTTTTTATGCTCGAAAAATAGAAAATGCCTTTTTGGTGTGATAAAAAGGAAAACTTCCTCTTCCAACATTGTTTGCCATGCCATGATGCACATGTATGCACAATATGGCCATATTATCCCAAACTATGCCTTGATTCTAGCCATAACATTGGTCATTTGACCCGAAAGCCAAGAAACCTCGAATGAGATAGGTCATTTTGTGAAGGTTTTTCGAGACATAAACAATATACCAGATAAAGCCGAACTAATAGTAAGTTACATAAAGCCGAACTGGAACTGAAAATTAAGATACATAAAAGAACTGAAAATTAAGATACATGGCCAGATTAAGTAACAATCGGCCGAACTTGTTTCGGAATGTTGGAGTGATTCAGTCATGCTCCTGCCTACACCTGTAATACTCTCCACTGTAGTCGTCGTACTCGCCGCCACCGTCATCGCTGTCGTCGTCGGGGTCGCCGTAATTGAACCTCTTGAGGGTAGCGCGTGGGCTGGACTTGAGGGTAGCGCAGACGGGGGTTAGAGTCCATGATGCTCTGGAGAGTCCGACCGTGCCACCATAGCCGACGGCCGGCCTCGTTGAAGTTAGGAGGAGGTGGGCCGTCCTCCTCGTGCCTGGCGAGCGCCCTCTCACGCCGATCCACGAAGAAGGCTTCCCAAGTAGGGAAATAGTCGGGATGTCATCTGAGATTCCTCCGCTGCTCCGGCGTGAGCTCGAAGTAGTAGTGGTTCGTGATGGCCATCCGGCGTGCCACACCTAGAGGGACAGGAGGAACCGGCACGCCTCCGACGCTCAGCATCTAGCCGACGGGGACACAGTAGCCCGGCGGGCAGGGGTAGTTCGAGGCGCAAAGCGCCTCCGCCTCCCTGGGGGTTAGTGCTACGTCGGAAGCCATGGGGAAGAGTGATGAGGTTGCAGATATGAGTCTAGAGATGTGCAATGACAATGGAGGCCAACCCCCTACATATATATATAGTGAACTAGCGGGAAGAAATGGAGGGAAGAACTGGCGGGAAGAAAAGTGGCGGGAAGAAAAATGGCGGGAAGAAGAACTGGCGGGAAGAAAAATGGCGGGAAGAAAAATGGCGGGAAAAAATGGAGGGATGAACCTTTAGTCCCGGTTGGAGACACCAGCCGGGACAAAACACGAGTCAGCACTAATAATAGGGGTGAGTGTTGACATTATGTCGTGCGGCGTGTACCTTGTCCCGGATGGTGTCACCAACCGGGACTAAAGATGAACCTTTAGTCCCGGTTGGAGACACCAACCGGGACAAAACACGAGTCAGCACTAATAGTAGGGGTGAGTGTCGACATTATGTCGTGCGGCGTGTACCTTGTCCCGGATGGTGTCACCAACCGGGACTAAAGATGAACCTTTAGTCCCGGTTGGAGACACCAACCGGGACTAAAGATGAACCTTTAGTCCCGGTTGGAGACACCAACCGGGACAAAACACGAGTCAGCACTAATAATAGGGGTGAGTGTCGACATTATTTCGTAAGTGTCGACACTATGTCGAGCTGCTTGTACTATAAATAGGCATCCTTGTGAGTCCAGTCCTCCAGCCAGTTTGAGGCAGGGACACCACTACGGCCAGTTTCAGGGAGATGCCGACGGAGCCCAGTCCTCCGGCATCTCCGAGAAACTGGTCATAGAGGCACTCCCTAATATGTGAAATTAGTTAGCTCCTGTGTATTGATCTAGTTAGAGAAGTTACAAAGCTGCAAGATGGTTTCGAGGCAGGGACACCACTACGGCCAGTTCGGGAGATGCCGGCGAGCCTAGTCCTCCGGCATCTCCAAGAAACTGGTCATAGAGGCACTCCCTAATATGTGACCGCGCGCGTTTGGAGATTAGCTCTTAATGGTAAGTACGAATCGGGACAACTTCTTCTCATAGTCCCGGTCCATCCACAAAACATGACTAACACTCAAGACATGTATTAATATTAAAAACATGAACTAGAGTTACATAATATGAGCATGAACTTCTTGGCATATGTCCTTCCTTATGATCGCTTCAGACGTAACCATGGAGCATCTTCTTTACTTAACGGAATGCTTGGGTCAGTTTTCACTATGAAGGGCGGAATTTCATCAAACTTATTATAATCTTCTGACATGTCTGTCTTGTCCTCGATTCCCACGATGTTTCTTTTCCCTGAAAGAACTATGTGACGCTTTGGCTCATCATATGATGTATTCGTTTGCATATTTTTTCTTTTTTTTTGGTCTGGAGGACATGTCCTTCACATAGAAAACCTGAGCCACATCATTGGCTAGGACGAATGGTTCGTCTAAGTTCTTGTCTATCTTCATAAGATTGTTGAGATCCACCGTTATCATTCCGTACTTCTTGTCTACCTCAACCCCTCCTCCTGTTAGCTTGACCTATTTGCATCGAAACAAGGGGACCTTAAAATTAGGTCCATAGTCAAGTTCCCATATCTCCTCTATGAACCCATAATACGTGGTCTTTTGCCCATTGTCTTCTGCTGCATCGAAGCGGACACCACTGTTTTGGTTGGTGCTCTTTTTATCTTGGCCTATCGTGTAAAATGTATTCCCATTTATCTCGTACCCTTGGAAAGTACATACAGTCGAAGATGGTGTCCTGGCCAACAAGTACAGCCGATCCCCAACAGTGGTGTTATTCGTGAGAAGTCTTTGTAGCCAGCCGCCAAAACTCGCCATGTGTTCACTTATAATCCATTCATCAGACTGTCCCGGGTGTTTGAGGCGTATTAAATTCTTGTGTTCATTGATATATGGGGCAACCAAGATAGATCTTTATAAAACCGTGTAGTGTGCTTGATTGAGAGAATGTCCGTCCCTACATATCATTGCTTTACATCCTAGGGTGCCTTTTCCACGCATTCTTCCCTCATGTCGTGATTCTGGAACACCAATCGCCTTAAGGTCAGGAATAAAATCAACACAGAACTCAATGACCTCCTCTGTTACATAGCCCTTGGAGATGCTTCCTTCTGGCCTAGCACGGTTATGAACATATTTCTTTAAGACTCCCATGTACTCTCAAAGGGGAACATATTGTGTAGAAATACAGGACCGAGAATGGCAATCTCTTCTACTAGGTGAACCAGGAGATGCGTCATAATATTGAAGAAGGATGGTGGGAACACCAACTCAAAGCTGACAAGACATTGGGCCACATCTGTTTGTAACCCTGGTAGGCTTTCTGGATCGATTACCTTCTGCGATATTGCATTGAGGAATGCACATAGCTTCATAATGGGTACTCGAACATTTTCAGGTAGAAGCCCCCTCAATGCAATCGGAAGCAATTGTGTCATAATCACGTGGCAGTCATGAGATTTCAGGTTTTGGAATTTTTTCTCTGCCATATTTATTATTCCCTTTATATTTGACGAGAAGCCAGACGGGACCTTGATACTGCTCAGACATTCAAAAAATATTTCCTTCTCTGCTTTGGTAAGAGCGTAGCTGGCAGGAGTTAAGTGGCATCGTTTACCCTTCTCGTTCTCAGGATGCATAGGCTCTTCAGGGGCCTTCAGACGTTGCTGGTCTTGCCGTGCTTCCGGTGTATCTTTTGTCTTCCCATACACTCCTAGAAAGCCTAGCAGGTTCACGCAAACATTCTTCATCACGTGCATCACGTCGATTGAAGAGCGGACCTCTAAGACTTTCCAATAGGGTAGGTCCCAAAATATAGATTGCTTCTTCCACATGGGCGCGTGTCCAGCATCGTCATTCGGAAGATAGATCTGCCACCTTTTCCAAAGATTACTTCTAGGTCCTTGACCATACCAAATACCTCCTCACCGGTACGGAGGACAGGCTTCCTCCGGGGTTCTGCCAGACGTTTGAAATGCTTGCCTTTCTTTCTTACTGGATGCAGGTTCGGAAGAAATCGGCGATACCCTAGGTACACAACCTTCTTACATTTATCCAAATATACACTTTCAGTATCATCTAAACAGTGTGTGCATGCATTGTATCCCTTGTTTATGCCCTGAAATGTTACTAAGAGCAGGCCAATTATTGATGGTTCAAAAGCAATGCTCGTAGGTCAAATGGCTCCCCTTTGTGCTCATCCCACATACGTACACCTGGTTTGGCCCACAGCTGTAAAAGTTCTTCAACTAATGGCCTTAGGTACACATCAATGTCGTTGCCGGGTTGCCTTGGGCCTTGGATGAGCACTGGCATCATAATGAACTTCCTCTTCATACACAACCAAGGAGGAAGGTTATAGATACATAGGGTCACAGGCCAGGTGTTGTGACTGCAGCTCTGCTCACCAAAAGGATTCATGCCGTCTGTACTTAGACCAAACCTTAAGTTCCTTGCGTCACGTCACGAAGTCCAGGTACTCTCGCTCGACTTTTCTCCACTGTGACCCATCAGCGGGGTGTCTCAACATCGCGTCTTTCTTACGGTCTTTCATGTGCCATCGCAACAACTTGACATGCTCTTTATTTCTGAAGAGACGTTTTAACCGTGGTATTATAGGAGCATACCACATAACCTTGGCGGGAACCTTCTTCCTAGGGGCCTCGCCCTCAACATTGCCAGGATCGTCTCGTCTGATCTTATACCGCAGTGCAGTGCATACCGGGCATGCATCCAAATTCTCGTACTTCTCACCACGGTAGAGGATGCAGTCATTAATGCAGGCATGTATCTTCTGCACGTCTAATCCTAGAGGGCAGACAACCTTCTTTGCTTGGTATGTACTGTCGGGCAACTCATTATTTCTTGGAAGAAGATTCTTCATTTTTACCAACAACTTTGAAAATGCGTTGTCAGTCACACCATTCTCTGCCTTCCATTGCAGCAAATCCAGTGTGGCACCTAGCTTTTTATGGCCATCTTCGCAAGTTGGATACAACAATGTTTTGTGATCCTTTAACATCTGCTCCAGCTTCTCCTTCTCCTTTTCAGTTTCACATTCTTCCTTTGCATCAGTAATGGCCCGACCAAGATCGTCATCAGTGGGTCCATCTGCTCCCTCTTGATCTTTATTATCTACCTCCGTTGCATTATCATCATATTCAGGATACATATTATGATAGTTGTCATCATCATCTTCTTCTTCGTTGTCTTCCATCACAACCCCTTTTTCTCCGTGCTTGGTCCAACAATTATAGCTGGGCATGAAACCGGATCGAAGCAGGTGGGCGTGAATGGTTCTGGTATTTGAGTAGTCTTTCTTGTTCTGACAGTGAACACACGGACAGCACATAAAACCATTGTGACCACGGTTTCCATTAGCCACAACGATGAAATTTTGGAGGCCCGTAATGTACTCGGAAGTGCGACGGTCACCGTACATCCATTGCCGGTTGATCTGCATTAATATGTAGTATATATCAAAAAATAATAGGGAGATGACCATTTATATATATAGTACATCAATGACACATGAAACTATAGTTGCCGACCTCGAACGAGACGGAAAGAGCA
This sequence comes from Avena insularis, assembly GCA_023614405.1. NCBI lineage: Eukaryota > Viridiplantae > Streptophyta > Magnoliopsida > Poales > Poaceae > Avena > Avena insularis. The sequence goes on from CM042685.1 coordinate 359,834,388, forward strand.
ACAAGAAAACTTATTTTGAGCTCTCGGGCATTTCACCGAACACCTCTTGTGCATATGAAAAAAACACAAACTAGCACTCTTCACACCCTCTTGCTAGGCTCCAAAATGTGAAAGAATGGAAGAGTGGGGTGTGTGTGGGCTGGGGTGGTGTCTTATATAGCCCCCCCTTTAACACCGGTTCATGCCACGAACCGGTGTTAAAGAAGTGCTTGAACCACTATTGCAGGGACCTTTAACACCGGTTCGTGGCATGAACCGGTGTTAAAGGGGGGCTCCTTTTTTGCCGCAGGGGCCACGCTGGTACGGCCCCCCCTTTAACACCGGTTCGTAGAAGAACCGGTGTTAAAGCCCTTTTTCGGGATCAACAAAAGACCTCGTTTCCACTAGTGCCCCAGGTTTAACGTTTTGGTTTCTCATAAAGACGGAATATTCTTTCAGTGGGAGGCGACGTTCCCGTCGATAGCGAGGCGCCTGCGGTGACTTCGTCAATCTCAAGACCCGCCGGCTCGGTCTCTCGGAGGTGCTCATAGAGGTAGGGTGTGCGTGCGTGTGTTCATAGAAAAAAATCTGATTTGTGCAATCGGCAATAACTTGACCGTGTGCAGGACATTCGTTGCAGAAAAAACATTCTAAGTAGGCTGGGCTGCAATTGAGTTGGGAAGTCTTTGGCTAGGGTCTTTGGGAGCTTCGGTCGGTTAGGATCCCGCTCTGTGATTGATGATGTGGACTGTCGATTGCCTGATCACTTCGATTAATCAGTGTCATAATAATATTATTTTTAACAAGGCAAGAGTTTCTTTATTTTGGCAGGTTATCCGTATGGCATCACATTGGATTCAACTTTGGACTTTTCTCCTCCCAGAGCATCAGCGAAAACCCATGGTTGCTGGATGCAACCGTCTTGAGACGGTCGCTCAAGATATTTTTTGCCAGGCTTCATGGCGGCATACTAGTAGATTAAGTGATGTCTAGTTGCATTATATTGCTAAGACTTCATGTCATTTTCAAATGGTTGGTGTTTGCATGAATCTTATCTAACCCGTGAGCTGTAATAATTTGATACAAAAAAATCGCAATAAAGGGCTGTGTGCATCCCAGGATGCAGAGGCCGGGGTATCCCTTTTTGAAAAAAAGTTGGCCCTAGTAAGTGAATCTGAAATTGCTATCCGAAAAGGTATGTGCCGACAGATACCATTATATGCAGTCTATTTGTCAACTGCCATGACACCTAGGCTATGCCTTCCCATGATGGGTCGCGACGTTAACAAATTGTTTCCGCATAAACGCTAGGTTGGGGAATGACGATGTGACAAGCAAAAAAAAGGTGATGCCTATCCACTTTCACCAACGCAGTTATCCGTGGCGGCTTTTTTGCAGCGCTAGCATGAGCGCGGCGATTAGACGTGTGCCTCGGCATTTATAAGCGCCAGGCCCGTCGTCTGTGTTGTATTGGTAATCCCAAAGTTCCACCACAAATAAAATACTATGTCTACATGATGACTCATTCATCTATCACAAAAAAGAGGTGCAAACTAGTAAGATGATATTTTCTTAAACATGGACAAGCTTCTAATATATAATTACTTAATAGTTACAAGTATGCTAATTCTTTGTACTTCCACAGACATTTGAAGTTGAGTCCACATATATGTACCTAAATAATTGTCTTGATTTACCTATTGATGTCTATCTTTCGGCATGACCAGCAAGAAGCTAGTTAAAAATAAAGATGAGATCTGGGTCAAAGAATGCAATCTTGAGAACTGAATGAGACAAGGTTGTGAAAAGGTAAATCAAGATGACATTATCCTTTTCTACTTCCTTGAAAGAGATGACTGAGAGCTACATCTTCTGGTTTAGACCCTTCTGGGCCAATAATGCAATGATAATTGTTAGACTACTAAGTATGCTAGTTTGTGTATGGACTACTGTATGTATGGACTGCTATAAAGTATATATGGCTAAATATATACGGATTATCCTAAGTATTGCTAAGTTTATAATGTTCTCGTTATGGTTGGTGAAGTACTTCAGCTAATCTGTGTATAAATTTATGGTTGCTGAATTATGTGTATATGTCATTTCTGTTATGGTTGATTTTGAATTATCCTACTATATATTATTGACATTATTTTATAAGTATCGAAGACGACCTCTTTAAAAAGTTGTAGTGATATATTATCAGATACGGCAAAAAATAATAGCCATCTCAGGGTGTTGAAGTATTGGAGACGGTCTGGAATGAAACTCGTCTTAGGGCATCTCCACCTGGACTATCCAAATGGTCCGAGCGTGTCCGAATAGGTTCGCGCGGACGTGCGGGACGTGCGCGGCGCCCTAGCGGACCGACCCATCCGGATTAATTCTGGCGGACCGACCCATCCGTGACCTAGATCTGATGCATGGATGGGTCTGTCCGTATAAATGCGGACACAGGCTGATCCAGATGCAGACGCACATGGGCCTTCTTCTCTTGAGTTGGTCTGTCCGTTTTCGTCCGTTTGGATCACGCTGCTGTGCGCGGTTGGCCGGACAGGCCGAACCACGACTCCAAATTGTCCGTGGCCCGACCTAAACAGACAGAATCAGATCGTTTAGGTCGTCTGTTTGCGTCTGCCCGGTGGAGATGCCTTTAGGGTGTCAAACTGTTGGAGACAGCCAGCGGGAAAAAAGTGCACTTCAATATAGGTTGGGTGTCCAAATCCATGTGGGAAAATGAGTTTCCGCATGCACATACGATTCATGCACCAATATCTGCTTATGATCAATGATAACTACTCGCTCTGTTTGAAAATATAAGATGTTTTAGGTTTATGATTAAGATGTATCTAGATATTTTTTAGTGTCTAAATTTATTTGAACCTATACACTAAAAGGGGTCTAGATACATCTCCTTCACAAACTTAAAACATCTTATATTTCTAAACAGAGAAAATACTAGACAATGATCCTGATCATTTATGTGTCCTAGGTATATAGGCGAATACTAGCTAGTGGTAATTTAATTAAGCACGCGATCGAGGTAGGAGTGCGGCTTGGTGGCTTCTGGGCAGGCCCGTCTCTGACCCTAGGCAACTTTGTGCAAGCGCCTAGGGACAATGGCCATGGGGGGCCATCCTCTAGACTCTAAACAAGTATATGCGTTTTATTGTTTTGGGCTGAAAATGTTGTAGAGAGAAGACATATAGGCTAATCGGGAAGAGCAGTTGACACGAAAACACAGACTCCATGCAACTAGATAGGCAACACAATTGATCCTAGGCTCTAAGCCGACACAATCTGGGATCGACTGCCTCTGTGATGAGTCCGCGATAATTTCTCCGCCGCCTGAAACATGGAGAAAGGCAAGGGGTTTTATCCAATCCGGCAATCGTCTGCTGATCTATGGCACATAGCTCTACTCACCTCTTCCCCTCATGGCCTCAATCCCCCTCCAGCTCTCTCTTTCGGTCATGTTCGCCCGTGCGACCCTGCCCCCACCCCGCGTGCGTGTTTAATCGTCGAAATAAATACTCTTGGATGAGCGTAACTAAGCTCCAAGAAACTTTTTTTGTGATTGATCTTGAGATTGTGCTCAATGATTTTGCATTTGGAAACGTCCCAAAAGAGCTTTTTTGTGAAGCACTGACGCATAGGTAATCAAACTAGCACGAAATACTACTCCCTTCGATTTATATTACCTATCGCTGAAATTAATGTATCTAACAATAAAATATGTCTAGATACATCTATTTTCGCAACAATTAATATGGATCAGAGGGAGTACTTGTTTTATTTTGCTACTATTTTTATTTTTCTGTCGCAATATGTCATTGCTTAAATGCTTGCTAATTATTTATAGGCATCTTAGACTAAGAATATGTGATTGGATGTTAAATTTTAATATTTTACAAGTAAAAATAGGTATATATCTATATTTTTAAATATGCGGATACATTAGCCTTAGGGAGCCCTGCCATCAATTTTGGCCCAGGGCCCTGCAAAATATAGAGCTGGCCCTGCTAGTGGGAGCCCGTTTTCTGAAACTTCAGAAAGTTGAATTCAAAAGTTCCAAAAGATTTCAGAAAACATACTTTTTTTTTAAATAATCCGGAAAACATACTTGCATGTAGCTAATAACGATGTGGTCTGTGAGTCTGTAAAACTCAACTCAAAATACCCTCGTATTTTAGACTCTACAAAAATGACAAATCGAGTTTCAGTCGTCTTTCAAATTAAGTTTGAAAAAAAAAAAAAAAAGAAATAGGGCTAGCTAAAGTCAGGTTACCGACAGGCCCAGTAGGACATACATACGGAAAATCGCTATGGGCTCGTCCTCCATGGAGGATAATTTTTTAATTCTCCAAAATGCTTTAACTATTTTTTTTAAAAAAAAATCGTGTAGCCAAAAATACGAAATACAATTCTGTAAATTTTCAATGGAAAATAGTTTATATTTCAGGCATAGCCAAAAAGACAAATATGATAAACTTTGGAAAAACGGAGGCCCGTTCAAAATTACACGGTTCATGTCTAGACATGAAATTCTCTCTTTTTTGCCGTGGCCAAAATACAAACTATTTTCACATGATTTGCATGTGCATATTATTATAAATCTTTATCTACATCCTTCTATTTTTACAGATTTTTTGAATCATCAATTTGAAATTTTCAAAAGAAAAGTGAAGTCCTCCATGGTGGACGCGCGGGAGCCAAACGGACGCTCTCACATACGTATCACTATATGAGCTGTATGCAATTTTTTCTCGAATCACGCTTTCGCCCCGCTATATTAATATAGCAAACAACAGATACAATGATATAGCTGCTGGAGCCTCAGCACCAGCACACCCAAACGAAAACAAAGAGAAACAAAAAAAGAAAACAATGCCAACAACAGTAGATCGACTAAGCAAAGATGACCCGCAACCGCTGCGCCCTCTGGACTTGTCCCACCGCGAACCTAGTGCTACGAGTCGCCGCGTACCAAGCAACACCCTCAAGAAGGAACGCGACGTCAACGACGCTGTTGCCCGGACTGATCCTAGGGTTTCCCCCGGTACTCGGAGGGGAGTGAGGAGGGGTACACCCAACGCCCTTCAGGAAGGAACGGCGGCACCCACAGGCGTCACCACGTCGGTGCCAGTCGAGCTAGCAGGGATTTCGCCCGACCCCCAAACAACAACCCCAATTGCTCTGTAGCACTTCCTCCAACTTGCCGTCCACCAACGTGCGCTACCACGGTCTTGTAGTCACCCTCGCCGTCTCCCTGCGGACGTCGTCCCGAGGTCTGAAGACGGAATAGGATGGTGCAGCAGTAGTCAGGGACGGCAGCGCCGCCGTCGAGCGGGAGGGAACTGCCTCCACCGCTTTCGCGGTAGCCGACCGGACGTGGCAACAAGGGCACACCAGGCCCCATCGGGCCCGGCCGAGCCCAAATCAGGCCCGTAAAGCCCTGTCGCCCCGCTGCAACAAGCCAACGCGCAGCTCCGCCATTCCAAGTGGCTGCCGACGATCCATGTCCATCTTCAGGGAGCCAAGCCGCCGCCAGGAGGGGTGCTGACCCGCCCAAGCCCAGATGGGGCCCAAATGGGCCCAGATCTGGGCCGAGCGGGCACCATCGCCGCCTGCCCGTGCCGCTGCAAGGCGCCGCCGCCAACGGCAGCCCCACCGCGCTGCAGTCCGCCCTGGTCCGCGCCGGGAAGCCCCGCCGCCGAGCTGGACCTGCTGCCGCCTGAGAGCACCACCCGGAGTCGCCCCACCCCGCGCAGAGCTCCGCCGAGAGGGGAAAGTCGAGGGGCCGCCGCCACCAGCGCCGTCCGGGCCTAGCCCTGCGACGACCGCCGGCGACGGCGGGGGAGAGAGGAGCAAGGGGTGGCGGAGAGACGGGGAACGGAGGTGCGGCCCGGTCGTCCGCGGGGGACGACGCGGGTCGCGAGAGCTGTCACCACCTCCACATGGTCGGGGTGAGGGACAGTGACCGCTGTATGCAATTTTTGGCTCTACTGCATATGCATGTTGGCAACTATCTCCACTTGATGCCGTGCTATGTCTCGATCATGGTTGCCGCGTGCTCTCTGGATTTCCACAGGTCAACTGGACAACAGACCACGGAGTCGTCGCCCCGGCGTCGTCGCAATGCATTCTATGAACCGGCCGGGCTCGATCGCACCTTCCATTTTACAGCCAGCTTCTAGATTCCTTCTGTCCCTGGTTGACTTGTTCTTCGACACTACCCTGGTTCGGCTGCAAGGCTGAAACATGTCCGCTAAGCCTATCCTAAAAAACAGGCCTTTATAATCTTGGTTCTAAAAGCATCTCTATTGGAGTCTTTAAAAGGACCAAACCTGTAAAATTCCGGCGAGAATACGGGTCGTAGGCTGAGAGGCCGAGCTAACCGAGCACATAAAGACCCTGCATGAGAGGCCGAGAGCTAACCAAACACATAAAGACCCTGCCGTATTCTTTTTTCATGGGCCCCTTTGAACCACCCTCTACAGCTAGCTCCTACAAGTAGTGTGCATGCGGACGGATATGGGTTCCAACCCGCACGCTGCCGCCGCACGGCAAACCCTATCCCCCCGTCGCCACCGCACAGACCAAGATCCTCCGGCAATCGAATCAGACCACGGCAGTTGCGGATCAACGACGGCGCCCACACCATGTCAATGTTGCATGGCGGATGCGGGCAGGGAGGAGGCCGTAGCGGCGGTGGAGGAGGTGGCGGCTGGCGGCCGCTCCCGTGGTCATCCCCGCATCCCTGCTCCGAAGAGGCGGCCGCGAAGCTAGTGCGGTCCATCGGGGCCAAGCGCCGGGCGGCGCGCCGCTGGACCAACAGGGGTTTACGGCCGCCCCGCCCCCCCACGCTGGCGCCCTATGTCGTAGGCCTGCCTGAAGCGGAGGCGCCGCGAGCTCTCCTACCCCCTTCCGGCGAGGCATCGTCCTCGTCCTCTTCATCGCGCCCAAAGTGGATGCGCCACGGCGACGAGGAGGAGATGGATCAGTTGTTGCGCGCACTCGCTGAATCCAACGCGGACGCGCAGGGGCGGGACCGCCTTGAGCAGGAGGAGGTGGAGGCCGCCATCGTGGTGGTGAACATGGCCCAACGTGCCGAGGAGGTGGAGGCCGAGGCGATCGCGGGCGGATCTGGAGGCGGCGCCGACGAGGACTTGGAGGCCGGCGTCACAGACGACAAAATGAAGGTGGAGGTCGTTGTCCTCGACGACTAGATGGCCGGCGCGGAGCTCCGGTCTTCATGGAGAGCTTGATTTTGGCCACACGTGGACGCGTCGGCGTCCATGGCGAGCTCTCCCCCATTTAATTTTTTTTAATGATTTTGATGTATTTTGTATGGACTGCTCGATCTGCCGACGAACTAGTGCATTCGCGTGTTAAATTTCTCGCCGGAGTTTTTAAAATTCAAAATTGCGGGTTGACTTCACGGGCTTTGATCTGCGTCGATAAACTCAAACCTGTAGATCGCGAGTACGCTAGGCATTCAAGGGCTACATTAAAGATGCTCTAAGCGGACTAAAATGGGAGACAACAGGTGGAATCATGCATGCATGTAGCCAACTATACATCTTATCGGTTGTAAAATTTAAACTCAAAATGTTTTGTGTTTTAGGCTCCGCAAAAAATGACAAATGGAGTTTCTGTTCTCAGTGAACACTAGACAAGTGAAGATTTTGTCATTCCGTGCGATTTTGTTATTTTTTCTGAGACTAAATATTTCGAGCTGAAAATAGACACACCGAGAGAATACATGGTTGGCTACATCCCAGTTTTTTTATTTTTTTTGAAAAACCATATTCAAAATTTCAATTTTTGAGAAAACAATTGCGAAGAAACCCGCCTCGTGCCCCCCACGTTGCCTCCCCACACGAGGCGACCGACGGAGGCCCCTCCTCCCCCAGCACCTCACTACTCGCCCTTCCCCTCTGTCGTCGCTGCCGGCGGGCGCAACTGGGCCTTGCCCACGCGGTGCCAATGCTTGCCGGTGGCAGCGGACCCCGTCCTCTACCCGACACTAGGAGCTCGGCATGGGAAGGCAGTCCCTGGTGGTGGTGATGCTCGGCAGAAAGCGCCCCGTCGTCGGCCGGATGGTGACGGGGCAGGTGGTGCGGTCCCTTGACGGCATGGACGACGTGGGATTGAGCTCTGGCCGGCGGCGGCCATGCCAGATCTGGGCCCTTTGGGCCCGATCTAGGCCCGGACGGGTCGGGCCAGGCTCAGGTGCATCTTATCCGGTGCGATCTAGGAGGACTTCCGGATGGGGGTGGCAGCGACGGCGTCAATCTGCAGCAACGCAGCGGCAAAAGCTTCATGGGCCTGATCTGTGCCCGGCCGGGCCTATGGAGCCGGACAAAAGGACAGCGGCGGTTGTGGTGTACATGCCGCAACATGGCGGTGGGGACTTTACGGACCCGACTTGGGTCCGGCCGGGCCTGTCTATCCTAGTGTGTCCTTGCTGCAGCGTCGGTCGGCACTCGCCGTGGGCGGTGGAGGACGTCCTCCAGGTGACTGCATTGTTGCCTCCCTCCAGCTCCATCTGGCATGGTATGTTCCTGCCGCTGCGTCTAGTCGGCTACCGTCTATGACGGTGGAGGTCGTTCCCTCCCGCACGGTTGTTGTACCGTCGCCCCTTTCCTATGAGTATTTCCTAAACCCTTCCGGCCTTGCAACGTTTGCCATAGTGAGACGTCGATGGTGACTACAAAACTGTGGTGGCGCATGTTGGTGGGCGACAAGTTGGGCGGAGCGTGATGGATTGTTCGGGGTTGTGGTTTTGGGGTTCGGGAGAAATCCCTGTTGACTAGGTCGGCGCCAACGTGGTGACACCTGTGGGTGCCGCCTTCTTTCTTGAAGGGCGTCGGGTTTACCCCTCTTTCCACTCCCCTACGTGTACAGGGAGAAATCCTAGGAGAAGTCCGGACAGCAGCGTCGTCATCGTCGCACTCCTTAAAGGTGTTGCTTGGTACATGGCCAATTCAGAGGCTTAGGAGTGTGGTGGGACTTCTCCGGAGGGCGCAGCGATTGCATGGCATCATTCTTGTCGATCCGGCGCTGTTGTGCCTTAGATTCTCTTTCTTTCTTTTGTATTTTTCTTTTAGGCTTCTCTTGCGCTGTTTGCCCCAGCAATAAACTCAAAATTTAGAGGTTGTGCTGTCTGGCTCGGCAGCAGTCTCACATGTATGCTTTAGGACGAAAGGATGTTTCAAGAAGAAAAGAAAAATTGCTATCTGAAATCCGGGTTCTGACAGGCCTACTAGGACGTACGTATCACTATATGAGCTGTATTATCTCTGTTTGCAAATAAGTATACTTCTAGCCTTATCCAAAGTCAAAGTTAGTAAAGTTTAACTAAACAACGTTGCAAAATTTATGACTCTAAATTGGTACCACTAGATATATTTTCAAATTTAGTTTTATAATATATCAATTTGATGTAATATATATTGCTATATTTATCTATAAAGTTAAAGTTTGGTTTAGACAAAAGTTACTCCCTCCGTCACGGTTTGGAGGCGTCTTACAAAAATCATGCGTTTTCAAAAGTCCTCTCTTCCTAGGCGCGTTAGACTTAATCACATAATTAATGCCTCTTTTTTTCCTTTCTACTTCCTACTCCATGCAGCTAAGGAATTAATTCTTGCATGTAACTCCATCAATACATGCGTCTAAACTCCTCGTTTTTATTGAATAATTATGTTTAATAGAGTGCCGAATAATTAATAGGCCTATTTTCTTCCAACGAATTTGCATGATTTTACACAAACCTGGCCCCAATCAGCGCCCACTTAGATAAACAATCTCTAAAACGTCCTCCAAACCATGACGGAGAAAGTAGAAATACATTTATTTACGAACGGGAAGGGAGCATATAATTTTGTATAAGGGGCCGCTCGGTCAAACTTGCTCTACTGTATGCATGTTGGCAACTCTCTCCACTTGATGCCGTGCTATGTCTCGATCATCGTTGCCGCGTGCTCTCTGGATTTCCACAGGTCAACCAATGGCGGAGCTTCAAAGAAAATGATGGGCGGGCCAGTCTAAAGGAGAACACAATTTTTTTTATATATTCTGAACACACCACTTAACTAGAAATTAGTCATTAATCAGTAATTTTGCTATTTCGACAGGCCTAGTAGGGCGCTATATAATATGCGCTGCTGTATGTAATTTTGTATAAGGGTTAAAGTCGGTCAAACCTGGTCTATTAATTGGATGCATGTTGGCAAATATCTCCACTTGATGCCAGCCTATTGTCTCGATCATCGATGCCGTGTGCTCTCTCGATCTTCACAGGTCAACAAACCACCGAGTCGTCGGACCTTCCATTCTGCAGCCAGCTCGAATGGCTCGCCGCCATAGATACGACCACTGGTGGAAGGAAGTGCAGGACATCAATGGCTACGCCGTGCTTCTCGTCTACATGTGGTTCGCCGCCAGAGGGATAGGCTTCCTGGTGGTCACGTGGATCACGGTCGTACTCCTCGGCGGCTTCGTCGCTTCGGTAAATGGCAAGGATTTTTGGCGTCTCACGTCGATTGCACTCATACAGATACTCTGGTATGTATATCTCTTCCATGCATCCTTTTCATCCTGCTTACCACCGAATTTGGTTCTTGCTTGACATTTGTAGCTAATACATAATAGTAGTACATTATTGATACGGTTGGGATACATCATACTGAATGAATACTAAAATGAAAGAGACTCAACTTTGTATCTCCATACTGGTACAACTCAGTATAGATATGGATGTATCTAAGTCAAGTAATTTGGAATGGAGGTAGATATGTATCTACAGATGGATGTACTATCTGAGTATAGATATGGAGTAGAGTATTAGATATGAATGTATCTACATAATCGCTTGGAACCGTGTCCCACACGATTTGCCACCACCAACGAAGATAATTAAGAAGCACATGATCCGACCAAACTTCCGAAAGCAACAAAACCCACCACCAATCCAGCTTTTCCCCCATCAGCATTGCTCCGTCTCAGCTCCATCCGGCCTCAGACAACTTTCAGACGCGATTCTTCCCTTTGCCTGAAAGTTAAGCACATCAATCGGCTCATTAGATGATTTTTTTTTAAAGGCAAGCAGTGGTCGTAGCCAAGATTGGTTTTGGTCTTTCCAAATAGCTCAGAAAACCGCAGCTACACCAACCGTCAATAATTTCCTTTGCATGTTACCAAAAGCTTCTAAACCTTACTAGATAGATGTACCTGGTTAAGAGACACTCTGAAGAAAATGTGATTTATTGACTTTTTTTGCCAAAAGAATATACCTCCATAGTTTTTTTAAGCAGGATAACCCCGTCCTCTACATTAATCGATGCATATAGCCATAAGCCCGTAAACCAAACTGAACAAAAAGGAAAAAAAAAAAGCACAAGGCCCCATGCCGCCTCCACAAGGCTACTACTAACCCTATGGTAAAAGGCAGAAATACAGGCAAAGCCCTTCAAGTGCCGTGCTTGCGCTGTGGATAACAAGTCCAACTATAAGTCTGTCTGGGGATAACGAGTCCAACTATTGCCGCTGTGACCGCAATACTGCTGTCGGGCCATCTCCGGCTGCCACACCCCGTGCAATAGCGAAAGTCGACCACCACCGAAGGGTCTTGGGCTGCCACACCCCTTGCACTGTCACCACACAACCAATGTCCAGGCTGGCCCCAAGCTTCAATTCGGAGATCTCCCATTGTGAGAACACTCTAGGAGACCAAGACCCACCATTTGTCATTCGTCAGGCAGGGCTTTCCCCACCAGCTTCCTTTGGCAGTGGCGTGGGGTTGGAGGAGAGGAGGGGGGCTAATGTTTCACCCGAGCCGTCCCTGGGAGTGACACGGGGACTCATCTTTTCTATCGTTCTCCTCTACCTCTTTGTCAATCCATGGTGAGTATGTCATTCTTAAGCACCAACCAAAGCAAAGACTGTTTTTTTTTGGGAAACTGTTAGGAGCACTCATTTTAGAAGGACAAAGAAGTATTTACAGAGTGATAGTTTTTTGAAGGGATCGCTGAAAACCCTGAAGGACCCTTAGCCAATGCCGTCAGTCCTCATGGCAGCCCCAAAGGCTAACTCTCATTGCTTAATGTTCTCAAAGGCCGAGATGGCAATCTTGACATGAGTGAGGCGAGTTGTATGTGTCGGTTTTTTTTCCTTCCAAACGTTCCAGAGGGTGTAAAGGAATCTTCCACTTAGCCATCGTCGCTCCTCCTTTGATGTGCTCGTGAGTATGGCATCCTACCAATCAGAGGTTAGTTCAGATACGCCGGCATCATTGGGGCAGTCCACGCCTTCACATTGTTCCAAACAGCCTTAGAGAAGGGGCAATCCTTGCAGAGATGGACCGTCGTCTCGTGCACACTCAGGCAAAGCTGACAAATAGAGTCATATGCGGCCACCGTGTAGTCTATTAGCAGTCAGGATACGTCCATGGAGCACAAGCCAGGAGAAATGTTTTCCATTTAGCTCAGCATGCGCCTTCTAGATCTTGGAGGGGCAAACGTCGGTATTGAACCTTGGAATTGAGCTAAGCAGAGGCTGAGGAGTACGATCAGTGGGTGGTCCATTTCCACAATATATGGTGTCCTCTCTGGTCCTTTTTTTTACCATCCTGTGCTTCCTTGATGATATGTTGTAAAGATTGGGCATGAAAAAGCTTTAGAGGGCCGTTGTGGCACCATTTATCGTGTCAAAAGTGCCACTTTCTCCCATCACGGAGAGTAATTGAGGAGGAAGCCCAGAAAAGATCCATGTCAGATTTGTCCCATGGCAGGCTAGTCCCAACCACCCATTGTCTGTTCGGGACGGTCCACTGATGCCAAGGCCACCTGAGATGCAAGGCACGGCCAAATCTTAGCTGCCCTGTTGAAGCTGATTCCGGCAAAAACAGACTGCTGACTGCCTTAAAATTGCAACTAGTCGTAGGGTTAATGATACCCAGGGTCGTGACCATAAAAAAAATAACCACCTCATCCCGAAAATCCATACTACACGCTAAACAGGTGGTTAAACATCATGTCAGTTTACGAGATCGATTGGATTCCCCTTGTGTGTGAGGTGGAATTCTATCAAAATCTCCACTAACTACTATAGCAGCATGCGAGACCTTACGCTTAAGAGCTCAGAGGTGGCCGATTGAGGCCCACAGTTCCAACTGATCGAGATGGAACCGTGACACCATCCCCAGATTCGTGGACTTGGTCAGACTGGAGAAACTAGGCAGGGGCAGGCGACCCCGGCGAGCAAAATCTCGCCAACCGCACCCTCTGATTCCCCCCAGTAGCGAATCTGGTGATGCCCCCCTGGCCAAGCTGCTCTGCCATTCACAATCCTAAACCAATCTGAATCAGACGAAACACCATCTCAAGACAACAGCGCCTCCTCCGGTCGCCGAGTGGATGACTGCGCGTACCTGAAATGCAGCAGAGATGGACGTTTCTGTGGCTAGTAGCGGCAGCTTCCGAAGAGCAGCTGATCTACTACTCTTCCGTAGTCGCTCATCCAAAACCTCGAAGCACATGCTCGTCAAAATCCTCAAAGCGCACTCTGAAACTTTTTGTCATGAGTTTCTACTGCAACTCTGAAAGCAAACACAGCAGGGTATATAAGAGTTTTTACTTTTTGTTAATGCCTAATTTTGTTTCTCGTCACAAGTGAAACTTAAAGTGTACTTAATGTAGAATTATGTATAACAGGATAAATGGGCCATTTGTGGATCGGGCCATATCTGTGCCTGCTCTGTATTCGAGCTCGAAGACCGTGAAAAATCTATTGACGCGCAAGTGGCAGGCAGCTGATAAGACACACGGTGGTCACCCAAAAATGGCAGTCGTTAAGCGAGTTTTTGCAGCGGTACGTATGGTGGCAGGATGGGTTCTAGTGGTACTTCACAAAGTGATGTTGCAATTGTGTGTTTTCTTTGTGTTTGCTGTCGTTTACATTGGGCTGTTTGTCACCACTTCAATTGCGATATACAGTCTGCTGAAACACGATTATTATGGAGAGGTTGGTGAAAAAAAAAACATGTACCCGGCGCATACTGTCTTGTACATCCTGTGTGTGGTCCAAGGTACCGTGTCCCTATATCTACTCATCTTGTTGCGATGGGAGAAGAGGATAGTGAACCAAGTGAGCCAAGCATATGGCTTCCAAGATGGTGGTCGTGCAGTTTTGGACTACTATTACGAAATCATGAAAGGGTGTGAGAAGAGCCCATCCTCCGCTAGAGAAAGGAACCTCATCACTTATGCGATAGAACTCATTGAGTCCAAGTCACCTAGTAGCTGCCTTTCTGGGACAGTGATACTTGACAGACTACTCACGAGGCAATATTCAGACCAAATTAAAGATCCTACTTTGATTCAACAAGAAGAAAAGCGGCGGCGATGGCAGCGAAAGCAGAAGAAGCAATTAGAGTCTGAGGAGAAGGGTTTAGCTCAGCTGATTAAAAAAGCAAAGGAGGTGGAGAGAGAGAAGGAGAGAAGGAAGAATATGGGAGAGAGGAAGAAGAGAGAGGAGAGCAGAAAGAAGCGTCAGCAAAGGGAGGATGTGATCATTGTGCAGCAGCGAACAGTGATAAAGCGGCTGATTGGGTCTGCATCCTCTACCCACATTCTCCAGAAACTGCTTGATACACTGGATTCGAAACGCTCAAACGACAAAAGGATGAAGGAGTGCGTTGCGAGGATAGTGGAGCACGTCGCAAGCAGGATTCGTTTGGAGCAGTTCCCGCGAGGGATCAATTGCATATCATCACTCATCAACAACTTTGAAGAATACTGTCAACTCCAGCCAGATGAATCATCATCATCACCATCAAACACAAATGAAGCCACTACAATGATTGCGCCGCCTTCATCAGACACAAATGAAAACAATGGGCATGATCAGCAACAAGGGAGCAGCAGCAATTGTTCGTCATCGGAGTCAGAGTCCGAGCCAGATTCAGAACCAGCGTCTGACTATTCAGAATCTGAACCAGAGTTAGGATTGTACAACAGCATCAATCGGCCATCGTCATCTAAGCCACTGAATGGATACAAAGATCTGGTGCTGACTGGCCTAAGTATCCTTTGGAGGCTCGCAGGTAGCAAGGACAACTGCACAATCATAAGGAATACCAAATATCTTGTCTCCAAGATCATGGCGCCTGTTAGCTACGACCTAGTGCACCGCACCCAGCATAGTACATGGTCCACTAGTGTAGTAGATGCATCAATGAGGGTGATGCTTCGGCTCATGGCTACTACCAAGGATACTAAGGGAGACACTGGGTCTGACCTGCATCAACAGATCTCAAGCAGTGAAGCGATTACTACGATGGTAAAAATTGTTACATGTGAAGAATGTAAAGACGGAGGGCTGCAGATGACTGCCTTGCAGATCCTAATGCAACTAAGAAAAAGTAGTTTCACCAAGATGCTCGTAGATTTCTTCATTAAAGGTGATCACAGTGACATCTCTGTCAGAAAGACTGCAGGTAAAGAACTAGCGCTGCTGTTTCTCGGTAGCGAAAGTGTCGCTGCCCTCCCCTCCAAGGAAGAAAATGAAGATTTTGTAGGTGATCTCGCTGCAATAGTTTCACAAGATGGGAATGACGCAGAATGCAGAAAAAGTGCAGCAGAAATTCTGGAGCATATGTGTATTCATTACACCAAGAATAGTGAATATCATAGGACACTCAAGAATGCCATGGCCAATGCGATGCCAAAGGTATGAGTATATAATATTTTCTTTGTATATTTCTTTCTTCACTGTATACACATACAAGGTGAATCCTGAAGTCAATCTCTCAAACACTACCATTTGATCACAATGGGCACCTTTCCTTAATTTAGGTTTGATTAGGTACATACTACAATGTGCCAAATGGCAGGTGGGTGTAACTGCACCTGATATGCTTCATGTATGTTAATATGTATATTGTTGTTATTACTGCTGCAGGTTCTTAGAGAAATACTACTGGGTCGTGGGTTAACTGGAGAAGAAGGAAAGCCTGGATATCTCAGGATAGGTACTGACATCGAAAGCCAAGTCAACACCGATGGCAGAACCAATAACAAGAAGAACAACAATGATACTTCCTCCTCTCCTTGGCAAAACCAACACCACAAGTTGCATGTTGCCCTGCTGTCCCTCTATGTGACGGCATGTGAGAAGTTACACCTTGATATTGATGCAATTTCGCCAGGAGGAGACCAAGGAGAAGGTGTCGCATTCAGGTTTGCGATGCGGATGGTGCAGTCAAACAAAGATCACGTCACAGCCAACAGCCTAACAGTGATAAAGCTTAGCACAAGGATGGTCATAGCAACGATGATGAAACTCCGGGAGGGCGGACGTGATGTCATCAGAGCAGCTGACCTGGAGAGCCTCATGGACTCGCTCACCAACTTTTCGGAGACCATGCTGGATCTTGAGGGCAGCATGGTTTTCGCCGCCGGGACAAGGACAACGGTACCTGCGACCACTGACACCCTCGATTCCCTCGTGAAACAAGCACGGAAACTCCACGGAAGAATAAAGAACCAATACTCGGAAATAAATTTCAGCTAGCTAGCTCTGTCACAGGGCAAACAGGCTAGATTGTTTGATACGTGTTTGTGTCAGACTATTTTATTAAGATATGGATTTCGTTTATCGATTCAACTGTATTGTACTAGTAATATTTCGTCTAATTATTCAACTGAACTGTACTTTTAATAAACCATACTGTACTGCCGTGTTCCACACTTGTCATTCATGGGGACATTAACATTTTGCTTCTGGTGGTAAGGCTGGGCTGATGTTGTTATGCTTTCTGTGTATCCGGTAACCCCGGTGCTACATATATACTTGTTCCAAGAAGCGCAGTTGCGACATACCCAACACATAGATAATCCAAATGTCTAAGTCCACATCAAGGCAGGGGCCGAGTTCAGTATCGTTGAGAATAAACTTGTCGTTACAATTTCAGTCGTGCTATGAACTAGGAGCAGGTTTTAAATAAATGACATCAATGGGGCATCTTATAGGTAACAAAAAAAAACATGATCAGGTGAAGTGGGATATGGATTTTGTTTTTTAAGAGTAAAGTGAACTCCTGTCATCACAAATATATGCCACTGCTCCAAACAATATATTGATATGATTACTCGATCAGAGTAGCTTACGTGTGCCGAGCTAGACAAAATCACAGGCTTTAACATCGTCTCGCATAGACAGGTTAATTTACTATCCCACTAACTCCACCATTTCATACGTTTCAATGAACAGTATATCGTAGTCTATGTGTGTAAAGGAAACATGGTATAGATAACGGATGTACTGTGCAAATCCATGTTTCAAAATAATCACAGAAATCCAATTTGGTCGTGGTGTGGAGGATATAACACCTCAAGTAGGCCAATTAGTCGCCCATGTGAAAAATGCAGGGCGTGCATCCATGACCTAGTGAACTGGAACAAATCTCCAAGACAAAGTTGGGAGGATTGCAGGATAAATGTCTGGAAGGGGTGGTACCTGCGGAGGACCGGGGGAGTCGGCGGCATCGAGGAAGGGGAGGGGAGGGGAGTGCCTGTTGCCGGAAGGAGAGCCGCCGCCGGCGTGTGGGCGGAGGCAGCGACCGACCACCTTGAGAGAAGCCGCTGTTGATGCTGATGGGCAAGGCAGAATTTTATGTCTGTTCTGACGGGGGCCCTTTTTTTTTTAGGGTAAGACGGGGGCTCCTTTTTTTGAGTGGAGTAAGACGGAGCCTCCTATGCACCGCCCTTTGCGGCACGGGACGACCAGCTGGACCGCAGCCCATCAGGCACTTCTCCATTTTTTCTTTTTTTTTCTGCTTCTTTTTTGAAACTTTTTAGAATTCGTTAAATTTTTCAATATCTGAACATTGCGTCAAAATTGAAATTTTCAAAATATGAACATTTTGAATTTGATTTTGTAATTCTGAACATTTTCAACAACTAACATTTTTTTAATCCGAATATTTTAAATTAGAAATCTGAGAAAATATCGAATTTGAACAAAGAAAACATTGCAGTGGCACACCCTTGGCTCGTGCTAGTGCTAAAATTTTCGTAGTCATCGTTAGGTGGTCTAATGACAAATTTATAATTTTTATTATTTTTAAAACTTTTTGTAAAGTTGTTGATGATTATTAATAGTTTGGTAGAATTTTGTGAAAAAAAAGGTTTCTAGTTTTCTAGACAAAGTAGTTTTCATAGATTCTCAATTATCACCCCAAGTGGACGGAAAATTCTGGAATTTCATGAACAGGTAGTTTGGCATAGAGATGGTCACTTAAGAGTACTTCTAAAAGCATCTCTACTCGCCTATCCAGGAGGCCGATCCGGACGCCGAAATTACGTCCGGACGCCGAAAATCGGCCCAGCCACGTATCCAGGGACCTCTTTTCGGCCGGATTTGGGCCAACTTTCTTCCGGACTACCGAGGCCGAACCTAGGATCCCGGGTACGTCCTGGGGACGCCGGACGAAGTGAATTGGCCGAGTGGACTAGCCTGTCAGTGACAGAAGCTGAGTCGCTGCCATCCTTTCCGCCGTTTTCCTTTTCCTGCCCTCGCCGATACACCCCTCCCGCCATTCTTCTGGCATATAAAAGTCGTACATCTTGTCGTATCTCTTCACAGTCCCTCACACCACCACAACTCCGGCGAACTTCGGACGTTCGCACCTTTCTTCCTCCTCAACTCCGCCGAAAAGCCATGGCCAAGGGCCGACGCACGCTGTCGCCGTGGGAAGCTTGCGCTTTCCAGCGGCGCTATCTGGCGCCGCCGACACTCGCCTCCATAGTCCGAAACTCAGCGCCGGCGGGATCCCCGTTCCGTCGGTGCCGGACGGAGAGGACCTCGCCAGAGAGATCCAGGCGGCTATCGCCGCCATGCAAGACCCAGAACTCGCCGGAGAGATCCAGGACGCTATCGCCGTCATGCAAGACCCGGATCTCGCCGAGGATCAGGGCAACCTGGTCTTCTGGAGGCGGTTTTTCGCCGACAGGCGCCTAGAGGAACTCGTCCGACACGACGGACCGCCGGGCTCGCCGCCGCCGCGTAACAATGCGGCTTACCGCCGCCGCTGGTAGAGCGTTCCAGGGCGGACTCTCGTCGGAGTCATGGCGCACATCGAGGCCGGCAACCACCCCCGCCTCGGCCTGTAGTTGCGGCGTCCGGCGTCGACCACGGCGGCGGCCTTTTTCTAGTTATGAAATCCGATGTACTATGTGCCCCTTTGCCCCACTTAATGAAATTCCACCTATATTCACCCGTATTTCGCCGAGTTTAACTGAATTTAGCCGAACTTGGGAACTCGGCCTGGGTACGCGAGTGGAAAACTGGGCGTACCCAGGCCGAAAACGCGTTTCGTCCGGCCGAAAATTGGTCCGGTTTTCGGCCTGGGTTCGCCCAACAAGTGGAGATGCTCTAATAAGTACTAGCTTGAAATTCCAAGAAATGAAGAGTTCTTTACAACCAGCTACCCTAGCAGCTGCCCTGGATTCTCCGCTGAACTCATAACAGGAAATGAAGAACTAACTCATAATGCCATGGGCACTACAGGAAAGAATTAAGGTGCCGACGGCCGGCCGGCTACGTCGACGGCCAAATGTCGGGGCCGTCGGCGTAGCTACCTTCCTGGCTAGCTGACCAGCCTAGTCGTCGGCGTAGGGATGACCGTCGGCATAGGTGACGGTGCCGAGGGTAGCCGTCGGTGTAGCGTGGCCGTCGGCATAGTACAGAGGGCTATGCCGACGGTGGCCCTCGGCATAGGTACAGTTCTCGGCGTAGCCCCAGTTTAGACATGGCGATGGAAACGACGTTAGACAGACAGGTTGTACCGACGGCCTGGCCGCCGGCACAACTCTTTAAAAAATTTGTTTGGTCTGTGCCGACGGCCTAGCCGTCGGCGTAGGCCTCCAGATTTTTTTCCTTTTATCTCTTTATTTTTTGAAAAATCATAACTAAATCATTCTAATTCAAAAAATACAAATAATATATCAAAATTTGCATAAAAATAAGACCTATCTGTCTACACTCAAATATTACACATTTATAAAAAAATAAGTGAAACATAAAACATTATATATAGTTTAAAACGGGTATTATAAATTCAAAAACGATCCAAACAATGTGAAACCTTTGTGTGGTGTCATATTATGTGACATAGTTAGAAGGTAAAATATCAAACTTGGTATATTGATTATGTCTTAAAAAAATCTTCACAAAATGATATATCTCGTTCGTGGTTTCTTGGCTTTCGGGTCAAATGACCAATATTATGGCTAGAATAAAGGCATTGTTTGTGATAATGTGTTCATATAGTGCATATGTGTGCATCATGGGATGGCGAACAATGTTTTAGGAGGAAATTTTTCTTTTCGTTGTACCAAAAAGCCATTTTCCATTTTCCGAGTACAAAAAACGGACGGTTTTGTGAAGCAACCACCAAATGGCTAATTCAAAATACTACCTTCACATTTTTAAAAAATACTAGACCATCTTATATGGATAATATCATAACACAGGGATCTTAAATATTTCCGTCTATCCCTGGTGAAAAAGACAAATTCCTGCCGAATCGTTAGGAAGTAGGTCAGATATGAACTACAGGTACATGATCGGATGCTCATGATTTTTTACAAAAATCATTTTTAGGTTCAAAATATGTTGTTTTATCATAGATCCACTTCAAGTTTAGCAAGTCTCAGCCCCGAGCTAAGAATCTTCATGCCCGTTCTTCGACAAAGTTTAACAATATTTTAAAACGGGTATTATAAATTCAAAGACGATCCAAACAACATGAAACCTTCGCGTGATGTCATATTATGTGACATAGTTAGAAGGAAAAATATTAAACTTGGTATATTGATTATGTCTCAAAAAAACCTTCACAAAATGACATATCTCATTCGAGTTTTTTTGGCTTTCGGGTGAAATGACCAATGTTATGGTTAGAATGAAGGCATAGTTTGTAATAATATGTTCATATTATGCATAAGTGTGCATCATGGGATGTCGAACAATGTTTCAGGAGAAAATTTTCCTTTTCATCGCACCAAAAAGCCGTTTTCCATTTACCGAGTGCAAAAAACGGACGGTTTTGTGAAGCAACTACCAAATGGCTAATTTAAAATACTACCGTCACATTTTTTAGAAATATTAGACCACCTTACATGGATAATTTCATAACACGGGGATCTTAAACATTTCCGTCTATCCCTGGTGAAAAAGACAAATTCCTGCCGAATCGGCAGGAAGTGGGTTAGATATGAACCACAGGTACATGCTCGGATGCTCATGATTTTTTACAAAAATCATTTTTAGGTTCAAAATATGTTGTTTCATCATAGATCCACTTCAAGTTTAGCGAGTCTCAGCCCCGAGCTAAGAATCTTCATGTCCGCCCTTCGAAAAAGTTTAACGATAGTTTAAAACGGACATCATAAATTCAAAAACGATCCAAACAACGTGAAATCTTCGCGTGGTGTCATATTATATGGCATAGTTAGAAGGAAAAATATCAAACTTGGTACATTGATTATGTCTCAAAAAAACCTTCACAAAATGACGTATCTCGTTCGAGGTTTGTTGACTTTCGGGTCAAATGACCAATGTTATGGCTAGAATGAAGGCATAGTTTGTGATATGTGTCCATATTATGTATATGTATGTATCGTGGGATGGCTAACAATGTTTTAGGAGAAAGTTTTCCTTTTCATCGCACCAAAAAGCCGTTTTCCATTTACCGAGTGCAAAAAACGAACGGTTTTGTGAAGCAACTACCAAATGGCTAATTCAAAATACTACCGTCACATTTTTCCAAAATATTAGACCACCTTACATGGATAATTTGATAACATGGCGATCTTAAACATTTCCGTCTATCCCTGGTGAAAAAGACAATTTCCTTCTGAATCAGTAGGAAGTGGGTCAGATATAAACTACAGGTACATGATCGGATGCTCATGATTTTTTACAAAAATCATTTTTAGGTTCAAAATATGTTGTTTCATCATAGATCCACTTCAAGTTTAGCGAGTATCAGCCCCGAGCTAACAATCTTCATGTCCGCCCTTCGACAAAGTTTAACGATAGTTTAAAACGGGCATCATAAATTCAAAAACGATCCAAACAACGTGAAACCTTCGCGTGGTGTCATATTATATGACATAGTTAGAAGAAAAATATCAAACTTGGTATATTGATTATGTCTCAAAAAACCTTCACAAAATGACGTATCTCGTTCGAGGTTTGTTGACTTTCGAATCAAATGACCAATGTTATGGCTAGAATGAAGGCATAGTTTGTGATAATGTGTCTATATTATGTATAAGTATGCATCATGGGATGATGAACAATGTTTCAGGAGAAAGTTTTCCTTTTCGTCGCACCAAAAAGCCGTTTTCCATTTACCGAGTGCAAAAAACGGACGGTTTTGTGAAGCAACTACCAAATGGCTAATTCAAAATACTACCGTCACATTTTTCAAAAATATTAGACCACCTTACATGGATAATTTCATAATACGGGGATCTTAAACATTTCTGTCTATTCCTGGTGAAAAAGATAAATTCCTGCCGAATCGGTAGGAAGTAGGTCAGATATGAATTACAGGTACATGATCGGATGCTCAGTAATTTTTAAAAAAATCATTTTTAGGTTCAAAATATGTTGTTTCATCATAGATCCACTTCAAGTTTAGGGAGTCTCAGCCCCGAGATAAGAATCTTCATGTCCGCCCTTCGACAAAGTTTAACGATAGTTTAAAACGGGCATCATAAATTTAAAAACGGTCCAAACAACGTGTAACCTTCGTGTGGTGTAATATTATATGATATAGTTAGAATGAAAAATATCAAACTTGATATATTGATTATGTCTCAAAAAAACTTCAAAAAATGACGTATCTCGTTCGAGGTTTCTTGACTTTCGGGTCAAATGACCAATGTTATGGCTAGAATGAATGCATAGTTTGTGATAATATGTCCATATTATGCATAAGTATGCATCATGGGATGACGAAAAATGTTTCAGGAGGAAGTTTTTCTTTTTATCGCACCAAAAAGCCGTTTTCCATTTACCGAGTGCAAAAAACGGACGGTTTTGTGAAGCAACTACCAAATGGCTAATTCAAAATACTACCGTTATATTTTTCAAAAATACTAGACCACCTTACATGGATAATTTTATAACACGGGGATCTTAAACATTTCCGTCTATCCCTGGTGAAAAAGACAAATTCCTGCCGAATCGGTAGGAAGTAGGTTAGATATGAACTACAGGTACATGATCGGATGGTCATGATTTTTTAGAAAAATCATTTTTAGATTCAAAATATGTTGTTTCATCATAGATCCACTTCAAGTTTAGCGAGTCTCAGCTCCGAGCTAAGAATCTTTATGCGTGCCGTTTTAAACGGGCAAATAAAATTATGATAAGAATTACGACATAGTTTGTGATAAGTTGATATTGATATCATATTTGGATTTCCTCTTATTTTTTAATCAATTTAGACATATTATTTGCCAAATTCCGATTTACAAATTTAAAGATATTAATTATTCCATATTAAATAAAAAATACAAAAAAAATAAAATCATTATATTTTTATTTGAATTCAATAATATTTTTACTTATTCATTGTTGTTTACTTAAATAATTGCTTGTAATTTCAAAAAATACAACCATATAACATGATGATATAAGAGTTAATAGGAATGATATCATTGTATTAACAACAATGAGTAAATTGCTTTGCGGGAAGAGATTCTTAAGGAAGGAGGAAGTTAAGCGTGCTAGAGGTGGAGTAGTGCTAGGATGGGTGACCGAACGGAAACTTTGACTAAGACTACAATTTAATCAATTATTAACTATAAATAGTGTTAAAATGATTAAAGCGGGAGATTAAGGAGTCAAATAATTCAAAGATTTAAAAATAAATAAAAAATAATAGTAATAAAAAAAATATTTTAGGCTATGCCGACGG
Source organism: Avena insularis (assembly GCA_023614405.1). NCBI lineage: Eukaryota > Viridiplantae > Streptophyta > Magnoliopsida > Poales > Poaceae > Avena > Avena insularis. The sequence continues at coordinate 359,858,368 of CM042685.1, forward strand.
CCTGGACCTGTGCCGCGTAGCTCCGGGCTGAACCGTTAGCGAAGACGGCCGTTGACTGACACACTGGAAGACGCTATGTCGAGGGGGAGGCTGTGCCGACGGACACGAAGCTGTGCAGACGAGGACGTATGCCGAGGGGGCTACGCCGACGGCCACCGTCGGCACAGCCAATGCCGACGGCAATTTGGCGCTGTGCCGACGGCAGCCGGCCGTCGGTCGGCGTAGCAAATCTTTCCTGTAGTGGGGAGAACAACAGTCAGCGTCGTATTTTCGTTCTATGCAAAAAAAAAAAAAAAACCTCGTATTTTCGCCTAGGCTCTCTGACCAGGTTGGCTCCACCACTGCAATGCAATATTGTAGTACTACTACATTGACTATCAAACTGACCAGCTAGAGGTTTTTAACCACCCTCACATGGAACGACGCAAAAGTTAAATGCATGAAGCATTACAGGTCAAGCACGCACGTTTCATAAGAACAACATTTGTTCTCGAACAGCCTGACGGTTCGTTTGAAGCAATTGAGCAGTAGAACAGGTAGTGTAAAACATGAAGAAAAAACCAATAATCTCAAGCCAATTTACTGAAGGTAGGACTGGATCAAGAGACAGTTCATAAGAACAACATCAGTCATTCATTCGTTCACACTGACTAGCTAGGTGCATCAGGAAGTAGCATGGTAAGAACATGAGCTCAAAAGACTTCATCCATTTCCATTTCTCTGTAACCACCCCTCCAACCAAGACATTAGAAAGAAAGAAGAATGGTACTACTACCCGTCAAAATATAACCCATTACTTCTTCCTTCGGATATGTTCCCCAGCCCGACTTGACAAACAACTTGCAAACACAACTTGCAAGTTAGCAGCCATCAGAGAGCGCGACTCAGAAACAGAACTGATGCTTCCAGAGGTCTTGCTGGTTCAAGCTCTGGTCCAAAGAAACACACCAGCGGTGCTTGCGCAAGCAAGATGGCCTACTCTGTACGGATGTGCAGAGAACCTGCAAGGGATGGTCTTCATGTGCTCACTCTCGAGGCACACACTGTTTGAAGCTGAGAGGAGGCCGCCGTCGCTGCCGCTACCAACCGAGATGATATCGATTGCCCGGTTCATGTTTCCAATAAATAGGTCCGCGTCATTCCAGCCCCAGATTGCCCTGCAACAATCAGTTTTGTTTGATCAAGAAATATTCATCTGAAGGTCATGAAGCTAGCCACAAGGTGAAAAGAAGAGCTGTCCTACTTGAATGAAGAAATCCAGCGTCCTGTCTGGTTATTGTGCTTGATGATGTGCGAGCTATTGAAGTCCTCCCCTTCAAAGACTCGAACCGTATCATCAAGGCTGGACAATGGACGACAGAGAATGAATAGGTTAGCCATTTGTACCAACAAAATACATTAGACTGGCATATCCAATGCTAGTTTTAGTTGTAATTTGAGTTATGTTTTCCACATCAGAAAAAACTGTCCGAAACAACGTATCAATTAGATCATATCATTATAAATTATCAAATAACGTGACTATTTAAAATAGTGTACTATGGGGGAAGAGCTACAGCTGTTAAAATGACTGTATATACTAGGGGGAAATATATAGTAGTTTTTCTTCCACTTGCTTAATGAAAATGGTGACAATTCCTGCTTACACAGGGTGCAGGAACAAAAAGAGATAGTTGAAATTTCACATCACCCATTTCAGGTTTCATTATTGTCTACCTTATGAAAGACACTTTTGGCCCCTGAACTTTAAAACGCTCCAAAACTGAACCCTCAGATTTTGAAACCGTTTACTCTTGGATCATGTGCTGATTTCAAACTACTTCAGTAAACCAGTTTCACAAGGATGCTAGATCAGCGAAAACCATTTCAATGTGCTAGGACCAAATGTAGACTTCATTAAAAGTTCAGGGGCCAAAAGTAAACTTCCTTCTGTTTTATATTTGACACAAATCTTAGCTAGCTCCCATTGTATGAAAGATCCATTACGTGTAAAAAAAACAGATCTGTTCCAAGTCAAAAAAAAAGTATAGGTCTGTAACTACGTTAATGCAATACTATTCTATGCGCCGCGATCAAATGACTCGGATCACTATACAATCTTGTGCCACATCACACGGCCAAAAAAGAAACATATCGATCGTATCTAAACAACTAATTTATTTTCTTGTTAGTTAAAGGTGGGATTTTGAATATATTGCTTTCAATATGGAGCCAAAAAATGAAACTGAACTAAGCAGTCTTGATTAAATAACAGAAGGTAGCAACAGTGAAACTATTCTAAATATTTTGTTTCAGGAAAGAAGATCTACCATCATGCTTTCAGTGTCTGCTAAATGCTGAGAGATATGCATAACAAATATGGCATAATTTTTATGCATGAAGCTAGGTATTGCTTATGCTAAGAGAACAAAACAGCACATCCTCATGTAAGGAAGCAAGAGTTGCCAGAATTAATAGGATTAGATACACTTTGGCTTAAAAGCCACAAGATTTATACAGAGCAAGTTCAGGCGAACATTCTTTACCTTGTTGTCGCTAGCATGCGGCCACTAGGCGAGAAATAAGCTGACTGAACAGAAGCATCATGTTCAAGAACCTTCAAACAATCTCCCTTCTTCTTTGTGAGCCTTCTAAGATCCCATATACGCGCTGTTTTATCTGTTGAGCTCGTGGCGAGCATATGTTTCTTCTCTGGGTGAAAATCTATCGAGTTGACCGCATTGTCGTGTGCATCCCATGTGGTCGACACCTTGCCCATCCGGTCATCGAAGAGTTTCAGTTTACCATTTACGCCACCAAAATTGAGGCAGCTAGCACTATCCGGTGCTTGACACAGCGTGTAGACAGGATCGTCACACTTGTGGATGATACTGAAGTTCTCCTTGTGGAGGTCCATCAGACAGATTTCACCCTCACGGCTGCAGCTGTAGATCTTGTGTGGCACGGCCAGGTGTGCCACGATCGCTGTCATGGGGCCCCTGTGGGGCAAATACTCGAACACCCCATCTGCGTCCACCATGCCTGGTTCACCGTCGGCGTGCCAGAACCCGATATTCCCCAGGTTGTTCCCGGCGGCCACCACGGTCCGGTCGACCAGCGGCAGGACCAGGAGCGCCATTATCCTGTTGGTCAGCAGCTTCCTCGTATTGGACGGCGCCAGCACGAGCTCCTTTCCGGCATCGAAACCGTCGGCGCGAATCTTGGCGGCCCCCGGTGAAAGGGAGATGGTCTCGAGGATGGTGGATGCGAGCGACGAGGAGAATGTGGTGCTGCGGGGATCGTCCGGAGTCGGCTTCGGAGCACGGCGTCGGGACGGGATGGGCTTCGGGAGATCAGGGCGCTGGTAGGGCGTGTGCTTGTTCGGAGCGCGGAGCCGCGACGGGGTGGGGTTCGGAGGGGCGGTCTGGGCGTCGGGAGGGGGTTGGGAGAGCAGGATGGAGCGGCGGCGCACGGCGGGAGGCTCGAAGGACTTGAAGGCCGCGGAGAGATCGTATGCCTTGCGGCGGCGGATGTTCTCCGCGCGGAGGCGCTCGTACTCGGTGAGACCGACGTCCGGCGGCGACGCCATTCTACTCTAGAGGCGATCAATTGATGGAAGAGGCGAATGGTGGTAGGAGCCGCACGGAGGAGAGGCGCACGACGCAGGGAAGCAGTGGCGAGGGGCGGCGGCGGCGGAGTGGCTGCTAGGTTTTGGGACGGAGAGAGGAAAATGGGGAGATGATTTTGGCGTTAGAAACGGCGGATAATGGGGAGATGGTTTTGGAAACCAGGAATATGGCGGGAAAGTGTTGCGGAAGGGGAGAAGAGGAGCGGGCGCTGGTCAACCCAGGAGTGAATCCTGTAATTTATTATTGACGTTCTACCTTCTTTTCTATATAAAAATAGTAATTTCGATTTTTTTTTCAAAAACTAGCTCCAAAGCTCGAGAGTCAAATCGACGTTCTCACCAAACCCTATCTAGGAAACAAATGAAACAAACTATAAACTAGCCCTTTTCTTTTTTGTTAGAGCATCCACGCGTTACCAGACAGAAATTCGGACATATTTTGGTTTGGACGAAATTTGTTTTTGCCTGGAAACGCCGAATTTTTCACTCGCGTTCACAGGCCGAGTTTCCGCGTTTAGCTAAAATTTAACAAATTTCGTTAAACTTTGGCGAATATTGACGGTTTTGGATGAATTTGGGCGAATATGGGCGAATAATAAGCTGTTTTTGGCGAATATGGGAAAATATAAGCGATTTTGGACGAATATGGGCGAACTTTGGGCGAATATGGATGAATTTTGGACGAATATGGTCGAAATATGGGCGAATATGGTCGAAATATGGGCGAATATGGTCGAATATGAGCGAATTTGGGCGAACTTTGAGTGAATATGGACGAATATAAGCGTTTATGGGCGAATATAAGCGGTTTTGGGCAAATATGGGCGAACTTTGGGACGAATGTAGATGAACTTTAGGCGAATATGGCGAATTTTGCATGAATATGGGCGAATATAGGCTGACTGGACGGCTTCACTCGCGGGCTATATTTTTTCCACCGAATTCGCTTCGTCCAGTGTTTTCAGGGCGTTTCTGGGATCCTGGGAATGGTCTGGGATGTCTGGACCAAAGTTGGCCCAAATCCAAACAAAACGGGAATCCTGAAAACACGAGTGGGCCAATTTTGGTGTCCGGATCAAAAAATCACTCTGGATTCGGTATCCTGGAAACGTGAATGGAGATGCTTAGTCAGTGTAAAATTGACTAACCAATCTATGGACAGAAAAAATAAAGTCAGATCAACGAAAAAGTAATACAAAGCAAACACAAAAACTGTAGTCCTGGTCATCCTCCGACTCCTGATGTCTTATGTCCTCACTTCTAAGATCGCTTCCAGGTTTCAACCTATAAGTACACCTAGAAGAAAATGTTTCCTTTTAGGTTCTCTCTTGTAACCAATCTATCTGGAGGACGGAACAATGGAGGTATTGGGCACAAGAACCCTGCAAGATAACCATGTCTAACCAAGGCCAAAATTCTAGTTTACACCATGGCAAGTTCATCAAGCTTCTTGACGAAGAGCAAGTTCATGTTTCGCCTTCGGCACCAAACTCCAAGGACCCAACACAAGACAAACCTTAGCAGGTGTTGCATGACAATTAGTACTACTTTGTGGCTTCAGGCTGGTCATAGTGAAAGTATCTATTATATACTAAAAGCAATATAAGGATGTTTTTCAAAGCACCTGATTGATCCACATCACCCAAATTTATTTTAATAGTTGGATCTATAATATAGAGTTAGGATTTATCAAATACTAATAGTTACGTAACGGTGTATATAGTCCGGTTTGACCCCAATCTGACAAGCTCAATGGTTATACCAGATTAAACATGAAAAACAACTAACAAGTACTCATAGGACTGGCGAACTGGCAGATCAGCCTGCCAAACTGTTTTTTTTTTTGAAAGGCCGTACTGGCAAATCTAAACTTCATCGGTCTGCCTAACTTGCCGGATCTTTTTTTCTTTGCGAAAAGCTGAACTGCCGGATCAAGATTTCAGTAGGCATAGATTTTAAAGAAACGTGTGTTTCTCAACGACTCTCCATGTCAAAAGTTTTTTCAGTAAATTTCTCAAGCCTCCACGCTAGAGTTACGGGCAATACTATTACGGAAAAGAGTTACGGGCTGATGTGGAATCATGGTGTTGGTTCAGTTTTTTTCCTTCCCGTGATTGTAGGGCCGTGATTCCTCTCATTTCTCTCCATGTAATGCCGTAAATTTCTTTCCGTAAGAGTGAGTCCGTAGCTGTAGCATTGTTGACTGAACACACATCTCCGCGCGGCTGTATAACAGCACAAAATAGATTATACAAATTTTCAATGGATGGACATATCTCCGTTCTCACATGTGTCCTGAAGAAAATAGATTTTTTAAATAATCTTCAATGGCCAGATGTGTGTCCCTTCCTGGGGCACGCAAAGTTCAGCCATATGAAACCAGAAAAAAGAAGTGACAAACAAGTTGTATATGGATGGAGGAAAAAATACACATGTTTCCTGCATGTGTAGGACGGTAGGTCTAACTGAATCAAGCCACACATGGATGCATTTGATTAACCCATGCATGCATCCAGAGGTGCATACTCAACGCCCCTCAACTATGCACGTGCATGCATTTGATTTAACCATGCATCAAGCTGATACTCCATGCACGAATTGATTTTGATTGATTACTAGGAGGGTAAGTTGCAGGAAACTTAGCCAGATTCGTATATATCTTTTAGGCACACACAACAATAACTACACAAATTAAGATGGGGAGTACGGAGGAAATTTAGACATAGATTTCATATATACTCCATCCATTTGAGTTTATATATACAAGTCCTCGAGTTTAGAGTCAAACATTAACCATTATTTTAAATAATAAAAAACCTTTTCGGTCAAACATTAACCATTATTTCAAACAATACAATACCATTTGGGTTAAAAGGAGGAATGCATGCGTGTGCATTATATCATGTGTTCTACAATTGTATGAACAAAGCCATCTTTCAGAATATCATGCCTACATTTAGACCCTGGAACAGAGCTTTTATTCATGTAGTAACTCTACATGTGCAAAAGGTGAAGGAAAAACATTCTAAACTTCTAACAAGATAGATTGACACAAGGATGTAATTTTTATTTTTAAGTAATTTGTACATATTAGTTAGTTTATTAATAAATAAAATACCGTGGAGTTCTTGCCCTACAATTCTTGATAAAAGGGTAAAAGTTATACCTCTAGGAATGCATGCATGTGCATTGTATCATGTGTTTTATAATTAATTGGATGAATGAAATGAAAAATTTCTGCTTAACACAAAATAATTACCACTTCTTATGAGACGCGAAATATGATTACCTCTCATTTGCGAGGATAACCAGGCATGCGATATTGCTATGTGTGGTCATGCAAAAAATGCTAGAGAGGTGCATAGGTACATACCTATAAGTTAGTAAGCACACAAAAATCAATCAAGCTTCGTGCATGCGATTTACCGATTAGTTCAGTTGGTATCCTCAAGTCTAAATGTCTACCTATAAAAATATCTTAGTAAGAAAAAATGAATCAAAAATTTCATAATTGTTTTCTGTTATTTCTTAGAAACATAAAAAATAAAGGATAAAGTCATGAAAAAAGGCCCTCTTTTGCCAAATGGAGGTATAATTTCACTCATGATATCAAGCTTTTGAAGCATAGAATCAAGGCCAAGTATCTAGACGGATTTTCAAAGTGGATATAGTCTCCCGTAAGGGTTGTATTTAGTAGGTAGGCCTATTTTCTTCCTCCTGTGTATGGTTGTGTTCTCTATTTGTACACACTTTTTCTTTTGGTTTTAAATAAATTTGTTGTGGGGCTGTTTGCCTCATAGTTCCGGGTCAAAAATATGTCTTTTAAATTAATAAGGTGATGAATGCAGAAGAAAAAATGTCAATTTAAGATGAAACTAAGAGAACATATCAGGACCAAAGAAACTTCTTTTCTAAGAATCTAAGGGATATCTATATAATTAATAACATCACATATATAATTCAAAAAAACTTGTAGTCAAATTCCTATTGATTTGATTGTATTCTAAAAGGTCACATATTTTAAGACAAAAGGATAATGTCATGAAGGAATTAAATTTGATAAATATCTATTAGAAGCAAGTGGTATAGAAAATTCTTATTGTTCCACATATCGAGGAGGGTAATTTTTTATTCAACATCAAAAATAAAAAATTACTTTGATGTTTAAATAGAATTATCACCTAAACAACAAAATAGACCACACATGATGACCATAATTCCTTTTTGGATCATAAAATTTTACTTTTTTATGATGCCCACCCATTTGTTAATTAACATTTCTTAATAGTCTAGAATCACATAGTAATTATTGTCTAGCTTGTGGGACTAAACTTTAAATGACACATGTGGTTATTAAGATGATTCTTCCGGAATGGGATAATAATCATTCACTTACAAATTTGAATGATATTTCCACCATAAGATATTATTTTAGCATAATATATGTTTTGGTTTCAGACCTTTATCATTTCTTAAAATGGTATATATATAATCATAATTTTTAGCTAGACATTTTCGGTAAATTAGATGCGGCGCCAACAAACTAGACCACATAGGATGACCGTAATTACTTTTTGGATCATAAAATTTAAATTTCTTTGCTGATGACCGCCCGTTTGTTAATGAACATTTCTTAATAGTTTAGCATCACATAGTAATTATTGTCTAGCTCTTGGGACAAAACTTTAAATGACACATGTGGTGATTAATATGATTTTCAGAGAATGGGATAATAATCATTCACTTCAAATTTGAAAGATATTTTCCACCATAAGATATTATTTTAGCATAATATATGTTTTGGTTTCAGATCTTTATCATTTCTTAAAATAGTATAGTAGACATGTATATATATATAATTATATTTTTTTGCTAGAAATTTTGGTAAACTAGATATGACGCCCTCGCATTTGCGAGGGCCATCCTGCTAGTTATATCAATAGTATTATGTATTTGATACTAGTACATCATACTATCTCTATAGTGCTTAGTATCATCTAGTTGTATCGTAGTCTTATGGTATTTAATTATTTGTAGAATCTTAATGTAATTTGATGCATAAGATGTATCTACGAGTAACCAACAATCTGAAATACAAATCTGTAATTTTTTAATGGAAAATACCTTATATTTCAAAAGCAAAAAAAAAAGAAAAATATGAAAATTTTGGGGAAACGGAGGCCCATTCGAAATTGCACCGTTCACATCCTGATCTAAAATTTTCTCTTTTTTGCCTAGACCAAATACAAAATATTTTGACATGATTTTACACGTGCATATTATAAATCAGTATCTACATCCCAATATTTGTCTTCGGATTCTCTTTTTGAATTTAAAATTTGAACTTTCTAAAAAAGAAAAAGTCATGTGTGGACACTAGTAGAAAACAGACCTTTGGTCCAGAGCATTAGTCCCGGCTAATGCCCTGGTCCCAACGGCTAGAAACGGCCGCAGGGACCAGAAGACATTAGCCCCGGTTCGTATGTGAACTTTAGCACTGGTTCGTATATGAACTTTGCAATCTGGGACTAAAGCCTCTTATAAACCGGGACTAGTGTCCTGTTTTCTACTGGTGGGAGGACGGGCGAAAACGACGCTAGTTTTTCAGCCGCGTAGAGACGAAAATCCAAAGAAAAACAAAAGAGCTTTGCGTGGACCATACGTGAATAATATTCTAATAGCTACTAAAGTGATGTCAATGGCTAAAGAAAGCTAGCCAGGAATTCGATTCCTTTCTCGTCCCAATGAAGCTTTGTACGTGGACCTGGCTAGCACATAATTAAAGTATAATATTTTGCGTGTGCTTGTATCGCCAGTTAAGAACCGACAAGATGCGTACGCTTGGTATTCATTTCTTCCTTCGCCCCGATGAATACTACGAGATGCATGCTCTCATTACATTGTATATATACACATGTATTGGACGATGTACATTAAACATACATCCTTGCTTGCTCAATTCCAAAACCAAATCCTTCCAGGTTGAGAATTGAACATATCCATCGTACACCTCTCTCTCTCGAAGAAGAAGCAAAAGAAGATCAAGAGTGAGATGGCTGACCTGACCCAAGGTGCCGTGGACTCCCTAGTGGGTCTCCTGGCGACGACAATCACCGACGAGAGGAAGCTGCTCGGCGGCGTCCAAAGGGACATGCAGTTCATCAAGGACGAGATGGAGAGCATGAACGGCTTCCTCCTCCACCTCACCAGGTCGGACGGCACGCACGATGACCAGGTCCGGGCGTGGATGAAGCAGGTCCGCGACATCGCCTACATCGCCCAGGACTGCATCGAGCTCTACAGGCGTGACTTCACTGGTCCCGTCGACGATGGCCTCTGGGCCCGCATCCGCTACCTCCCCAAGTTCATCGCCGGCCTCCCGGCACGCCACCGCCTTGCCAAAAAGATCAACGAGCTCAAGGTTCGCGTCCACGACGTTGGCGAGAGGCGGCAACGCTACGACATCAACATCCCTTCCGCAAGTGTGGCCACACAGAGGCTAGCTGACAGCCAAGCCAGCCAGGACGAGATCGACGAGACCCGAGAAGCCTTTGAGCGTGCACTAGCACGTGACAAGGAGAAGCAACATCCATCTTTTGACGAGGCCATCGGCCTCCTTCCTAGCAAAGATCTTCGATCCGCGGCTACCATGGTACGTTCTGCCCTCTACAAATGCTTGCTAGGGGACCATGATGGGATTATCACAGGCGCACGGAGGATGCTCCGACTTTCTCAAGAGGACCGCCAGACCAAGGAAGAACCGGAGGTGATCTGCATGGAGATTGTCCTCCGTGCTCTTCGTTCTCATAGTCAAGACCGCCTGACGGCCCAAACCAAGGAAAATATTGTGAGGATAGTCAAGGGGACGGATTGCACAAATCTCCCTACTCAACTAATGATCTTCTGCTATAGCAACTTGACCAGAAGTCAGAAGATCTGCCTGCAGTATTTGTGTGCCTTCCATGAAGAAACCTCCATCAGCAGGACGAGCTTGGTCAGGAGATGGCTCGCCGAGGGACTTGTGGAGAGAAAAGGTGATCGTCCCCTTGAGGAAGCGGCGGAGCTCTGTTTCAAGGAGCTCCTGTTTCGAGGGTTCATTCTTCCTCATGACCCAGACACTGCTGCTGGCAAAGTCAGGAACTGCAAAATTCACCAGACTGTGTGGGATTTCATCTACATAATGTCCAAAACTGAGAACTTTGTAGGTGAGGTGCCGACTCATCTTCACAACCAGCTTCGTATAAGAGGCTTTGTGAAGAAGCAACTCGAAAAGAATCCAAGCCCACAGGAGGTTGACCGACCTCTGAGCTTGTGCGGGTTTTCGCGCCCAACAAGGGATACTGTGGATCCCATGGATGAGATGGTAAAGTTCCTCAAATCTCTACATGAAATCTACCGGCTGAATGTGTTGGATCTTGGAGGCTGCAGGGGTCTAAAGAAACGCCACCTTAAGAGCATCTGTGAAGTGCAATGGCTCAAGTATCTGAGCCTTCGCAACACAGATGTCTCCTGGCTGCCCAAGCAGATCAACAATCTCAGGGTGTTAGAGACGCTAGACATCCGACAAACAAACTTATGCCAGCAATACACGGAGCACATCTACCTCCCCAAGCTGAAGCACTTGCTCACAAGCTGGACAACCGACCTCCACGTAGGGATTCCTCGCAACATTGGGAGGATGATATACATGGAGGTACTGTCTCGGGTCCATGTTCAGGATGGCCACCCCGCTGCAAAGAAGGAACTTGAGGATGTTGGCCGCCTGCTGCGTCTTAGGAAGCTGGGTGTGGTTCTTGGTGGCAGCGAAGCTCAAGAGAACATGGAAAATCTGCTACAAGCAATAACCAAGTTGAATGAGTACTTACACTCTCTCTCAGTATGGATCACTCCACTAACCACCAATGGAAGTAGAGACTATGTAGTGAAGACGATGGAGATGATGACACCCCAACACAGTCCACCCAAGCTACTCCAGAACCTAGATATCAACGGCCTAGGGAATAACGAGCTGCCTCGATGGATCCTTGAGCTCCAACAACTCTCCGATATTACATTGTGTGACAGCTTGTTGTCCAAAGAATATCTGCAGGAAATTGGCACGAAACTACAACACTTGCGTCACATTCATCTCCGTTTCAACTCATATAGGGAATACAAGCTCACCTTCAGCAAGTCCGGGTTTCAGGACCTAAGGTTCCTCATCATCGAGGGCGACACTATCACCACTCTAGACTTCGAGGAAGAGGGCGCAACCCCTAAGCTCAAGAAGATTGTTTGGTGCAACATTCCCGCCAAGCAGCCGGGAACGCTTGCTGGAGTCCATCGCCTTGGGAACCTAGAAGAGGTTGTGCTCAAGGGCCGCTTCCACAACTTGAGCTCCATTGACGCAAGCATTGGGCAGAAACTGATTATCCATGACGACTGATAGATCCTTTCTGTGTTCGCGTGGCTGGCTGAACATGTGCATGAATGTATATATGTGTGCTTGAATATGTATGTGTGTAAGCTTGTATGTGGATGTTACGATAAATAAAGCTTGGATGTGGATGTGAGTTGATTGTATTTGTTCATAGACCTTTGTCACTGGATGCATATTTGTGTGATGGTTGTTTATATTTGTGAGTTATTCAATCGTTGTCTATTTGATATGTGAAACGTAAACTATGCAATCTCCGAGTGTATATAGATAAATTATCCATCATAGAGATGTTGTAAACTCCTAGCTCCGCCTAAAAATAGTATTACTAAGCTGAAAGGATCAGTCATGTATGCACGAGGTGGGGCCCGAACTTGTTCAGAACGTGCACGTCCATGCCATGAGCCCACTTGTCGGTTCGTGTCACAAGGGTTGTATGTTTGGACCCACCTCACATAATCTTAACGTTAACAAATAGTATTATTTTGTTTCGACGCTTAAGGCCTAAAGACAACTGGGTCGGGCCTTGGCTATTTAGACACCAAAATCGTCGCACACAAGAGCTATTTCCGCGAACGATGGCGCACTGTGGACAGTTGACCTCAACAACATGTGGGCTATTCACCCGTTTTGCTGGTCGATTGTTCATGTCCTATTTTAGTTGTTTTTCCAGCTGGTTCCATAGCTTGCACTAGTACACGGCGTGTCATGCCTGAACTTACTAGTTTGTTGAGAGAAACCGTGTTGTAAACTGAAACGATAAGAGATGAGGAAGGAATCGCACTAGAATCAGGAAAAGAAATCCATCGCGGGCAGTCCGTGACGGATCCCACTTCCGACCGGCCGGAGGTTAGCCTCGATCCGCCTTTATATACCACACTGGAGACGCCGGCCGCTGCGTGTTCTTCTCCTAAATCCTCTTTCGCGAGAGGCGCGGATTTATTACGGTTTTTGCGAGGCGCGCGCGGCGATAAACAGCTGATCCGAGCTAGCGAAACGCCGGTGATCTGATCTGACCACGACGTCCGCCGATGGCCGGCGAAGAGGGCGTGCAGAAGGCGGCGACCTGCGAGGAGGAGAGTTCGGCCGGGGTAAGCACGAGCACGACGCAGCTGAATCCGCCCGTCGTCGACGGGGACCAGTGCACAACTGAGGTTCCTGAGCCTCAACCTCAAGCTGACGATGCCGGCGAGTACCTGGACGGTTACGATGACGATTACCAAGACGACGCCGAGTATGACTATGACGACGAGGCTGAGGAAGACTACGACGACTACGACACCGACTACGAGTCCGATTACGACTACGAGCCTCTGTTCGAGGAGGAGCGGCCCAAGGTGAGGGAGGCGCTGCTAAGCTTCCCGGAGGCGGCAAACCTGGAACCTCACGAGCTCGACGCCGCCGTGGAGAGGGTCCTGGAGCAGTCGAAGCCGGAGTACGCGGACGTGGCCGCCCCAGGCAAGATCCGGCTGCAGAGCGAGGACGTCAAGGTCACCCTTGACACGTGGATGCCGCCGCCTCCAGGCATCTTCAACGACTGGTTCCCCAGGCTCAGGGACGAGGACCTGTCGATGTACCCGCCCGATGTGATCACGAAGAAGAAGGAGCTGGCCCGGAGGCGGGAGGAGCTCGACAGGGAGTACCTGCCGCTGTACGAGAAGCCTGACGAAGAGCGCGAACGGTTCAGGGCGAAGGTGCGCAAGGAGTTGATCGAGAAGGGGTATGTGGAGGTCGACGAGGACTACTACGAGAAGAAGGACGAGCATGAGCGAGAGATGATGCTGAAGCTCCGGGAGGAGTGGGATCGGATGACGATGGAGTTCAGCCGCTTCCGTGTTGCTAACAGCGAGGACGGGATCTGACATTATTCTGAAGAAAATGGCGGTTACATATGATAAACTTCAGCTGCAGGGTATTGGCCAACGCCATCTGGCATATCTATGTATACCTATAGTCGCATGCATTATCCCATATCACATAAATCTATAGAGATTAGAGAATGGATATATGACATATATAGAAACAATAGGAAATCGATTCAGTAGACAAAACCAATTATGCAGTTCGACGGAAGAATAGAGCATTTGTTTTTCATGCCTATCGAATAAACAATTTTTGAGCTTTGAGCAGACATGACAGGAGGAGTAGCAAGTCAGACTGCTAAACACACAACAGGCGTGAAAAGAGGTCTACACACGAATATAAATGGAATAGTTGTGGTCTACCTAGACTACACCCTCACTAATTTTTGTTTTTTCATATACTAAAACACAATAGAAAATCTACAGAAAAAGGGAGCATGTAGTACAAAATTATACTATTATGTTACAAAAATATTTTGAGAGGCAATTTATAGTATGTGACCTGCACAGAAATAACAAGTGGTGGTGAATATATGTAGATATAAAATTTATCAAATTTTATGTTTTTGTTTCTCTCAAATAGCACAACTGATTAACCTGAAACTTCTCAAGTCAATGTAAATTTATATAGCAGGTTGCCTACAAAAAAGTAACAAGTGGTAGCAAATATAAAATTCACTGAGTATTTTTTTTTGTTTCTCTCAAATGGCACAGTTTATTAAATTAAAACTTCAACATAAATTTATATTTTGTAATACAATGTGCATATATTTCTTTCAATTTTTTTGGAATTTAACAAACTTTCAACCAGAATTTGCATGAGAAGCACGACTATAATGCACATCTCATCACCTTACTTTATATTCGACAATAAGTTAGAATCTAGTAAAAAAACATAGAAACACAAAAACAATCACATGAATGTATTAGCTCATATCTTAGCTTCACATTTGAATCATGCAATTTTTTTGATTTTATATTCCAAAATAAGCTTCAGCAACACATGAAGTGTTATAGCCTATTTGTAGACCCCTCTCACTCTCCCTCACCCGACCTTGACCGGTACCTCGTGACACCTTCTCCATATATGTTGTTCCTAGTGGGGCTCGTGGGAACTTGGTCATCTCCATCATTCGCAGCGTAGCAATCGGCCGGTGCCCCTTGCTCATCTCTGACGTTCCTAGCGAGGAGGCCAACTGACCAGTCCATACGATTGACAAACATGGTGATCACAGAGTAGGCCCGATAGGAGGAGGCCCCCAAATACTAAGTAACTAGTAACCACTATAATCAGGGGCGAAGCTCCCCTTTGAGCAAGGTATGGCAGCTGCCATATCTTGAGTTTTGGCAAAAATTCGCATATACTGTATATAGATACAGTTTGGAGCAAAATTAGTACGATCTGAAGAAAAACCAAATGAAAACGCCAACATGGGCCGCGTTGGAGTGGTTTTGGCCTTCTGGGCCTTTGCTGCGCTGCGCATGGAGAGATGACTAATCCCCCGACCTGTGTCCCTTCGCTGGCCCCGACTAGGTCGACCGCCGACCCCAGATCGATCAAAATGATCGGATCAACACAGCTAGTGAACCACGACTCGGTAGCGTCGTCGTCTTCCTGTACCCCCACACGGGTGAGCGGCATCGACATCGTCGAGACTCCTGATCCCGACAGGACTGCCCGCCGGCCGCCGGTCCACCCGCCTCTGGTTTTCCGGCTCCACTCTCTAGGTCCATGACTGTCCGGCTAGAGCTAGCGAGGCTAGGTCTAGGTTAGAATTGGCAATTTATATTCTACTCGTATTTAATATGTTCTGAGAACTAGGATCCTACTCTACGCACTTGAAAAATTCTTTCTAATTTCATACTAGAGTCGGTTTTTAGGGAGGCTCTCTGGAATAGGGACTGCGTATATTAATGATTTTCTTTTGGGTTTGAGGGTTAGCATCTTTCTCAAACATTTTCATACAATTGGCAACTGGAAGTGTTCTACATACTCTGGTTCTTCGTAACTGACCGTTTGTACTGCCGACTAGGCCTGTCTAGGGCTCTAGGCTCTGCGAATTTGTGGTAAAGATGGCCATGAAAGGGAATAAACCTGCAACTACGAAGTGGGCATGTATAATTTTTTATTTTGCCTTCAATTGAATTAAGTCCTGATTGAACTATTGAAGGAAGTTTGATTTTGTTTTAAATAATTCAATTATAGATTTTCAAAAAGGTGGAGTTATGCCATTGCCATGGAATTCTAGACAGCATTAAAACTTTATTATCGGTATGTTTGTATATTCTACTTCAATTTAAATATGTCGCCATTATCATCGTACTGCGTGATTATGCTTTTACAATTTTGTCGCCACGATTTAGAATTTTCTGCATCAATTTTTTTAATGCTCTAGAGTTCGCCCGACCTCAATTTTTTTCGTCCTTTGCCATTGACTATAATATTATCCATTATGCCAGAAAAATTATTAAATATCTTAATAAACATATAAAATGCTCATTTTGCAGGAAAAGGCCCACACCAGACTGTGTACTAGGTGAACAAATCAAATTGCTCAATGGCAACAAATTTAAGAAGTGAGTCTTGCTAATTTGGTTAGGAAAGTGGATGTACAACCCAACCTCCCAGGTTCAAGTTCTTAGAGATGCGGATTTAGGTTCTTATTATTAAAAAAACAAATTTCTATAGAGGCTTCTCCTACCGCATCTCCTTTTAAAAAAGGCAACAAATTTAGTTGGACAGTCCGGCTCCAATTGTATCCTACCGGTTGTACATTTAGTTTAAACATATTTCCATTTTCAATCAAGTGAGACTTTTTACATCAAACAACCACAAGAACTTGTATACACAAGGTCGATACCAAGCACATTGCATAAAAATATATCAATCAATCAAATTGTGTGTGCACTAACATAAGTAAGATCTATGTGATTTTATGTCCAACGGTGATAACTCTAAATAATGCTTTTTTAACCAAGTACAAACCATGCACAAGTTGTCAACTTATTAGTGAATTCATCGTAACTTAATCATGCTAATGTTTAAATTACAATCATAAGTATCCTTACTTAGTCATATCTCGTAACTTCTTTTAAGATATTTATTGGATTGTACCCTTATAGATCGCCCTTCACATAAATACATACAATATATCATATAATTTCTAATAATGACCTTCTCTATGAAACAAGGTTTATTTAGGATAGCTCAAGATTATTTTTCATCGGTAAACAAGAAATGTATACCAAAGCACACTAAACTAACAATAATTTGCAACATTGCGAGATACAAACTGTATACCAAAGCACACTAAACATTGTATTCTTTACTATTACATCATGGGTAAAAGTAAGTCCTGTAGAAGTGAAATTTTTTGGTACAAAGTGTATTTACTAAAAATCAAATGCCATCGGTACTTTGAGCATATTTAATCGACAACGAATCACACAGACGTGGTGCTAGAGCCCTTGGCCTCATGAGACGATGAGTGGCATCTCGTGCATCTTGATTCCGTGTACCGCCACCGTACCTAGCATAGTCGATCTACCAAGCCGCTCCATGGTGCGTGGAGCCTCCTTCGCCACCACCACTGGTGGCCGTGACTCCTGTCGGTGGCCTCTGTTCCCAGTGCGTCGCCCAACATGGCCACCGCACCTGCCGCCGGTGTTACCGCCGGCAGCGGCTCCTCAACCCGTCGCGATGCCCTCCACCTTCCATTCCTGAGAAATCGAGGTGAAGGGAGAAGTGCGAGTTTAGGGAGGGGTGGGAGGAACAAGAGCGAGGGGTTATCCAGATAGTAATGAAGCTTCTAGAAGCTCTATGCGTACCGCTGCAAAGCCGAGGCCAATGGCCCAGCTCCGTTGGCCATTCGAAGTTGGATCGTCAATAGTGTAGTTCTTTTTGGCAAACAAGTCCTCAAAAGATTCTGTGTCACACGAACCATATCCTAACCAAGAAACACTTGTCCACGAGCTATAACTACCGGGCATCACACTTCTTCCATGTTGGATCCCCTCATCATAGTCATGACGCGACGAAACAACTCGCCGGAGTGTGACACAGAGAAAGAGAGCCAAACACAAGGATTCTTCTGGCTTCCCTGACCGTGTAGGGGGACAAGAAGGGAAATAGAGTAGTTTTTAGATGGGATGCAAAGGTGTGAGGGCAACTTTATATTGAGGGAACCGGTGATACGAGATGCACTGTGCCGGCGACTTCCCAAGCTTGAACAAATATATCATGTGTGATTATCTCATGCCATAAACAAACGAATCCTAGCGCGAGGAAGCAGCCTCCAAATTCAACACGGCTGGATCATAAATACGAATTATACGTTTCCAAATTTGGAGCAGGACATGTATGGCATGCACCACGTCTCGGCACGTCGCACCTACTCCGAGAGAAGTGCGTGAATTCTTGGTGGCGCCTCCCGATCCCAAGCCAAAGATCGCTATATATGGTTACTTGACTTGAGTAGCTAGCAGCTAGCTAGTAGTACTGTCCGAGGAAAAAAAAAACCAAAGTGCGCATGAGATTGCTAGGTCTAACTTTTTGAATAAGAATTATTGTAATTGGGTCAATAAAACCCTAGCTTTATTTTGGACAATTTGCTTAAATAACAGGGGACGGAGTCAGGCTGCTTTCCTCAAAAAAAAAAAAAAAAGCTACTGAGCTCATCCGTTCAAGCAGGCACGGCCCATATAACGCTTTGTGGCCTGATTAACCAGGAGTAGCCTAATTAACTCGGCCCACAGAGTAGCAGCCCAATAATGGTGTGGGCTCGCCCATTTGACGTGATTCGATGAATGGAATGAATCTAGCGTCGCTGCGGGATTACCATGCTTATTTGGAGTGTTGGATGAGCAGATCTGACGGTGCACGGTGCCAAATGTCCTAGTTTGGAGTTTTATTATTTCTTAATGGAAACTCTACCAGAAGTTGCCAAGCACGATCTTGTGGAATTTAATGTAGTCAGTCAGCGACTCAGCGTCCAGCTGTAGAGAAGGAGCATTGGCTTGTTAATTAATCAATATCCCATGTAGATATATTAGCTGTGTATAAGAGTGTTAAAAACCATTGTTGTAAGTGAACATGTGGTAGCGTCTAGGTAAGCAGTCGTATGGCAAATCACAGATAACAAAAAATACGTTCCTAGTTAGTCTATACCTCTATAATCTATAGTCTATAACTAATAATAAAGATGCTAAGGTTTCTCTTTTAGTCCGTTAGTTTACGCTTTCATCCATGCAAATTTACGCGTTCACGTCGCACCAATACGGCAAGCAAATCGTGGGTTGACCTCGATTGCACCACGGGAGAAGTGTCAAGACTCCAATTCCAGCTAGACGCGTACATATATGGCAATTTACGCCCCTCACTTCGCATATACTCCCTCCATTTAAGACACCTTTACAAATATACTACACCTAGACGCATATATTTCCTCTATTTACAAATATAAGATGTTTTATGTTAGTGAAGCTAATATATGTAGACACTTTTTAGTGTGTAGGTTTAAATAAATCTACACACTAAAAGGTGTATAGAGCCAGGGTCTCCAAATACGCCACCAAAATCCCATGCCTGATCGCCCACTATCGTGACGCAACCGCAAGCTCCGAACTCGGCATCCGCCTCCGTCATGGGTGTTCTGCTCGATCGCCAAGCTTTTCGACCGCAATAGCATGGGCAATACGTCGGCATCGAGGAACGCCGTGCAGATGCTTCTCCACGCGTTGGCATCGAAACCCATGGGATCGAGGTCATGACACATCTCGTCTATAGCTCAGGGACAGAGCCTCCAATTCGTCCATGCGCAACGCCTACGTACCACCGCGACGCGTTTTTTCGATCAACTACATCATGTGCTTGAGGCTGCCATGTGTTGCTGAGTACTAACTTCTTAATATTGCTTGAAATGTCAACAGTCTCGGCTTCTGGTCATGATCTCATGCTCACATTTTCTGGGAGACCGTGTACTGATTTACGTTACGTGGTCTATTGTTCATGCTGCAATAAGCTTGGGGTCTGATCGGCTTCCGTTGTTACTTAAAAGACATGTATGTGACTTGGTTTGCGTGAGAGATTTCTTACTTGACTTGATTTCTGCAAGGTTTTCCTGCCCGATAGCCACCACAATCAGATTGATCGACATCTCGACTAGGGTTTACATGATTAGTCACCCGCACATCGAGTACCAGCCTGCGGCTGACATGCTGGGAACGGAGGAGCTGCAAGCCCATGTCGCCAAACCGGAGGCCCCACCCACCTGCAATACATCTCAGTTTTATATTTCATATGGTTGTTTCAAATATTAGTATATTATAAATCTTTTTTTTGGCGGGGAAGTATAGTATAATTTAAAATTAGTATAAACCAACAGATTAAATAAAACAAATTAAAATAAAGTATAGAAGAGTAGATTTAATAAAAATTAAAGATTACGATGAATAGGTAAAGTGAGGCTAGGGTTGGGAGGTTAATCGAATTTGGGGCAAACTTTGGATCGCGCCAATGCTTTTAGTTCTGAAGTTAATTTTTTTCTCTCCTATTGCAATGCACAGGCACATTTCCTAGTTATGGACAATAGTTGAAAGAATGTGCTTAGAGAAATGAAATAAACCTTGAGCCCATAGCTATTAGCTGACATGACATATAATCATAGTGGGCACGTAGCTGCATGATGATGTAAGAACCTGAATCAATCCTCAGTTTATTCGTGCTTAGAGGATCCTTTTCGACAAGCATGGTTTGCATTTATACCTCTTTTCCAATTATATTTTCCAGAGATTATACACTATAGAGTGGATGTACAAACCCAACATCTGAATTCAAATCCTCACGAAAGCGAAATAAGGTTCCTATTTATACTTGAGGACCAGGCTCTACTGGTACTCATACAATTTATCCCGAGGACCAGGCTTGGTGCTTCCAAGTTTAAAAATCCTAGTACTCATGTTTAATGGTTGTGTGCATCCCTAGTTGGTGCAGAGGCCGGGGAAGTGAAATCCTTCCTCCATTTAAAGATCTAGATACGTACGTCCAACCCTCCCATAATCCCCCCTCCCATGGAGACCCCCTAGGCGCTGCCAGAGGGCCCCTAGATCCCGCCGCCGCCGACCTCCCTCCTCTAGATCCCATCCCTCTGTTGTTGCCGCTGGCGTCGTCCGCGGCCCCCTAGTACCTAAGGTGCTAGGGGTGGCGGATGGGGTGGTATTCTTCGGAGGAGTGGCTAAGGCGGCACCGACGGAGAGGGTCGGGGCGATGGTCGGGGCGGTGACCTCGGCCAGGCGGTGGGTGCTCCTGCAGCTTGTAGGCGGCGACATCTTGTTGTGGGCCTAGGGTGCCCTCCTAGGACAGTGGTCTTCCGGGCGGCGCGGATTGAGGGCTTGGGGAGGAGGAGTTGTTGTGGTGGCAGCATTGGAGGCGATCTTGCGAGGTCTTCCTCAGCGGCGCTGATGTGCGGGCGGTAGTTGCATCGGGTCTAGCCCGAATCCGATCTCGACCTCTGGCTGCGGAGGCAGCTGCACGATGCGTTCTGGTGAGCCACTTCGATGACATGCTGGACTGTCTTATCCTCTACCTCCGACTGGTGGTGAGGGGGCTGCTGGCTCGGATTGAATAAAGGGGTTGGTCCTAGGGTTCATCTCACGCCAAGATGAAGACCCGCTTGATGTTGGTCTCCATTGATCTGATTGTAGTGTCGTGTTCCAGAAGGCTCCGCCGGCAAACTCCACGCTGCGTATATGCCGGGAAATCGCTGGATCGGGTGGGATTCGGTCGTGCGTACCCATGTTTTTACTCTGGCCGTTTGGGTTCAGAGGGAGCGCTTCGAAGCTCCGTTGGCTTTTAATATCATGGGGCATGTTCTCGTCCCATGGTGCCGACGGAGATTGTCATGAAGACTGAGATCTAAGGATTGACAATGGTGGTTCGAGTCCATGTGGTGATAAAGAATTGGCTTGGTGACTCGTGACTTGGAGCAGTGGTATGAAAGCGGGGGCGACAACATAGGTGAAGATCATGGTCATATCTTTCAGGGTGAAAACCCAGGGTCTAGCCTTAATTGGTTGTGCCTGGCAATGGCCTTGTTGAAGGTATTATTTTGAGAGTATGGACTTTCTTCAGGGTGAAAACCTAGATCTTTGATTCGGCGATGACGGTGTTTGTGCAATGTTCCCTTCTTGGAGGTGTCTTTTTTGAGAAGATGGACTTCTGGTGCTGTCTTGATGATGGTAGTACTACTGTTTAAATGAATAAAGAACTGTAGAAGGATTTTTATTTTTTGTAATTCTTTTTTGTTTTTTGGTTGTGTGCATCTGTATGGCCGCTAGGGCTATACGTTGTTGCAGATGATGGATGTAATTGGTATTCTCTGATATTAATATATGCTTCTTTCGGAAAAAAAGGAGGGAAACCATGTACTCCCTCCGATCCATATTACTTGTCATTGAAATGGATGTATCTAGCACTAAAACATGTCTAGATACATCCATTTTTATGACAAGTAATATGGGTCGGAGGGAGTATATAAAATGACATGTGAAATCATAGGCGAGGCTAAAAAGGGAGCCACGGAAACAGACCATGCCATGAATAGTTTCAAGAAATTGGCCAAGCAAATTTTAGGGATTTAAGAAATTAATTTTGTATCTTGCATAATTGTTTTAGTTGGGACTAAGTTTGTTTCGTATGGATAAACTATAGAAGTGAGGCCCATGCCCAATAGGAGGAGGGCCCTAAATATTAATTATACTAGTTAAGTGCCCGTGCGTTGCCACGGAAAAACAAGATAAGACGTACTATAAAATGCATGTTTCTTTCATTGCAAGGGATAGTAAAAACATCACTCAAAACCATGTATCCTCAGAATGTAAAAATATCACAAGTACTACTCTAATAAATACATATTAACATTTTAGTTGAATTTGCCATACTAAATGACAAAAAAATAACAATATGCACAACAATTGGATAACACACATGTTCTTTGCATTCAGATCTTACCACACCCAAACTCAATGAAGAAATAGTATGTTACCAAAGTTTGGAGGGGTCGAACCTAGGCCTCTTTTGCCACCTCTGCCTGTAGGACATGGTTGAGGGGAGGCGCCGGATCTGGTGATGTATATAGTAGACTTCGGTATCATCCCATGGTAGCGTTTGGGAGTAGCGCATTGGATCATGTCGGTCGGTTCTGGTGCATCTTGTGTTGGGTCCTCATGGTTCTAGTGGTGAGAGCTGTAGCTGGCTGCGGAGCTCCAGGCAAGGACCTCCGACAATAAGCAGTAGTGTAGAAGTTGAATGCATATCTATTAAAATACAAGAAATGATACTGAATAAGCACATTACTAATAGCAGCGGTAGATCGTCCGTTGTTTGCATAATGGCACCATATGTTCCTTCCACCAAGCTGCTGAAACAATGAGGAAAAGATAACACTTCGTCTTGCATATTATCTTGAGATGTTGACTTGTGTTATATTCACAAACCATATATTACCTCAACCTCATCTTCTTCGGTGCTGTAGCTGCATCATTTTCTGCGCGTGACGGTGACTTTTTGGTGTATGTACCCCTAGAATTTGTGATGTACAAACATTCTTCACTTTTGAACAGTTCATACAAGAATGATACAGCCAGAAGTACTGAAACAGTTTTATTCATCTAGAATTTAGGAGTGAGAACTGAAAGTAGTGTCTAGAAGAATGCAAAAGGCTCTTAAATTCAGAACACACCCCATTCTAGTGAAATTACAACCTAGATCACCACTTCTATTAACAGATCGATCTACAAATTAATTAGTAGGCTGCTTTATATGAACACACATCTAGGAAGCTCCTTACACTTTCGTATCTTTAAAATAGCAAACACCAGGGTGGAAGGAAAATAATAATCGTATTAAAAGTGGATGCACCATAATGGGCTATTTTGGAAGTTAGAATAGAAAAGGAATTAGCTTCCTGTGTTGAGGGGCAGTAAAATAATACGCTTGTTTCCCAAAGCATACAGTTTATCAATATGGAAAACACTATAAGCTCAACTGGATAATAGCACACCATTTAGTTATTTAGGATTTAGCGCAATAATTTTTAGGGTTAGTGCAATGTTTGAATGTTTAAAGACACTAATGCAAAAAACCTTTAATGGGTAAAGATGAATGTCCATAAAGTGTTGCATTTAAGCCACATATGTTCAGAGAAGACCATTGATCATTACTTGATCAAAATAAAAGGGTTTTAGCTAAATCCATGAATACATTCAGAACCATCTTTTCTAGAATATGGAAGTTGCTTTGTAGTGTTCAACAATTACAAAACTACAGTGTAGAAGTTATAAAAACAACGACAGTTGCAACTGGGTAGCGTGTACTCCCTTCCATCCTAACGGAAATGAAGTGTAGGTTCATTGTGGTGAAGGAGCTAGGAAATATCCAATAGGTATACTGCAATACTGAGAGCTACTTTGACATGACATTTAACAGAAGGTACCATCAAATAGTTATCCAAGAAACGCCTACATGTAATACTAATAGGAGGAACGCCAAATAGGTAGTGAACGACCATACAAAAACCACCTTTGTTTAATGGAATTGCAGCAACCGGTAGAAATCTATTTGCATCATCAAATCTCGGAGTCCACCGTTAGGGGCACCTCGTGCATTGCTACAACATATCAACTATTTAAGAGAGCACTGTGGCAGTTTCTATCAAAATGGCAGTACTGCACTAAATATCAGTTTAACCATTTATACACATCAATTTAAGTGAAAAAACCCTGAAAATCAAGTTACTTATAGGATAAAGAAAGCATGTACAGACCCACTTAATTTGCAGACTTACCTTAGAGATGTTCCATGAGTAGGAATTTCCCCTTTAAGCATGAAGTGGTTGGTTTATCTGAAATTGCGAACCTACTTGTGTTGTAAGGTCATCATAAGTGCATCATATCCTTAAGTAACCATGGGAAAACTAAGAGCACATGCAGCATCACAAATGTCACGGAAAAATGACCTGCATCAGAAAAGAAAGCCCGTGTGAAGAAAAATTACCCAACATAGCACCTGAAGATGAACACTCTGGAAAAATATAATAAACAGAGCCAGCTGATGCAGCCGAACATGAGTCAAAAACCGATGATGAAGAGAGCTAGAAATCACAGTTTAGAGAGCTCAGGTGTACTAAATAGGCATTGGTGGCAAGCAGAGCAAAACGGGAAAAGTAAATTGCAATGAATACGACACAATACTTGTCCTGGCCAATCTTTGGCGTCGTCCCTATGCTTTGTGTTTCCTCACCGGGTCGCGTAGAATCAGTTATGACACCCAGTTTTACATCAAGGATCTTTTATAGACCAGTTAAGGTCATTGTCCGCTAAGAAATTGCGGCAATTTTCCTTCTATTGAAGGAAATCTGGGAGGTACCAATAACGTATTAGAGATCAAACACGACAAATTGTGCAATGTTCTTAATTTGGTAATATGTAGCATGGGCAGAACGCTCACACTGGCCTTATGCTCAATCTCCTGGTTTATTGGATCATCCTTGAGAAGGAACTGAAGCCGATCACCAATGTGGTTAGTATGTATTCATACACTTTCTCTCCTTTTGTTCTCATTAGTACAATATCCACTAATCTTTCGGGCAGCGGCCATCAGAGCAATAAAACTGTGGTGAGTTATCACTCAAACTGATTCATACTTCTCAGTGTGTAAATGGCATACCGTGTCTAAACGATACATACCTTGGTCAAGTTAGAGTGATGGTTCCGCAGATCACATGCTCTATTTTTGTGGAATTTCATTCACCTAAGCAACCACAACACAAATGGACCAAGAAGAAGAACCAACATAACTAAACAATAAGACTAACATACTTTTGGAAAAGAAATAACTAAGAAGTGCCCAAAATTTAAAACATAACTAAAAAGAAAACACTTGGAACAACTGCTTTTTTGGCCATGAAAAGGTATAGAGAGTCAGATGATTACCACCCGAATAGCCAACGACCAGTAAAGCCCATCGACGTCAACAAAGCACAGAACCCTGAATGCTCTATAAACACTGATAAAGGCAAACTTTTAGATCACCTGGAAAATTTGAATCGACACTCCAGGCTTAGTAAACAAATTAAATTTCCCCATTGGAGAATGTATATGGCCAAGAGGAAACCAGAAATCAAGTACAGCAAATTAATCCATGATATTGTTTACCCTCTCTAGCGGCGTGCTCTGATTGCAGCCTAAAAAAATTCCTCGTAAAGAAAGCTAGAGTAACTGAAGTGGAACATATTGCTTTAAGACCGTAAAGAATTAAGCTACATTATATTCTTCTGCAAACATATCCATGCAATGGAAGGGGGAGAAAACGACACTAACAGAATTTGAAGAATCCATTCCTTTGTATTTCTTAGTCAATGTATGACATATACGGTGTATAGCACATCCACAAGAAATTGAATAAAAGACAATGCCCAAGAAGGGACTGATGTAGCAAGAAGAGACTAATGTAGTAGATTTTCTGCCAACGAACAATTCAAAGCAGTCGGATTTACCAGCTTTAAAATTGCAACTGTAGCATGCGGCAGCACCCCTCTCCCCGAATTCAGCATCACCGGTAAACCCTGGAAATTATCCCCAAATCAGTAAAGAATCAAAAGTAGACAGAGCATGTAGGAAGAGTCAGCTTTCGTCTCGATTGTCAAGATCAAGGATTGTGGGGAGCAGTTATGTGGTCTTACTCTAGGAAGAGGAAAAGGATCTCACCAGTGGAGAGAAATTGAGAGGCGTGGGGTGGTCGTGGTCCTCCTCCTGCTTGTCGACCCGACTGTGCCGTCTTCCCTACCTTCCTGCAGCAGCACGCGCGTCCACGGATCCGACGTAGGGAGCTCGAGCGACCGGCGCTGCCTCAGGAGTGCTAGCAAGGGCAGCCTTGTCCCCGGCCCTCGTGGGTTAGAAGGTGCGGAGACACATGAAGGCGGAGGGTAGGGCGAGGAGCAGAGGCGTCGAGCGGATGTGGGGTCGCGGCGATGGAGGTGGAGAGGGTCGTGGGGATTGTGTATGGCGGCGGCAGCGTCGATGGCACGTTTCTTTCGGGTGCATGTCGGTGCTTGAACATATTTTTCTAGCCAAGCGTGATTGGTGGATACTATAATTAGTGGAGATGGGAAAAACTGAGTGCGGCGGGGGAGTCGGACGACGGCATCGGATGTATATTGGTTGACAACGGAAAGTAGAGATTGCGACGACTCATTGATTCACGTAATGAAATTTCCTAATTGTTAGTTATCTAAATTTAGACATGGTACGGTGGAGGGAAGTGGAAGATCTGACGGCTAATATTCTTGCAATGTTTGATGATTGTGTTTGACTGTCCGGATGTTCCCAATGTTTGACCCCAAAGTGAGCCACCAACTCCAATTTAATAGTAAAGATTAGTAACCACTATAATAGCATTATCCATTATGCCGAAGAAATTATTCTTCAATATCTGAAACCTATAAAATGCTCATTTTGCAGGAAAATGTCCACCTCGGACTGTGTACTAGGTGAACAAATCAAATTGGTCACTGGAAACAAATTTAGATGGATAGTCCAGCTCCAATGGTATCCTACCGATTGTACTAAAATATATTTCCATTTTTCAATCAAGTGAGACATTTTATATCAAAGAAGCACGAGAAGTTGTATACATTGGTTGATGCCCAACGCATTGCATACAAATCCTGGATTGCGGGGCAGAGAAAGCTAGCGATCGACGAATCTTTAGGCTATGCCTCAGATCAAGGAAGTCTGGACGGAACATGCATGGCCATGCATTTTCGGTTGTGTAACAAGACTAAAGATGTTTGTGGGTAAAATCGCGCACCTCTCGTGAGTATATAAAATGTGTCATGATACCTCCCTACCCTATAAAAGGATTGCGAACGCAGCGCGGACAGGAGCTCCGTGAAGTTCTAACCACCCGTGAAGACTGATAGACATAGTTTTCTAAACTAAATCTTATATTTTCTAAAAACCTGATTTCGAAAATTTGCATAGGCCTAGGATCTCTAATTAATGGCAGTAGTGATAGTGCTATTGCAATCATGTGATCCTAGGATGGAACGGCGTGCCTCTCTCGAGGTTCGGGTACGAGTTGATATAGATGAGGAAAAGCTCCTCACGTGACACTTGTATAAATACGTATGTGTACAGTTGGTGTACTACACTATATTATACATAGACAAATAGTACATGTCTAACACCCCCTTAATCTAGACCAGGGAGAGGTTTAGGTTACGCTTAAACTCATCTAACTTCTTATATAAAGAGTTTTGGTAAAACCATCTGCAGTCTGATCCTTGCTTGAAATAAACCTGATGTCAAGTTGCTTACTAGCAACTCATTCTCGAATGAAGTAAAGATCAATCTCAATATATTTGGTATGTGCATGAAAAACTGGGTTAGCAGACAGGTAGGTGGCACCAAGATTATCACACCATAGGCATGGTTTATCCTTGAGTGGAACACCAAGCTCATGAACCTGGCATTTGTAAGGGCCTTATATTCAACCTATGTACTAGACTGAGATACAATATGTTGTTTCATGGCACTCCAGAAAATAAGATTGGAACCAAAAAATATAGCAAATTTGGAGAAAAGTTGTTGTAAGAAAAGAATCGTCCCAATATTTTAAATGCATGGAAGCATTAGCTAGCAGTGCAAAACCAACTTAAACAATGTGGCAAAGTTTACGTTTAGCTGAGCCATTTTGTTCATGAGCATGAGGACATGAGACATGATGAGTAATGCCTATATTTTGAAAGAAACTGTCAAGATTTTCATATTCTCCACCCCAATCTATGTGCATGGTGATGATCTTCCTATCAAATTTGCGTTCAACATATTGTTGGAAATTAAGAAAAAATTGATAAACCTCAGAACATTTTTTGAGAAAATTTATCCAAGTAAACTTGCTAAAATCATAAAAGAAACTTACATAATAAGCATGTTTTCCTACAGAAAGAGGAAAAAGACCCTATACATCAGAGAATATTTGTTTTAAAGGAACTGTAGAAACGCTAGTGGAGACGGGATAGGGTAGCTGATGACTCTTAGCGTGTTGGCATGGATCACATATGTAATAATTTATTTCTAGAGTATATGACAACTTATTCTTCCTAAAAACTTGATGAACAATAAAAGATGATGGATGCCCTAGACGACGATGCCACGTGGAGGATGAAGGCTTAATGGTGACAAGAACATGCTTGGATGATGACCCCATTGAAATAGGAACAAGAGGGTAGAGCACCGTGACAAGGACCTCTAAACATGCTTTGATGTGTGTCCTTATCCTTAATCAAGAAAAAGAATGGGTGAATTTAATTAAAGGCATTATTATCTAGGGCAAGTTTGTCTGCAGAAAGTAAGTTTATGGAAGATGAGGGACCATGAAGAATATTTTTAAGCTGTAAAGAACAATGTGGGGTGTGCAAAACTGAATGACCAATATTAGTAATTTCTATACCTTGTCCACTAGTATTGTGAACTTGATCACGCCCGTTGTAGTTTTCATGAATTTGAAGCTTGTTGAGTTGTCCTGTGGTGTGATTTGTGGTGCCATTTTCCATGATACAATTGGTGTCTACTCCATAGGCACCTTTGGTATCAGTGTATGTGTCGTCCTCATCATCATCGTCACCAAAACGCCACCAACAATCGCTTGCGGAATGTCCTTCCTTTTTGCATATCTGATAGATCACACCCTCCTGTCAGGGCATAGCAACACGGCCTCTATCCCTGTTCTTCCCATGCCCCCCTTGGGGCGACGCTGCTGGTCGGTCCATGGTGGACCATGTGGCTGAGGGCAGTGGCGGAGCGTGACACAAAACAAAGGGAGGGCCAACTGTATTTGAAGCCAAACAATCCTATGTAAGTCTTGCAAAAGTTATAACCGTTAAATCAATAGAGTATGGCCATATACAGATTTCCTTTTTGCGCAGCGAAAAATTAATAAGAGAGCCATATGTTGGCTTGAGTTTTTTTTAGAGAATATGTTGGCTTGAGTTGGTGTCCAGGCGAGTATGTCGGACCATGCTTCAAGCTCCAGATTTATCTTGTTTGTTGGCCAGCAATTTAGCTACGCAGCAGATTTAATAGAACACCTATTTCCAGATAAATATAAATCACATCTACCGATAGGGCCATGGGCTATGGCGACCATCAGGAATTGGACTTGCCGGTCGATTGAACGCTTGATATTAAAATTTGGACCAACTATTTGGGCTGCTTTGAACTGGAGGACAAAGAAATACCGAGAGAGAGTCTGGTGGACGGGACGGGCAACTCGAGAAGAGAAACAAACCCTAAAAGAGAAAGAAGCATGGGCGGAGGAACACACGCACATGGGCTGATTACATGGACCAAATATTATGGTAACACATTTTTACAACCTGGGAAGACTAGGCCGGAGCCCAGTATGGCCTCCATGACGCTCCGCCCATGGCTGAGGGGGAAGAGGTGGGTGCTGGGCGGGTGCAGGAGGGCACATCTGAGGTGGCATGTAGTGCACCGGGGAGGGCGCCATGTAGTGTTGCTGCTGGTATTGTGGCATGAAATACTGAGGCTGATGTGGGTATGACGGGCATGTACTGCTGAGGATAGGTAGGTGTGGAGGCATGTAGGGCTGTTGGTATGTAGGTGTAGGTGACGTGTATGGCTGTGGTGGAGGTGACATATATGGCTGGGATGTGGGTGGGCGTGGAGGCGCAGCCCCATATACTGGCGGGGGACAGTGCAAGGGAGCATTAACAGAGGACGTAAAGCCTCCAGGGGCTTGACCAGTAGAAAGCAGCATAGCATCACGATTCTCATACGAAATAAGCCGAGAGCACATGTCGTTGAGAGTGGTGGTAGGAACATCGTTGATAGAAGCAACAAGGGAATTAAACGTGTCATCAAGACGACCATTCAGAATATAGTACTTCAGATCATCATCATCAACCATCTTGCCGGCAACAGCTAGTTCAGGGGCAAACCCTTTCATCTTGGTGATGTATTGCTGGGCAGTTATGTCAAGGTATTTGTATTGGTGAGGGAACCACGGAGAGTAGAAACCCGAGACTTAGACTGAGTGGAGTACATGGCATGTCGCTCACTCCACACATCAGCGGCATGATGAAGGCTAAAAACATGGGGCAGAACATCCTTGGAGAGGGAGTTGAGGAGGAAGCTCACAACCTGCTGATCCTTGGTGTTACAGGCATCATACTCCGGATTAGGGATCGACACCTTCTTGTTGTTCTCATCTTCAGCCTCTAGTTTCTCGGGCGGTGCACGGTCGGTCCCCTCAAGGAGGCTCATGACGCGAGCTCCGCGATGGGTTGGCAGAACCAAGGCCTACCAGTAGAGGAAGTTCTCCCTTGTTAGCTTCATGGCCGGTGGTGCACCAATGGTGGACGACACAGCAGACGACGAGGAGGTCGCTATTGATCATGGCGTGAGCAACAGAAGAAAAACTGGAGAGAAATCTGGGTAGGTAGGAATCGAGAAGTGTTGGGAGATTGTGGTCATGGCGATCAAAGAGTTCCTCGATTTTTTTTTCTAGATCGGTGTATGGTGATCAGATCGGTTTCTGGAAAAACAACAAACAAGATCAGATCCTTGGGAGGAGGTCGTAGGTGGGGTTTTCTGGGGAGATCACCGCAGGGAATTGAGAACCCCGACGATATATGGAAGGTCCTGGTTGTTGAGATCGCTGGTGGAGACCTGACGTATGGCCGCGGCATGGAGAATTCCTTCCGGTGGCGGTGGCTAGCTAGAAGGGAAGAGAGGAGCTCGTGATACCATATTGCAATCGCGGGATCCCAGGATGGAATCCTGTGCCTCTCTCGAGGGCCAGGTACGTATTGATACAGGTGAGGAAAAGCCCCTCAGGTGGCACTTCTACAAATACATACGTGTACAATTGGTGTACTACACCATATTGTACACAAACAAATATTACATGTCTAACAATGTTGTGGACCAAAGGTATGCACTAGCTCATCATACCGAGTTCATTTAGTCATTTCATCACACATATCCAATGCTTATCGGTTGCTTCGGAGACTCCGTGCAATTGTGGCCCAACCAAAGATAACTATGAAGGGCCAGAGTTCCCCGAGCATTCGCCTAAAGATCATGCCTACTAATATCCATGATGCCCGAATTAGTCCCATCCTAACGCATAGTGGTCGTACAAGAATAAACCATTTTACTAAGAATTCGCAATTTCGATATAGCACTACCAGAGAAGTAAGCGCACATACCATAGTAGCGGTAGCAAGAGCAACCGGAGCTACCACCATATATACACCCAGTGCAAAAGCAGCGGCTAAACTCGTAACTGATCTTGTAATCAAGTACACAGAAACACGTAAGTTGATTTGTCGGCTCTTGAGTTTGACCATGGAGGTTCCAGAGAACATGAGCCCAATGGTAGCCATGGAGGAGCAAATGAAAGCTAATGTGTTGGCCATCATGAATGCGTCAAAGGTGTACCTCCCAGCACGTGTTGCTGTGCCTCCGTTCTTATGATCGTCCTCTATATAGCCTCCTGGAAGAGCAAAAGTAGCACCAAACGCCACAGTTGTTATTAAAACTGAACCAAGGCCTAGAATTTGGCTTGCATCCTTCACCGTCTCTTCTTCTTTGCTCTCGTCCTCTGGTTTTAATTCAATACTATTTGGATCTAGTCTTTCAAATTTGTCAGCACGGCGACGGCTATATGTAGCACCAATATATGTGAGTGCCTTATATATCCACTTGACATTGTTCTGAAAAAGAAAAAGGAAACATGGACATCAGCACCTAGTGGATATGAAGGCCACATATTATTTTGTTTCTCTTGAACTAAAAGTTTGTAAAGATGAGATTGTATTACCGATTTGTAATATAGTCCACGAGGAAGCAGGTTTCTTGCTAAATCAATGGGAGTCTGCATACTGTTATTTGCTAAACTTACGTGCACATTCTTATTCCCATAAAGAGAACAAAAAATTCGAAACTTCCCATGCTTGACAGCTAAATGCAACGCAGTGTTCCCATCATGATCTCGAGAATTCAAAATCCTGGCTAAAGATGGAGTTTGGCTAACAAAGGAGACTACGTTCAATCTTCTATTATCAACAGCAACATGAAGGAATGTCCGCCCTCGAGCAGTGCACAATCCGGCAGTACTGGGACAAGTTTTAAGAATATTTCTGATGATACCAAGTGCACCCATGGAGGCAGCGACATGTATGGGGAACAATCCTTTGCTGTCGGCTTGGTACACTAGTGTTGGATTAGCTTGGAATAATTGATGGAATCCATGGGGATATTGGCCAAACGATGAGGCGAAGTGGAGAGGTGTACTCCCATCCCTATCGCCACGAGTGGTAAGGCTACTATTCCACTTCAACACATCTCTGATCACTGAAAAATTAATATTTCGGTTGTTAGTCTGAATCAAGCGAAACAATATGACAAGGGATTGTGGATGAGAGAAGAGATGGACTTGTTGCACTATCAATTCAAAATGGAACTTCAAGACATTCACTTGCACGGGTTAACAAAATAAAATGTGATGGAGTAACATAAATAACTATTTGGACATATTTTATGGCTGGTTATCTTGAAATCACACGATGTTTTGAGTCTCACTTCTATTTTACCCAAATAGTAGAAGTGTAAAAAAGTAGTGTCCCTCACGCCATGTAACATAAACACACAAAAAACATGCATATAAAACTGGTAGACAAGTAATAGATGTCTAAGATTCAAAGAATTTATGCATCTGGACCGCCGGTAATTTGAAGTATGTAAATTACAGAAGGGGGAAAATAGTACCTGTGCCTCCAAAAGTCGCAGCATGTAGCGCATTTTGCCCATTTGGACCGCAAAACGAAAGATTACCATTGCTCATATCATGTAGTATTCTTGTAATGTCAATATTTTCCAAGGAGACTGCTAGGTACAGTGGTGAAGTGCCTTCTTCGGGATAAATAGCCAACTTTGGATCAGATTTCAATAGACTCTTCACAATACTACTATTTCCAATGCGGACAGCATCATGCAAGGCCGTCTCCTTTAGCCCATTCTCCTTTCTCAAGAGTTCATGTAGCCTATTGCGGCTTCTAGCTAGTTCACTGAGAAAAGATACCATTTTGGATCTACCTGCTCTAGCAGCACAGTGCATGGGCGTATCACCTTTTTTGTTTGGCGCAAACATGAGTTCCTGGGCCCTCTCGAAGATGATCTTAGCACATTCTAAGAATTCCATGCTTTCCCCATGGGTGGCAACGACATGCAGTGCGGTATTGCCCTCGGCAGTCACGCCTGCAAGAAGAAGAGATGCCGAGGGCAAAGCATGCGCCTGCTCAACACAAAAATCTTCTACATCGTTAGAAGATTGTTCACCGGTGCTGTATAGCAAATCAAGAAATGCCTGGGTAGGCATTATCATTGGTGCCGCTTTCGTGTCTTCCCTGTTGAAAAGGAAATTAAGTGCACCAGGGGAGCCGAAGCAGACCGCTGCCAGCAGCAGTGGATTTATGGACTCAGATGTCTTGTCGTCGTTGAGAGAATCCTTGTTGCTCGATGATACCACATTCAATTGTTTGACATTATCATGGTCTACCGCATGTGCATCTGGTGAACCCAAAGGTGCAACGCCGGTGATGGACGCCATCACAACCGTCGCAGCAACAACCTTGCGGCCAAGGCTCGGGTATAAAAATGCAACCACGAGAGACTAGCACCTGCAAGGAATGATCGCTACTTATTTTTCAGAGAGATCATAGCAGCGTACACACATCGCATCATATATATGCGAAAGAAATGGAATTTGGTCACATTGTTTATGCTTGCTGCTGATATAATTAAGAGAGAATTCCTTATTTGACACTACTTCTCAATATAGTATTTATTTGACACTAATTTTTTTGTACTTCCTTATATGGCCACTTATGTACTCCCTCCGACCCATATTAATTGACTTAGATTTGTCAAAATTTGAGTGAATCTAGCACTATTTAGTATATAGGTTTATCCAAAATTTGACAAATCCAAGTCAATTAATATGGGCCAGAGGGAGTATTTCTTTTGCCTTATATGACACTAACGTCAGTTCCGTTAGACTCTTCCGCTAGTTAATTTTTTTATGGACCGAAATACCCCTAGCTAAATCGCTATGTTCCTATCTTTTTATGATTATCGCTCGGTATGATGGTACGTCTGTTAGACTGGATGGGTGATACGTGCCAAGCATCGGATGGGTCCCACTAAGTCCGTGTACTCCACCTAGCTTGCTTGTTGCAATTTATTTCTGGCAGGCAACCCAATCGGCAAGGACGCGTGACTCCGATCCAAACGTCTCCTCCTAGCTCGACTTGTCTTCCTGTCCTAATACATGCACCGTAATACACGCACACCATTAACATTAGTAGAACAATAAACTAGGAGGGTAATCTTTTCGGACGCTCGCTACAGATCCAATGTTTATTTTTTGAATTAGCATTAAAATTATTAGTCTTAGTCTGAATTTAGTCTGATTGAACAAGTATTCTCCCTTTATTGTCAGTACTTGCAAATGCACACGCTAAAAAATACCATGCTTTCAATTATATAATCGGTTCCATCCCATGTAAAACACCATTTCTTGTAATTTTGTCACATTATGCACCAAGGGCAAAAGTGTCTTTGTAGGTCTCTAACTAACCCCGTTAGCTCTTAGAATGCACTAAAGTGTCATATAAGGCAAAGATTTTACACAAGTGGTCAAATAAGGAAGTGGAAATTTTTTAATGTCAAATAAAGAATCATATTGAGAAGTAGTGGCAAATAAAGAATTCTCTCTATAATTAACTTATACTACATCATGGTTGTATCTTCTATTCTGTCCGGTCTCAAATTAATTGGCTCCACATTATTGACAGAATATGCATGGTTCTAGAGACTCAATTTTGTCTAAATACGCACCCTGAATCTAAACAAATCCGCAACAAATAGTTTAGGACAAATGCAAAAGGGAGAAGCCATTGAATAAAAAAGTGTTCCCGAACAGGCACCAAGCAGCCGGAAAAGCGCCGGCGATTAAACACGGCGGAGCCATGGAGGAAACATACCTCCGCACGTCGCCTCCGGCGAGGCAGGCGAAGCGCTGAACTGAGCTTCAGTCGGCCTGGCCCCAACAAGCCAAGCCAACGGACCAATGCAAGATGCAGCTGCGCGCGGTTGACGGGTGGAAGAATGTTTGTTGGCTTAATAATGCCTTCCCTTCCAACAACCTGCTGACATACATATATACGCGGGCTGTGTCTTGTTTGTTTGTTTGTTCCTTTCGTGGATCAGCTGCAAGGTATCATAAACTTTGTACGCCTGCGTAATTGATCTCCCGTACCGTCTTGGCGTTGTTTAATCCTGGACGCGTACGTAATTGTTGATCTCCCATACACGCCTTGTCCCACCACCAACCTCGTGGGCTCGTGGCCACAAGGTTGCTGCTGAGCTGCATGAGCGTGGATCCATACTTGGGTTTTTTTAAGATGAGGAAACAATCCATAGTTCTTGGTTTTTATGGGCGTGTATGGTTGCTCGCTCCCTTTTTTGAGGGTCCCGGAATATCTTCTCCATGGAGTCAGGCTAAGTGGAAATAGGTCTTGGGCTAATTTCTGCCCGTGTATGGTTGACGCACGATATACTATTACAAAAGCCGCAAACTCATTGTTTGGTTGTTTGCGTTTAGTCTTCAAAAGCAGAGTTCGGTTGTTTGGTTCACGAAGGCACGAATGATTTCTCCCCTCTAATGACCTCTTCTCTCAGTAGCTATCAGCTAGATGTTTTGTCATAGCTGCCTCCCATTGCCCCCGGAAACAATGGCGTCAAAAAAGAAGATCGCCTCATGTTGGTGGCCTACAGCGTGCCGCCGGTCGTTCCGCTTGCCTCGGTGCGCTCACGCAACTCTCGGTAGTACTCGCTCTGAGAAATCCGGTCTCGCTCCCAAGCGGCGATATATAGCAACCTCTTTCTCCGCGTTGACGCGAAGAATGGTCTCCCACTCCCTCTCCATGAGGAGGCAGGTGTTCTTCTCCACCGCAGCGTTTGCAGGGAGATCTCCGTTCAGCGCTCTTCCAAATGCTGGTTGACTTCCTGGCAGAGTCGGGCATTGTTGGCCCTCTTCCGCTCGGTCTTGAAAGAGCTAAGGACGACGTGCTGCAGCAGATCATCCGCTTGCCCATCGAAATGGTCGGAGTCCGACAAGGAGGTGAATTGTTCTTGGAGTTTTTGTCATCCATGGAGTCCATCAGAGTTTGGTATGAAAGTGGGGAGCGTGGCGACGCCTCGTGCAGTCAGGCAGCACACCGCTGCATGTTGTAGTGCGCAAGTCATTGACATAACACTCATGGAACATGATTCCACGAATATTATACCCAATAGAGTAGTAGAACAGAAACATCGCAGGTGCAAGGCTTGACTATATTATTCATATCATAAATCTTCGTAGAAGATCCTCGGAACTTCCATGACACAATGAGGTTCTTCAAGTAAGTTGTTATTCAATTAAAAATCTAGAAGAAGCAATTAGTAGTCTAGTGTAGCACTAGATCTACCTCTAAGTCTATCTCGATAACTAGGGGCTAACTATTGCTTCATTAGCAATGACCCAGTGGTGTATATAGTTGGGATTGCTATTCCCGTCTAGATTTAGTTCTATCTCCACTAGTACTGACACTAGTAGAAAACAGGCCATCCGTTCGCGCCCCCTCAGAGCATTAGTCCCGGTTGCGCCACCAACCGGGACTAATGCTGGCACGCGTCCCAGTTCGAGCGAGCACGGGGCCCGGAGGCATGCGTCCCGGTTGGTAAGGGGGCATACGTCCCGGTTTGTAACACAAACCGGGAAATGCAACGCCCCAGCCCTCTGCCTCCACTCTGTTTTTTCTCTTGGTGGAAGGTGTGAGGGGTGTGCTAGTTTTTTTCCCCATGCATGTATTCAAGGTGTTTGATGAAATGTTTGAGTGAATAATCCCGTTCAATTTCTCATAGAACAAAAATATAGAAGGTGTCCGAGACGCACTTGAGCTTTCTCCTCTTTATTTCCCTCGATCGAGGTTAGCAATCTTATCTTTTCTCTGTCATTGATACAATGCATGTGTCGATGTGAATTGGTCATTTCACTATTTATAATGTCCTGTTTTTTGATAAACTTACTTATATGATGCAGATGAACGGTCGGGAATGGATGTACGGTGACGGTAGCGTGCGGGTATATGAAAGGCGTGGATAAATTTATCGATGTGGCTACGGCAAACAAAGAGAATGGTTTTATACGTTGTCCATGTGTTCAATGTCAGAACAACAAGGAGTACTCTTTCTCGAAAATCATTCGCGGCCACCTGATTATGAAAGGTTTCATGCCCAACTATAATTGCTGGACCAAGCACGGGGAGAGAGGGGTTATGATGGAAGATGGTGAAGAAGAAGATGATGATAACAACTATCATCATATGTTTCCTGAATACAGTGATACTGCAATGGAAGACAATGGAGAGGAAGCAGGTGAAGAACTGGAAACAGATGGGCCTGCTGATGAACTTGGTAGGGTCATTTCTGATGCAAAGCGAGACTGTGAAACAGAAAATGAGAAGTTGAAGTTAGAGGGCATGTTAGAAGATCACAAGAAATTGTTGTACCCAAATTGTGAAGATGGCAGCACAAAGCTCGGTACCACACTGGAATTGTTGCGATGGAAGGCAGAGTGTGGTCTAACTGACTCCTCATTTGAAAAGATGCTGAAAATAATGAAGCCGAAGTTTTCAAAACATAACGAACTTCCCGAGAGTACCTACGAAGCAAAGAAGACTCTTTGTCCTCTAGGATTAGATGTGCAAAAGATACATGCATGCATTAATGACTGCATCCTCTACCGCGTAAGGAGTATGAGAATTTAGATAAATGCCCGGTATGCAATGCATTGCGGTATAAAATCAGACAAGATGACCCTGGTGATGTTGAGGGAGAGCCCCTCCGGAAGAGGGTTCCTGCTAAGGTTATGTGGTATGCTCCTATAATACCAAGGTTGAAACGCATGTTCAGAAACAAAGAGCATGTCAGGTTGTTGCGATGGCACAAAGAAGACCGTAATAAAGACGGGAAGTTGAGACACCCTGCTGATGGGTCACAGTAGAGAAAAATCGAGAGAGACTTCCCAGACTTTGCAGGTAACACAAGGAACTTATGGTTTGGTCTAAGTACGGATGGCATGAATCCTTTTGGGGAGCAGAGCTGCAGTCACAGCACCTGGACCGTGACTCTGTATATCTACAACCTGCCTCCTTGGTTGTGCATGAAGCTTAAGTTCATTATGATGCCAGTGCTCATTCAAGGCCCGAAGCAACCGGGCAACAACATTGATGTGTACCTTAGGCCATTAGTTGAAGAACTCTTATAGTTGTGGGGCAAACCAGGTGTACGTGCGTGGAATGAGAACAAACAGAAGCCATTTGATCTACGAGGGTTGTTATTCGTAACCATCAATGATTGGCCTGCTCTTAGTAACCTTTTAGGACAGACAAACAAGGGATATAAGGCATGCACACACTGTTTAGATAAGACTGAAGGTACATATTTGCATAAATTCAAGAAGGTTGTGTACCTGGCGAATCGATGATTTCTTCCGACCAATCATCCCGTAAGAAAGAAAGGCAAGCATTTCAAAAGTGAGGCAGATCACCGGAAGAAGCCTGAACTCCCTGCTGGTGATAATGTATTTGGTATGGTCAAGGACATAGAAGTAATCTTTGGAAAGGGTCCCGGCGGTCAATCAGTTCCGAACGACGTCCTTACAGGACACGCACCCATGTGGAAGAAGAAATCTATATTTGGGGAGCTGCCATATTGGAAAGTCCTGTGTGTCCGCTCTTCAATCGACGTGATGCACGTGACGAAGAATCTTTGCGTGAACCTGCTAGGATTCCTAGGCGTGTATGGGAAGACAAAAGATACACCAAAAGCACGGGAGGACCAACAAATTATGAAAGACCCAAAGAACATGCATACACAGAACAAGACGGATAAAGGGCGTCACTTAAGTCGTGCCAGCTATGCTCTTACCAAAGTAGAGAAGGAAATCTTTTTTGAAGTCCTTTACAGTATCAAGGTGCCGTCGGGCTTCTCATCCAATATAAAGGGGATAATAAATATGGCAAAGAAAAGTTCCAAAACCTGAAGTCTCATGACTGTCACGTGATTATGACGCAGTTGTTTCCGATTGCATTGAGGGGGCTTCTACCGGAAAATGTTTGAGTACCCATTGTGAAGCTGTGTGCATTCCTCAATGCAGTATCTCAGAAGGTAATCAATCCAGATATTCTGCCAAGGTTACAGAAGGATGTGGTACAATGTCTTGTTAGTTTTGAATTGGTGTTCCCACCATCCTTCTTCAATATTATGATGCATCTCCTGGTTCACCTAGTGGAAGAGATTGCCATTCTCGGTTCGGTATTTCTGCACAATATGTTCCCCTTTGAGAGGTTCATGGGAGTCTTAAAGAAATATGTTCATAACCGTGCTAGACCAGAAGGAAGCATATCCAAGGGATATGGAACAGAGGAGGTCATTGAGTTTTGTGTTGACTTTATTCCTGACCTTAAGCCGATTGGTGCTTCTGACTCGCGGCATGAGGGAAGACTAAGTGGAAAAGGCACGCTGGGAAAGAAAACAATGATATGTAGGGACGGGGATTCTTTCACTAAAGCACACTACACAGTTCTACATAATTCCTCCTTGGCAGCTCCGTATATCGAGGAACACAAGAATATTGTACGCTCCAAAAACCCGGGGAAGCCCGAATCATGGATTACAGATGAACACATGAAGTCTTTCGGTAGTTGGATGCAGACACATCTCTTGAATGACACCACTGTTGGAGATCAGCTATACTTGTTGGCCGCGTCACCATCTTCTACTGTATTGAATTTCCAAGGGTACGAAATAAATGGGAATACATTCTACACGATCGCCCAAGATAAAAAGAGCACCAACCAAAATAGTGGTGTCCGCTTTGATGCAATAGACGAGAATGGGAAAAAGGACACATATTATGGTTACATAGAGGAGATATGGGAACTAGACTATGGAGTCTCTTTTAAGGTCCCTTTGTTTCGCTGCAAATGGGTCAACCTGAATGGGGAAGGGGTAAAGATAGACCGGTTATGCGGAATGACAACAAGGATCTCAACAATCTTGGTTATAGAGATGAACCATTCGTCCTAGCCAATGATGTGTCTCAGGTTTTCTATGTGAAGGACATG
Organism: Avena insularis; assembly: GCA_023614405.1. Lineage (NCBI taxonomy): Eukaryota > Viridiplantae > Streptophyta > Magnoliopsida > Poales > Poaceae > Avena > Avena insularis. The sequence goes on from CM042685.1 coordinate 359,899,567, forward strand.
TCCGGACCGAAAAAAGAAAAAATATGCAAACGAATACATCATATGATGAGCCAAAGCGTCACATAGTTCTTCGGGAAAAGAAACATCGTGGGAATCGAGGACAAGATGTATATGTCAAGATTATAATAAGTTTGATGAAATTCCGCCTTCATAGTGAAAACCCAAGCATTCCGTTAAGTAAAGAAGATGCTCCATGGTTACGTCTACAACGATCATAAGGAAGGACATATGCCAAGTTCATGCTCATATTATGTAACTCTAGTTCATGTCTTTCGGTTTGTGGCTTCACGAAGGATATCTTCGCGGTTTGTGGCTTGACCGGGACTATATATAGGGGGGGCCTTTAGTCCCGGTTTTGTAGTCTCAGTTTTTAATATTAATAAATGTCTTGAGTGTTAGTCCTGTTTTGTGGCTGGACCGGGACTATGAAGAAGTTGTCCTGATTCGTACTTACCATTAAGTTCGGATCTCCAAACACGCGCGGTCACATATTAGGGAGTGCCTCTATGACCAGTTTCTTGGAGATGCCGGAGGACTGGAATCCGGCGGCATCTCCCTGAAACTGGTCGTAGTGGTGTCCCTGTTCTCGAAAACCATCTTGCAGCTTGTAACTTCTCTAACTAGATCAATACACCTTGGAGCTAACTAATTTCACATATTAGGAGTGTCTATGACCAGTTTCTCGGAGATGCCGAGGACTGGGATCCGCGTCATCTCCTAAACTGGCCGTAGTGGTGTCCTCGCTCGAAAACCATCTTGCAGCTTGTAACTTCTAACTAGATCAATACGCATGGAAGCTAACTAATTTCACATATTAGAGTGCCTATGACCCGATTTCTCGGAGATGCCGGAGGACTGGCTCACGGCATCTCCCTAAAACTGGTCGTAGTGGTGTCCTCGCTCGAAAACCATCTTGGAGATGCCTCAAACTGGTGGAGGACTAGACTCACAAGGATGCCTATTTATAGTACAAGCAGCTCGGCATAGTGTCGACACTTACGAAATAATGTCACACTCACCCCTATTATTCTTGACTCGTGTTTTGTCGGTTGGTGTCTCCAACCGACTAAAGGTTCATCTTTAGTCCGGGTTGGTGACACCATCCGGACAAGGTACACGCCATACGACAAAATGTCGACACTCACCCCTATCATTAGTGCCGCTGCCCACTGCCAAATCCTCCAACCGGGACTAAAGATGAACCTTTAGTATATTAAAAATCCGAACAATGAAAATCCTTCGCGTGGTGTCATATTATGTGACATAGTTGAAAGGAAAAATACCAGACTTGGTATATTGATCATGTCTCGAAAAAACCTTCACAAAATGATCCATCATGTTCGAGGTTTCATGGCTTTCGGTCCAAATGACCGATGTTATGTGCTGAATCACGGCATAGTTTGTGATGTTGTGCCCATATTATGCATGCGTGTGGACATTGGTATGGAGAACAATGTTGCAGGAGGAAGTTTTCCTTTTTGTCGCACGGAAAAGCCCTTTTCCATTTTCCGAGCGCAAAAAACGGGTCGTTTTGTGAAGTAACCACCAAAATGCTATTTCAGAATGCTACCGTCCCATTTTCCTAAAATACTAGACCACCTTGCATGGACTATCTCCCAACCGGGACATCTCAAACCTTTTTGTCCATCCCGGGTAAAAAGGACAAATGTCTGCCGAATCGGTAGGAAGTGGGTCCGGTTTGTACTACAGGTACATGATCTATCGCCCGTGATTTTTTGAAAAAAAATCATTTTTATACTCGCAATATGTGGTTTCTTCAGAGATCCAATGCAAGATCTAACGATACTCGTCCCCTATCTTCATGCACGCCGGTTCGACCATAGTTAGAAATTCAGAAAATTCAAAACGGGCATAATAAATTCAAAAAAATCCGAACAATGAAAATACTTTGCGTGGTGTCATATTATGTGACATAGTTGAAAGGAAAAATGCCAGACTTGGTATATTGATCATGTCTCGAAAAAACCTTCATAAAATGACCTATCATGTTTGAGGTTTCAGGGCTTTCGGTCCGAATGACCGATGTTATGTGCTGAATCACGACATAGTTTGTGATGCTGTTCCCATATTATGCATACGTGTGGACATTGGTATGGAGAACAATGTTGCAGGAGGAAGTTTTCCTTTTTGTCGCACGGAAAATCCCTTTTCCATTTTCTGAGCGCAAAAAACGGGTCGTTTTGTGAAGTAACCACCAAAATACCGTTTCAGAATGCTACCGTCCCTTTTTCCTAAAATACTAGACCACCTTACATGGACTATCTCCCAACCGGGACATCTCAAACCTTTTCTTCCATCCTGGGTAAAAAGGACAAATGTCTGCCGAATCGGTAGGAAGTGGGTCCGGTTTGTACTACAGGTACTTGATCTATCGCCCATGATTTTTTGAAAAAATCATTTTTAGACTCGCAATATGTAGTTTCTTCAGAGATCCAATGCAAGTTCTAAATGAGCCATTTTTCTTCCCGCCATTTCTTCCCGCCATTTTTCTTCCCGACATTTTTTCCCCGCATTTCTCCCGCCATTTCTTCCACTTGATTTTTTCCTTGATTCTTCCCTTGATTATCTTCTGCCATTTCTCACTGTATATATATGTAGGGTTGGCCTCCATTGTCATTGCACATCTCTAGACTCAAATATGCAACCTCATCACTCTTTCCCATGACTTCCACCGTAGCACTAACTCCCAGGAAGGCGGAGGCGCTTTGCGCCTCGAACTACCCCTGCCCGCCGGGCTACTGTGTCCCCGTCATTTGGATCTTTGAGCGCCGAGGCGTGCAGTTCCTCCTGTCCCACTAGGTGTGGCGCGTCGGATGGCCATCACAAACCACTACTACTTCGAGCTCACAGCAGAGCAGCGGAGGAATCCCAGATGGCATCCCGACTATTTCCCGACTTGGGAAGCCTTCTTCGTGGATCAGCGTGAGAGGGCGCTCGCCAGGCACGAGGAGGATTACCCACCTCCTCCGAACTTCAACGAGCCCGGCCGTTGGTTGTGGTGGCGCGGTCGGACTCTCTAGAGCGTCATGGCCTATGACACGGCCGCCGACTCTAGCCCCCGCATGCGCTACCCTCAAGTCCAGCCCACTCGTACTCAACCTTGAAGGTTCAACTACGGCGACCCTGACGGCCAAGTACGACGACTTCTGATGGCGAGTATTACAGGTGTAGGCAGGAGCATGACTGAATCACTCCAACATTGCAAAACAAGTTCGGCCGATTGTGGCTTAATCTGATCATGTATCTTAATTTCCAGTTCTTCTATGTAACTTTGTGTTAGTTGCGTTATGTACTTTAATTCCAGTTCTATCCTAATAAAATTTTCTTTCCGCCCATTATTTTCCGTCCTTTTTTTCCCGCCCATTAATATATAAAAAATATAAGTTAATTCAAATCCAAATTAGAACACAAAAAATGGTTTTGAATTATGTATTCAAATCCACACACTTTTTATGTTTAAAGTTTTTCTAAATTCCAAATTAATATTCAAAAAATGTAAGTTAATTCATTTTTCATTTTAAATAGTTCATAGTTTAAATGGTTACATTAATTATTTTTAAATACAGAAAATGGTTTTGAATTAGTTATTCAAATTCAAACACTTTTTATGTTTAAAGTTTTTCTAAATTCCAAATAAATATTCAAAAAATATAAGTTAATTAGTTTTTAATTTTAAACGGTTCATAGTTTAAATGGTTACATTAATTATTTTTTAAAATTAGAAAATAGTTTTGAATTATTTATTCAAATCCAGACGCTTTTTATGTTTAAAGTTTTTCTAAATTCCAAATTAATATTCAAAAAATATAAGTTAATTCATTTTTAATTTTAAATGGTTCATAGTTTAAATGGTTACATTAATTATTTTAAAATGTAAAATGGTTTTGAATTAGTTATTCAAATTCAAACACTTTTTATGTTTAAAGTTTTTCTAAATTCCAAATTAATATTCAAAAAATATAAGTTAATTCAATTTTAATTTTAAATGGTTCATATTTTAAATGGTTACATTAATTATTTTTTAAAAATAGAAAAATGGTTTTGAATTAGTTATTGAAATTCAAACACTTTTTATGTTTAAAGTTTTTCTAAATTCCAAATTAATATTCAAAAAATATAAGTTAATTAATTTTTAATTTTAAATGGTTCATAGTTTAAATGGTTACATTAATTATTTTTTAAAAATAGAAAATGATTTTGAATTATTTATTCAAATCCAGACACTTTTTATGTTTGAAGTTTTTCTAAATTCCAAATTAATATTCAAAAAATATAAGTTAATTCATTTTTAATTTTAAATGGTTCATAGTATAAATGGTTACATTAATTATTTTTAAAAACAGAAAATTGTTTTGAATTAGTTATTCAAATTCAAACACTTTTTATGTTTAAACTTTTTCTAAATTCCAAATTAATATTCAAAAAATATAAGTTAATTCATTTTTAATTTTAAATGGTTCATATTTTAAATGGTTACATTAATTATTTTTTAAAAATAGAAAATGGTTTTGAATTACTTATTCAAATTCAAACACTTTTTATGTTTAAAGTTTTTCTAAATTCCAAATTAATATTCAAAAAATATAAGATAATTCATTTTTTATTTTAAATGGTTACATTAATTATTTTTAAAAACAGTAAATGGTTTTGAATTAATTATTCAAATTCAAACACTTTTTATGTTTAAAGTTTTTCTAAATTCCAAAGTAATTATCATTTAAAAAACATTACAAATTTAAACCCCAAAATAAAAAATAAGGCGGGAACAGAGAGAAAATTCCTGAAAATTTTGAAAACAGGGTCATATGTCCTAGTTGGAGCCACCAACCGGGAATAAAGACCCCCTGCGCACGCCCCTTGGTGTGCTGAAAAAATTGGAGTATACGTCCCGTTTGGTGGCTCCAATCGACGATGATTTTACTAGTCGGTTGGAGCTACCAACCGGGACAAAAGGCCCTTCCTTTATAACTTGCACGCCTGTTCTTCTTCTTCTTCTTCCCTATCTCACTTCTCTGCAACCCGACAGTACAAAGCAGGGAGACGCCGCCACCGATCCCCGAACGCCAAGAAGTTGCCGTGCCGTCGTATGCCACTTCGCGCCCGTGGAGCCGCGCGTCACGAACCGTCGCCGCCCGTCCCCGCGCCACGCCGGAGAGGAGCTCCGCGCCGCCTATCCCTGGCCGCGCCGCGCCTCCGACCTCGTTGATCCCTCCATCGGCATCACGGTGAGCCACTGGTCCTCAGGGACCCTTCCTCTTCCTCCATGTCCCTCTGTAGCTTGCTACCACCATAGCTCACCGTCTGCCGCTGCCATTCATCGTCATCGCCGGTGCTCCGGTGACCATTTCAAGGTGGCGCCGCCCCTATTAGGTCTGCCCCGGTGCCCTGGTTCGAACCAGCTAGGTTTCGTAGCCTCGCATCGCCTCTGTCGCCCAAGGCCGTCTGTCGTTCCTCCCGTGATGCTCAAGGTGGACTGTGCCCACCGGCGATGGCGCAGTGTAACCCCGCCTGTGAAAAACACCCAATGGCCTCCTCTGTACCACTTTGCTCACGTGGATGCCTATGTGGCACAGGGCCCATCAGTCAGTTGCTGTGGGTATAGTGTGCCTGGGTGTATTAAATAATTCCAGACTTATTTATATTCAGAAATTGTTTTAAATATTGAAAATTCAATAACTTTTAATCTATAAGTCAGAAAAATATGAATAATATATCAAAATGTTCAGAAAAATGAAACCTAGATATCTAAGATATAATCATGCATTGTTAAACAACTTAAATGACAAGTTTAATTAGAAGAACAAATCCACCCCTCTCATGTGTTCCGGAGTTTCTCCGAGTTAGGGTTTTCACCCCTCGGAACCCCGATTAATTGTAGAGCATGCTTTAGGGTTACATTTCAATGCAATTCAACTTGTCATATCATCATACTTGCTTGAGCATTGCATCGATGCCATGTGTTGATTGTTTCCCTTTCTTTTCGGTGTTTGGTTCTTCCCGGTAGAATACGATATCGAGATCGAGATCAAAGACAGAGATCAACACCGTCGAAGCTCGAAGACAAATACTTGACCAACTATAATCAAGTCAAGTACAAGGATCCTGCAGCTCTGCTTTTGGCTATCAACAGGCAAAGGCAAGCATAGCCCTAGCATGATATAATCCTATGATTTCGAAAGCATTTCAATTCTTGCCATGATGCATACAATTCTATTGTGGTCTTTTATCGATAGATAGAGTGTCCTATATATTATCATATTTTGTATTTGTATATGTATAGTTATATGTATATGTAGTTGTATATGTATTTGTATATGTATATTATCATATTTTGTATTTGTATACGATATTAGTTGTCATAGACCCTATTTGAATCATGTTGCACCTAGGGTTAGCCGGTGTGTCCTCGCCAGGGCATCCCGAACCCGAGGGTTGATTGATTGCTGCCTTTCTTTCCGGTATTGGTTCTTCGCTTTATACACGACGCGCCTGATGTAATAAATTGTTTTATAATTCCAGAAAATGATCAAATATTGTAAAATTCATATCTTATTATTTATAAGTCAGAAAAATACAAATAATATATCAAAATGTTCAGAAAAATGAGTTCTATCCTTTTTAAGCTATAATCATGCATTGCTAATCAACTTTAATGACAAGTTTAATTAGAGAACTAAATCAACCCCTCTCATGTGTTTCCGGCGTTTCCCGAGTTAGGGTTTTCAACCCTCGGAACCCCGTTTAAATTGCCGAGCAAGTTTTAGGGTTTCATTTCAATGTAATTCAACTTGTCATATCATCATCCTTGTTTGAGCATTCGGCCTATCCCTCCTCCCCGACCGCCACAGTGCCTCCGTCTCCGTCCATCGCCACGCGCTCCAGCCGCCCCTTCCCTTTTAGTGTGTATGTATATATTGTGTATGTATATATAGTGTGTATGTATATATTTTTATTATTGTGTATGTATATATTAGGGTTTCTCTGAATTAGGGTTTATCCCTTTTGATTTATCCGTTTTTCCACCTATGCAGAAAATATGGACCCACACGTCAGAAACGAAGAAAAGGAAGAGTTGATCTAAGGTGTGATCCGCGGGGAAGAAAATTTAGATGTATCGATGTTTCTGAACAACTCCGGTGAGGGTGATCCTATTTTTGCCGGAATAGACGACTTGTTTGAGGTTGAAGGTGTTGCCTTCCGCGAGGGAGAAGGCGATGCCTTGTCTAATCGAGAAGACGACCGCTCTGGCGAGGTGCATGCAATATAATTAATTTATTAATTAATCATCTGCTATCGATATAGAAATAGTAACGACGATCTTTCTTCTTTTAACCCTCCGGATCGAACAAATCTACTGAAAAGAGCGGACGAGGCCCAACCAAAAAGTTGGAAGACCATGAGAGGTTCAGGATCGAAGATATCGCTGAAGACGGCAAACCGACGGCTCCCGAAGTTGTCGCAATCAAATTTGTGGCACAATGCAGAGTAATCGTTAGGGACTTAATCTCGATCACCATTCAAAATTGGAATAGGCCTGCTGATGCGGAAGAAGAGGGAACATGTTTGTTTGTCCCTAACAAGGCCAAAGATTTACTATGGAAGAGGCTCATGGTTAATTTCAAACTACCAAAGATAGAGCTGGATCCAAATGCGGAGGATCCAGTTGAGGACGCCTTAGAACATGGGAGAGCCATGGAGGCTAAGGTCAGGGAGTGGGCTATGAAGAAGATGGCCCAGTGTTTCACCAACTGGAAGAAAATTTTGCACCTTGACTATGTCGTGAAAGAGAAGACTCCGGATTTCAAGAAGATTCAGTTTGAGAAGATAAAACCATTCTGGGCTGAGTTTGTAACGTACAAGACATCAGAAAAAGCTAAGAAAATGTCTGCAACGAATAAGCTGAATGCTGCTAACAAGAAGTATCACCATACTATGGGGCAAGGTGTCTACAGGGCTGGCATTCCTAAGTGGGAGAAACTTGAGATGAACTGCGTGCTAAAAAGATCACCCCAGAGATGCATTTATTGGGTAGAACGTGCAAGGAATTGGTTTTACGGGCATGGGGGCACGTTGGACTCGGAAGGGATGTGTATATATAACATACGACATAAAAAAGACCCCTTGCCAATCGAGAGGATGAGAAAAGCAGTAAAGGCTGTTAAAGATGGGGACTTCATTCCCGATAGAGAGAAGGATGAGCTCACACTCGCCCTTGGAAATAAGGAACATGATGGATGAACACGAGGCACAAGAGGCTCCCAACCATGGAGGACTAGGTTTCCCGAAGAGAGGAAGAAATATCCTGATAGAAGCCGTCAGAGAAGAAAGGACAGGGCGGAAGTTGAAGCAGATATTCAGAAAGAGCGAATGCGTATAATTGAAGAACGAATAAAGAAACAACAATATGAAATTAACGCACTTAAAGAGCAAAGTACTACCGGCCCATCTCAGCAGCACACTGCATTCGATGCTACCGGCCTATCGAATAATCGAAAAAGCAGTGTGGCTTCCAACAAGGTCCCGGGTGATGACAATGGCGATGACGATGGTGCACCGACGATGGCTCCTGTTGGCTACACAGTGGATGATATCACAGAGATGACACACTGCGAGCTACATGTCAAAGTTGTGAACATATCAATGAAGGTGGCGGTCAGCTATGCCTTACCAATTGGACCAACACCAACTTACCACTGTCGTCCGGTTCCAGAGGGCTACGCTGTTGTCGGGGTGGATGAAATCATGCCCACCTTTGAAGTTTTGGATCTTCACTACCCTGCAGGTGAAGGGGATGTGGATCAGACCGGGAGACGAACAAACGCCACCATTCTATGGCAAGGAATGTATCGTGCTTCAAATCACACGCCAATGCCATCTTCGCCGCCTCACCCTTCTCCAGCGAGGTCGCCGCCGTCGGCAGCCGCCTTCGTCGCCTCACCCGCCCGTCGCCTCACCAATCTCCGGCAGCCATCGCCATGAGGAGCCATCGCCGGCGCCTCAGGATAAAAAGCGTAAGCGTACCGCTACTCTGCGTCGTGGTAAGCGATCGCCCAAACGTAAACAAGAGCCTCTTCCAAAAGTACCAAAGGTTCCTCCCAAGAGAGCTTATGACTGTACTGAAGAGGAGACTGCGGCGATCGTTGATGCGGAAACGAGAGCGTTTTTCGCTAAGCTGAGGCGGCCGAAAGAGCCAGAGTTCCCCAGCACCAAAGAAGAAAAAGCCAAAGTGTTGAAAATGCTAAAGACTCTTCATCAACCCGAGCCAAAGCTGTCATCAGACTATGAGCGTTCTATTCTCAAGTCACATGCGGCACAAAAAGCCTCGAAGAGCAGTACTGATGCAAGCGAGAAATCTGTTGCCCAGCTCGGAGAACAAGCAAAACAGCCTTGCGACCCTCTCAAGGTGATTTCCCAAACCAATGTGGGGTCGAGCAAATATGGGGCCGAAGAGCAGTATGATCCAGAGGTAGTTGCACAATACGGAGAAGATGCCGCTGCTCAAGGTATGAGTATTTCCCAGTACTTATCCCAGTTAGAGTACTTCCCCATGAGTGAAGTAGCATACAAATACCAGTACGGCAAACCTCTCGTCAAACCTGAGGAGGTAAATAATCTTCCAACAAAAATGCGAAGATTGCATAACTGGTACATGCATGTCACAAAGGCCGGGGCTAACTGGATAGTGCTGAGGGTTAAAAAAAGCATCATGGGAAAGAAAAGGATGACATGATATGCATTGAATTTGATGAACTATTTCAATTATTCAATCAAGACGCCTTGGACAAATCGATCATCAGTGCCTATTGTCTGTAAGTACTAATTCTGTAATTAATTTAGTCTCCAGCTATCCCACCTTGTTTATTGCATGTATATAATCATACTGTAATATGCAGAATGAAGATTCTCGAATGCAGCAGAGGACAAATCTATGACATTGGCTTCATTGACCCATATTGGGTTCATGAAGCTAATCTCAAAACAAGCCCCAAATATACGGAGGATAATATAGTACACGCGTTAAGGTTTTAAGAAACCAGAAGGGAAATACTTTTTCCTTACAACTTCGAGTGAGTGTTATTGTCTTCTATACACTTTCTATTTTGCTTAGTCGATGTTAAGTATATAATTGATTAGTTATGCATTCGCAGCTTCCACTATATTCTGTTAATCATTCAACTTGACAAAAGGCGTGTACTAGTCATGGACTCGAAACATAAACCCCTTGAGCAGTGGAAGGACATGCAGATGCTTCTTCCGCGGTAATTCTAATCATTACGACACTATATCGGCAACGTTCGTGAATTTTATGATATTAAGTAATTAATAACTTATTTGATTTGTTTTCTTTGTCGGGCAGCGCTTGGAAACGGTTCACCAACAAGGCTAGGAGTGTTTGGAAAGCGGATCTTACATTTGAGCACTAGATGTAAGCACCACTAGCTATATCCGCGCATCTCTTTGATTCTAGTTTTGATACAGTTATTATCATGCTTGATTATTATTTTGATTGAACTATGTTCTCGTAAAGTGCCTGACACAGGGACCAGGTAACGATCTATGTGGATACTATGTTTGCGAGTTCATCCGGCAGACGTGCGATGAGAAGGGCAGAAATTTAGAGCAACTCCACGTACGTAAACAATTTCTATAGTTTTTAATTACAATCAAATTGTGTTTAGTTTCATTCATATAGGCTGACTCCTTTTTTAAATCCGATCAAACATCTACGGGACGGTCTTCTGCCAAAGGATCGCGTACGAGCAATTCAGGAGGAATTGGTGGGATTCTTGGATGCAGAAGTCCTAAATCCAAAAGGGGAATACTATTCGGCTGTGTATAGACAATAGGGATTGTAAAAAGAGCAACTTTTGTATGTAGTGCATGAACTCGATTCGTGTATCGAATGTAATATTGTCATGATGATCTTGTGTAATATAATGGTTCCTTCATTAATTAGTGCAAAACACTAAATAAACAATAAAACAACCTAAATGAATTTTCTGCCACGGCACAAAAAGTGGCGAAAATGCTGCCGCGGCAACAAAATGTGCCAAAATGAATTCTCTGCCGCGGCAGAGAAATGTACCAAATCTCTGCCGCGGCAGAAGGTTATTTGTCCTGGTTCGTGTTACGAACCGGGACGGTTGCTCCACCCCCCTCGCCCTCTGACGCCGCCACGTGTACCCCCATTTGTCCCGGTTGGTGGGGCAACCGGGACTAAAGGTTGGGGCTTTAGTCCCGATTGCCCCGTCCCGGTTGGGTAGCCGGGACTAATGCCCCTTACCAACCGGGACCAATGGGTCGTTTTGCACTAGTGTGACTGTAGTATCTGACTATCTGGCTTCGTTAGACTAACTCCAGCATTCAAGAATTCGTCTCCTTCCATCATCTAGGTCCACGATAGGCGCTGCTTCGGCTTTGCCGGACATAACGCGTGGGCGACATGGTGTTGGGGGCCAAGCCCTGTTGTTGGCACATCGGCTGGTTAGCCTTATGTATGTCGCGACCAACCTCTCTACGGCGGCTTAATGGCCAGTGCAGAGAGTCGTCTCGTCATTGCAGTTGTGCGTGGGCCGGTGCAGAGAGATCGTGTTGTCGCTGCAATGTCACAGCGGAATAATGTCTAGTCTCTATGCCTCTGTAGCGGCGTTAATACGAGCCAACGGCCTCTAGCATATAAATACTTCCCTCGTCACCTATCCTCTATCCACAACGGTGTTAATGAGCCAACCGCATTCATTTCAAAAATATATCAAGTAGGAACAAGTCTATACCACAGACCTTGTGCTAGGTGGGAGCATGCCAAATCGCTCAACGCTGGCAAGTTCAGCCATCAATTAAATAAATTTAATATTTAATCCCATGGGGGACTTTTTATATCATAAACCAGGAAAACTTGTATACACACCGGTTGACACAAAACATATTGCATACAAATATATCATGTACTCCCTCATCTCTAAATAAGTGACTCGATTTTGGCTAGATACACATTTATCTACACCCTAAACATGTCTAAATACGTGCACATCTAGGCAAAGTTGAGTCACATATTTTTCGTTGGATGAGTAATAAAATTATGTGTGCACCAACTTAAGAGAATCTATGTTATTTTTATGTTGCGTCGGTGGTTACTCTAGGCAACGATATTTTATTACAAGTGCATATCATGCACATATTCTCAACTTATTACTAAACTCATTGTAACTCGCAAGGAACACCTGACAACAGAAGACCGAAATAATCATGCCAATGGTTCGATTACACTCCAGAAGTTATACAAAAACGCATACATAATCCTAACTTGAAACATCTATTAAGATATTAATTAGACTGTGCGCTTATAGATTTTTGGTATAAATACACAAATATGGGTCATGCAATTGTTAATAATGAACTTCTATTACCAAATACTATTTAAATTGAGAATAATGCATAACTACTATTTTATCGATACATTACATTTGTACTATCAAAGGACACGAAACAATTAATAATTAGCAATACTGCTAGATATTTGGTTGATTATACCAATAACACAAATTTTTCAGCCAAGCTTCGTGGCGACATACTAGTAGATTGACACATATCTAGCTTTTGTATGCGCTCTCTTGTGAGACCTTTAGCTTTTCTTAGATGGTTGGTGTTTGTATCAAACTTATCTGATCCGTGAGATGTAATCTACTTTTCACATATTTTCTACTAGGTATTGGATTTTAATAAAGGTTGTGTGCATCCTTGGATGCAGAGGCCGGGGTACTCCCCATTTCGACAAAAATAACACTGAAAAAATAATACTTAACAATATTGCGAGATATTTGGTTGGGTATACCAAATAAGTAACAACAAATTTATACTCTTTATTGTTCTACCATGCAAAAGGTAATTCAGCGAAGGTAAAAAATTTAGTATAAATTGTAGTAATTTTAAATCAAAATTCAAATGGTAGAGAATTGGGGAGGATATGGAGATTACCTAATTCGAACAACCCTTATTGTATGAAAACTTTAAGGAGAAGTGATAAAATGAGGGTTTAGGGAGGGCCTAGGTCCTTGGCGACTACCACTGCCGGCCGCAAGTACATCCTTAGGTCCATGGCATGGGGAGCCTCCAGCGCTGTGAGGCCTCCTCCGAAAAACCACGGCAATGGCCTCCAGCGCACATTACTGCGGTTGCTACGGATTCAGAGAAATTTCGTTAAGAGACAGAAATAAAATAGAAATGGGATTAGGAGGAGCGAAAAATACCTGAAAAGCTTGGAGGCGAAAATTACAACTGGTGTTTTGGCACATAGAAACTTCCACAAGCTTTCCCCACCTTGCTGCAAAGGCAATGGGGCAATAGGATTTAGCATTTTTCGGGTTGGCACTTGACTCTTTATGGCCTACTTTCAATGCTTTTATTTTTTATTCAACACATTCAATGCTCACTTTAACCAAAGAAGCTCGCCTCTTCGCGATCACAGTCACATCACAGGTGAGACCAAAACTCATAAGGGCAGCCATTCCTTGCCCTTCTTCCATGCACACTCATCACGGTCATGTCGCCAGACCAAAAGCTTGCCAGAGTGTGACTATAATTGAGGATTTTTTTTCGGCTTCTCAGGTCGCATAGAAGGTATCCATGGAAAGACTCAAGGTTGAAGAAGGATAAATGGCAGAGTAGTTTTTAGATGGGACAAATGGCAGAGTATTTTTTAGATGGGACGCAAAGGGGCAGACAACTTATATTGAGGGAAACCGGCGATCGGAGATGCGAGATGCACGGCAGCGTGACCCGCCTAAACTTAATACATGCGCCGTTTATCACATCATGCCATAAACAAACAAACGAATCCAATGGCGAGGAAGTAGCCTCGAAATTCGACACGTTTGGCTCATAAATACTGTACAAATTATATTGTTCTAAATTTGGAACAGGACACGTATCCAACATACGGGTCGATCACTCAGATCATGGCGTGGCAGTGAAGCTCCAAACAATTAACGTATGTACGTGTTAAAAAATCGTTATCTTAACTACCAGACTAAATAGAGGAAAGAACTTTCAACAGATTAATTAGTAGATCTCTTTTTGGCGCTAGCTCATGCCTCATGGTTGCTAGTCTCAAGTAGTCCAAATTAAACCACTTAACCACCGAACTTATAGAGTACACAGACAATGAAGTGCATTGTCAGGCTCAGAGATTAATAAACCGATCGATGACAAACTTAATTTGTGGAGAGTGAACGACAAACAACGACTAGGCAGTGCAGCTAGCTGATTGTCCCCTCGATAACATGCAGCAGCAGGACATGGATGAACTCCAGGGTTCATTCGATGCCAGCCACAGTTGCATTGTTGCGGGTTCAGTATAGATAGATCCGTTAAAACCATCTAGCGATGAAGACCGTGGAGGATTGGCACAGCAGGTCGCCTGAATATTTCCTCCACGTATATTCTCAGGGCAGCGTCAGAAATCACGATCCGTGGAGGCAGCGTGCTCGTCGTCGTCGTCGCGGCTTCCCTGATCAAGCTTGCGGAGCGACTGCACCATCGCTCGCTCCGGCCCCTGGCAGACAATCATATCGATGATTTGAGTCGATACCAGCGCCGACATCATCTGTTAGGCTCCTTGCGAAACACCCGCGAAGGCGCGAGGCGCGCATTAATATTGTGGCGGCACACCCGCGAAGCTAGAAGGGCCTGAAGCTGGTAGGGCACCTCTGCATCAGAGAACGAACGCAGGATCGGGCTCGCCGGGAGGGGGCAAGACTGCAGGCTAGCAGACGACGATCGATGCCACACAAAACGCCAGGATCCCAGCCCATGATGACGCCCACCATGGTTGTGGCCGTGGCCACGCGAGTGATGCCGAGAGCGAGCACGGGCGTTGGCCTGTCGCCGCCCCGCGTTGGTGCTGCTCGCACTGGGCACACGGGAAGCGCGCGGCGGACACGGCCCTCCCGCCCATCGTAGCGGTTGGTTCTCGTCGTCCTCCTCAACACATTGCTGGGCTCGCGGTCATCGCAGCGGTGTCGGTGTCGGCGGCGCGAGCGCTTTGGCTGCGCTCGTCGCGCCTGCATGGAGCTTAAACCTCATGGGAGCAAAGGAATGCCAAATATGCGTCGCGCCTGGCACGGCCGTACGTGGTACCCCTTGAAGAGAGCCCGATAGGTAGACCGGGACGAGGATGACCCGGCCGGTGTTCGCCGTCCACTTCCATGTAATGGTATCAACTTTGCTAGGGGCACGATGAACAATAGCCACGGCCGTCCACTTTTTGAGATATTGGATCGGGCCACGCCATCAAGCTCGCCGGCAATGTCGGTAGCCGATGAGGTCGTTCCTGGCAGATCACCTCGTCCAAAACCTCGGGGGCCCGATGCCATGATAATGTACAAGATATTGTACCATAGCCTGTCGAGGCTGCCGAGTTTGTTGTAACTGAGTTGTAGTCGATCTATCTGAATTATAAACATAAGATCGACATCCTTCTATCCCCCCTTTGATGTAACAAACTATGTACTTATCTGACCACGCCGGTCATATATTAACACGCAACCGATGCGAGTCCAAGCATCGTTAACCAAAACCTCTGTTGCGATCACATGGTACCAGAGTCTACTTCCTAAAAACATCGATGTGCCTCGCCTATTCATCCTCTTCAAGCGCCGTCATGACGAACCCGCTCGTCGGCATCACCCTGAGTGAGAAGTTGACGCGAGTCAATTATCTCGTCTGGCAGTCGCAAGTTCTTCCGCCAATTCGAGGGGCTCGCTTTACGAGTTTCCTTGACTCGAAGACGAAGACGCCGTCCGAGACCATCAGCATCGAGAAGGACGGCAAACCAAGCGAGGAGCCCAACCCTGCCTACGACGCATGGGTGGCAAATGATCAACATGTTCTGTCTTTTTTACTGGGCACCCATTCACCTGGTATCCTTGTTTCTGTGGTCGGGTGAACAAAGCCGCCGAGGTCTGGGTGGCAATCCAGACGATGTTTTCTGCCCAGTCGCGCACACGGATTGCAAATCTCCGTGTCGCCCTTGCCAGGACAAGGAAGGACAACATGACGCCCCCCCAAGTTCTTCAACAAGATGAAGGGCTACGCCGACGAACTCACGGCGGCAGGCCGGCCGATCGATGAGGAGGAACTCATGGAATACCTCCTTGCCGGCCTTGACGACATCTACAACCCCCTCTTCGCCACCATCGGGGTCCATGGCCGAAGAAGTATCACCTCGGGTGAATTATTGTTGGAGATATGCCCTAGAGGCAATAATAAATGTAGTTATTATTATATCTTTGTGTTTATGATAAATGTTTACATTCATGCTATAATAGTATTAACAAGGAAACATTGATACTTGTGTGATTTGTAAACTTAATTTGAAGTCCCTAGTAAAGCCTCTATATAATACTGGCTTGTTGGTTAATAGATGATTGTGGTTTCCCTATCATGAACATTGAGATGTTATTAACAACAAGATCATATCGTTAGGAGAATGATATGATGGACATACTCCTATAGATAAGCGTAGCATAAAGATCAAGTCATTTTAATAGTTCAATTGCTATATGCTTTCTGATACATAGTAATCTAATTCCTTCGACCATGAGATCATGCATATCACCTTTACCGGATGGATGCTTTGATGACATCAAACACCACACCGTAACTGGGTGGCTATAAAGGTGGCATTGAGTGTTCAGAAAGTATTGGTTGAAACACATGGATCAAGAGTGGGATTTGTCCATCCATATGACAGATAAATATACTCTCGGCCCTCTCGGTGAAATGTCATCCGATTAGCTTGCAAGCATGTGACTGGCTCACAAGGGATCACATATCACGGGAACGAGAAAAGAGTACTTGTCGGTAACGAGGTTGAACTAGGTATGCAGAGATACCGACGATCATAACCTCGGATAAGTAAACTATCGTGAGACAAAGGGAAATTGATATCGTATGTAAGTGGTTCATTCGATCGCAAAGTAATCGTAGAAATATGTGGGAGCCATATGAATTTCCAGATTCCTCTATTGGTTATTGTTCGGAGAAGTGTCTCGATCATGTCCGCATAATTCACGAACCGTAGGGAGACACACTTAAGGATTCGATGTTGTTTGAGTAGTTATGGAATGATGAGAAAGAGACCGAATGTTGTTCGGAGTCTCGAATGGGATTCGGGATATCACGAGGAGATCCGGAATGGTCCGGAGAATAAGATTCATATAAGGAAAGTCCCGTTTCGGAGTTGGGGAATGGTTCCGGTGTTTTCATCGGGAATGTTCTAGAATGTTCCGGTATGTTCGGCACTCCGGAGGGGAAGGGTACATGAATGTGTTGTATCAAGTTGGTATGATTGCATCATGTACTAAGTGTCATTGCTGAACCAAATAAAGGATTAATTCAAATCCTAGTTTGAAAAGTCAAACGGCTAGTTTGAAAAGTCAAACGGCTAAATTTGGAAAGAGGAAAAGAGGAGGAAACTGAGTGTGGGAGGAGTCCCTCCTCACCACCGCCGGCGCCACCCAAGCCGAGTTGGGGAGGGACTCCTCTCCCTTGGCCGGGCCGCCCTCCACCTATATAAGGAGGGGCAGGGCTCCTCCTAGAGACACACAAGATCCTCTCCTCCAAACCCTAGTCCCAAGCCGCCGCCCAAGCCACCGCCGCCCTAGGGCACTCGCCACGCCGCCTAGGTGAAACCCTAGTCACGCACTAGCCCCTCCTCGGCGTGTCTAAACCCTAGATCGCCGAGGACTCTCTCATACTCCACCATACTGCCTCCGCTTAAGGCGAAGCTCGAGATCTCCTCTACTTCCGTACCACGCCACAGTTGCCGGAATCGCGAGGAGAGTGCTACAACCTCCACCGCCTGCTGGAACAAGGAGAGGAAGGTCTTCGCCGAGTACCGAACGTGTGACCGATCTGGGAGCGCTGCCGAACGCAGCGCCGAAGGATCGCTCACGCGATCTTGAGATCGGGAAGAGTACGACTACATCACCCACGAGAATCCGCTCTCGTTAAACACTTTGGAATCTTCGAGGGTGAGTTATTCTATCGACTCGTTGCTACAATCTAGTAGATAGATCTTGGCTTGTTTGTTTGTATGCGGTAGAAATTTTTTGTTTTCCATGCTACGAAACCCTACAATTATACGCCCAGATCGTCGCCTATGATAATCACATCGAGCTCCTCACCGATGGCATCGGTGGTGGATCCTCCACAAATTCTGCATCCCATGGAAAAGGAAGCCAACACGGACGCGGCCACTATGGTAGTGGTGGTCACCGTAGAGGAGACCATGGCAACGGCGGGCGCGATAGCATTTGATGTCATCAGCAGCGCGGCGGCGACCGCAACGGCCGTCGTGGAGGCGGCGGCAACAGAGACCGCGATAGCACCATCTGCCAGATCTGCGGCAAGCCAGGGCACGAGGCATGAAAGTGCTGGCACCGCTACTCCGATGATGAAGAAGAGGAGGAAAAGGGCACCAATTCGGCATCCTATGGAGTGGACACCAACTGGTACGGCGATACCGGTGCCACCGACCACATCACCGGTGAGCTCAACAAGCTCACCATGAAGGAGCAGTACAATGGCCATGATCAGATTCACGCCACCAATGGAGAAGGTATGAATATTAGTCACACTGGTCATGCAATTGTTAATACCCCTTCTAAACCATTGCATCTCAAAAATGTCCTTCATGTACCACATACCACTAAAAATCTTGTTTCAATTCATCATTTTACTCGTGACAATGATGTCTATATTGAATTTCATCCTTGGTTCTTTTATGTTAAGGATCGGGCAACGGAGATAGTACTTATTAAAGGTAGATACGTCCAAGGGCTCTACCCATTGATCTCCTCATCTTTGAGGAACAAGAATAAAAAATTCTATAGTGCTATCAAGCCTCCAGCTTCACGGTGGCATAGTCATTTAGGACATCCCTCTTTTTGCATAGTTCAACAAATTCTTAGCAAGCATGAGCTTTCTTATTCCGAGAAGTCTAGTATAGAATGTATTTCTGATTCGTGTCAAAAAGCCAAAAGTCATCAATTACCATATGAGAGATCCTCTAGTGTATCCACTGTCCATTACAACTTGTGTTCTATGATGTTTGGGGACATGCTTCTAGCTCATTAGGAAAATACACTTATTATGTAAGCTTTATTGATGACTACAGCAAGTTTGTTTGGATTTATCTTCTCAGAAATAAATCAGATGTATTTCAAATCTTTCATAATTTTCAGCTACTTGTTGAACGACAGTTTGGCACTAAGATCTTAGCACTCCAATCTAATTGGGGAGGCGAATATGAAAAACTCAACTCCTTTTTTCAAAAGGTTGGCATTGAACATCATGTTTCCAGTCCACACACACATCAACAAAACGGCCTATATGAACGCAAGCATCGCCACATCGTTGAAGTTGGCCTTGCACTTCTCACAAATGCATCCATGCACTTGAAATTTTGGGATTAGGCTTTTTGACCGCAACCCATCTCATTAATATGCTACCTTAAATCATCGATAATGATACACCCATGGAACGTCTTCTTAAAAAGACTCCAGACTATGCCTCTCTCCGTGTTTTCGGGTGTGCTTGCTGGCCAAATCTACAGCCATATAATCAACATAAACTTTCCTATCGGTCCAAGCAATGTGTCTTTATTGGTTATAGTCACATGCATAAAGGAGTAAAATGCCTTGATTTCTCCTCTGGTAGAGTCTATATTTCCTGTGATATAGTCTTTGATGAAACAATGTTTCCTTTCTCTCAGCTCCATCCCAACGCTGGCTCTAGACTCAGCCGAGAAATCCTTCTTCTACCGGAGCGTCTTCAAAACCCTACCACATCTCTATCAGAAGGGGATAGAAATTGCACTGATTTATTGACTAATAACTCTATACTGCTGATGCGGCTCAGATCACTATAGAGCTTCGTTGGGAAACCCCAAGAGGAAGGTATGATGAGTACAGAAGCAAGTTTTTCCCTCAGTAAGAAACCGAGGTTATTGAACCCGTAGGAGGAAGGAAACGACTCAAAGGTGTTGCCAGCAACTTGGAAACCTGCAAAACACAAACTGAAGACTTTGCCCCAACGAACAACGAGGTTGTCAATCTCACCGGTTTGCTGAAAACAAAGGATTAACCGTATGGTGTGGAAGGTAATGGTAGCTTGCAGAAAGTAAACAGTAACAGTGGAAGATGTATCAATGGTAAAGATTGGACCGGGGTCCATAGTTCACTAGAGGTGTTCTCCTTAAGATAAACAACATAACGTGTTGGGTAAAAAAATTACAGCGGGGCAATTGACAGGACAGAGCAAGGCATAACAATGCAATACTATATATTCATAATCCTATGAGATTTGATTGGGAATTACAACAATATACATAGACCGCCATCCAACTGCATCTATGACTAGTAATCTACCTTCATGTTATCATCCGAACCCCCTCCAGTATTAAGTGCAAGCAACGGATAACTGCTTTAAGCAAGGTGTGTAAAGTAAAAATACAATTGTTCCATGAACAAGAGATTGTTGTTTTGTCCCTAGTATCAACAACAATTCTACAACCTTAGAGATTTCTATCACTTCCCTAGATTCAATAGAGGCATGAACCCACTATCGAGCATAAATACTCCCTCTTGGAGTCACTAGCATCTACTTGGCCAAGATAGCTACTAGAAACGAAGAGCATGCAAGATATCAAACAACACAGACATGATAGAATCAATAAGATAGAATCACTAACCAATCTAACATGGTAATCTCAATATCCATCGCATCCCCACAAACACAACATACATGATTACAAATAGATGATCTTGATCATGAACGGGGCTCACAAGATCTAAACATGGTAACACAAAGGAGGAGAAACAACCATCTAGCTACTACATGGACCCATAGTCCAAGATGGAACTACTCACGCATCATACTGGAGGCTGGCATGGTGATGAAGAAGGCCTCTGGGATTATCTCTCCCCTCCGACAGGGTGCCGGGAAGAGCTTCAGATCCCCCCGATCTAGGGATGATGGTGGCGGCGGATATGGACTGTTTCATGGAAGATTGATTGGGTCCTTAGGGTTTAGGTATCCAGGGATTCTTATAGGCGAAGAGGGAGGCCGAGGGGGTGCCCGAGGCAGCTGCACCCCCCAGGCGCGGGCCAGGCCAGGCCGCATGGCCAGGAGGTGTGGCCCCCTCGAGGCCCTCCTCCGTCTCGTCTTTTGGCTCTATGTTCCCCACGGTAAAATATTAATTTTGGCTTTTGTCCTGTCCAATCCTGAGAAAATTCATTTTCTGACTTTTCTGGAACCAAAATATTAATAGGTTAACAAGACTTTTCTGGAACAAGTTTTGGGACACTGCTGATAAGTTGGAAACGTATCTATAATTTTTGATGCTCCATGCTTGTTTTGTATCTACTTTGCTTTATTTGTCTACACTTTGAGGTTCTTTTTACATGTTTTATGGTACTAACCTATTAACAAGTTGCAACAGTGCCAGATGCTTGTTTTATGCTATTTTTGGTTTCAGAAAAGTTAGTAAAGAAATATTCTTGGAATTGGATGGGACGAACGCGAAAGTCAATAACTTTCCGTCAGGAACAAGAAGTCCAGACGAGAGTCGGAGGGGCTGGCCAGGGGGGCCAGACCCACCCCAGGCGCGGGGTCAGGTGGACCCACGCCTGGGTATGGTTTGGCGACCCTGGTCGCCTCCTGGACTCACCCCTTCGCCTATAAGGAGCCCCCGATGCAGAAACTCTCGGTACCCGATCAGAAATCCACGAAACCGTCTGTATCTGCCGCCACCATCGTCCCTAGATCGGGGGGGGGGGGGGATCTGAAGCTCTTCTCGGCACCCTTCTGGAGGGGATATCATCTCGGAGGCCTTCTCTCCGGTATGATTTGTGAGTAGTTCTACCTTGGACTATATTTCCATGTAGTAGCTAGATGGTTGTATCTCCTCCTTTGTGCTTTCATGTATAGATGTTGTGAGCTCCGTTCATGATCAAGATCTAATCTATTTGTAATCATGCATGTTGTGTTTGTGGGGATCCGATGGATATTGAGATTATTATGTTGGTATATTAATGGTTCTATCTTTATGATTCTATCATGTATGTGCTGTTTGTGATCTTGCATGCTCTCCGTTGCTAGTGGTTATCTTGGTCAAGTAGTTGCTAGTGACTCCAAGAGGGAGTATTTATGCTCGATAGTGGGTTCATGCCTCTAGTTTCCAAGAGAAGTGACAGAAATCTCTTCGGTTGTAGATGTGTTGTTGCTACTAGGGAGAAAACAACGGTCCCTTGTTCATAGAACATGTGGATTATTTACCTTACACACTTTGCTTAAAGCAGTTGTCTGTTGCTTGCAACTTAATACTGGAGGGGGTTCGGATGATAACCTGAAGGTGGACTTCTAGTCATAGATGCAGTTGGATTACGGTCTATGTATATTGTTGTATTGCCCAATCAACTTCATAAGATCTTTCTAGCTAGTAATTGCCTTGTTATGCCTTGCTCAGTTCCTGTCAATTGCCCCGCTGTAATCTGTTTACCCTTCATGCCATGCTGTTTATCTAAGGAGAGCACCTCTAGTGAACTATGGACCCCAGTCCAATCTTTACCATTGATACATCTTCCACTGTTACCTGTTTACTTGTTGCAAAACATTACCTTCCACACCATACGTTTAATCCTTTGTTACAGCAAACCGGTGAGCTTGACAACCTCACTGATTCGTTGGGGCAAAGTCTTGAGTTTGTGTTGTGCAGGTCTCCGCGTTGCTTGCAACACCTGTGTGACATTTCCTTCCTCCTACTGGTTCGATAACCTCGGTCTCAACTGAGGGAAGACTTGATGTTGTACTCACACCTTGCTCTTGGGGTTCCCAACAAGACTCCACATCAGACACCAAGTTTTCTGGCGCCATCAAGGAGTCATCAACTGCACATTAAACTAAGAATGACAACTATGCTCTCTTAATTGGTGCCTAAGGATAGAAGGTGGATACTCAATATAATAGTGGAAGAAAGGCCCTTCATAAAAGGGAAGTAGGGATTTCAAGTCTCATAAAGAGCTTCCAAAAATTATGGTACTTGTTATCTTTTAGCTCTCATTGCCCCTATCATAAGCATCTTGAAGTGATTAAGGTTAAAGTGAACAAATTATAGAGTATATGCTTGACAAAGTATAAGTTGGCAATCTCATGTCCCTTGAGTACGAGGGCCGCTCCTCATGCTACTAAACTTTAGTTACTGGTAAGCTCTTAGTACATGTGTATCATAGAGAACCGCTAACGGGGTACCCCTTGCACATGACACAGGATCTATCCCATATCAAAATGACAAGGCAAGCAGACAATGACCATCTCAGCAATCTTCTTATTTACCATGGGAAAATGATGCTTTTTTCTCTCTTTCCTCTTTTCTCATCTTTTTTTTTCTCAATCTCTATCTCTTTTCTATAGGAAGAATGCTTCATAGATTGCTCACTATGGTGATGCTACAAGTTTCCATCATGATTAGGCATGGCTTAGGCTAGCGTCCCAAGCATTTCTCTAACACACATACATAACTCCATGGAATTACAAGCTCCCTTTTTATTTCACACCGACGACATCCATAAACAAAAGAGCATGATATCAACTGGGTAACATGTACCAGGTGCAATGTTGAAAGCGTTCCCCATGACAGCATGGTTCTTCTAATCCCAACGTATAAGTGCAAGCATATACAACATATATGACACAATGGTTCAAGTTTATTAGGGCCAGGAAAAATAAAGTGTGCCATCAAGTTTGTGAGAGCTTTAATCACTAAGTTTCACACAACAAGTTTAATTTGGAAGATAGATAAAACAAGAATATATTGGAATGGTTTAACACACCATGCATAGGAATTTATAGTGGACACTTTGGAATAACTTGGTTTCTAGGTGTTGGATGCATGAGTAGAGCTTACTCAATACAAGTGGAGGCTAACAAAAGATTGGGAGCGACCAACTAAGAGAGCAATAATGGCCATAATCATGCAGAGCGACAAAACATTATAAATCAAAGCATAAAGTGGTACCACAAGTCAAAAACTAAATGATCATCGAGGCTAAGGTGACTGGTTAATAATCATAACATGGTGTAAGCATGTGCCAAGTCAACCCAAAAAAAGCATCAAAGGAGAATACCACAATATTATGCTTTTGTATGCTAAAACAATGCATGATTCTTTCAATGCACATTAAGCAATCTCAATTGTTTGGAACAAGTCATGCTACAATAATAATCACTAAGAATAAGGTCAAAACAACATCTAGCATGATATGATAAAGTCTAAGTCACAGTCAAAGCAAGCTCCTTCTTGTACTACTAAAGCAAGAACTTCCTACTCCTTTCCAACACCAATTAACTTATTTGAAACAACACGGCGAAAACGGGGGTCCAGATACTTTATTCAAGCAAGCTAAGTAAACAAAAACCAAAAACAGAAACTAAGACGCTCCAAGAACAACACAACTGTGCATGAAACAATAAAAAGGAAGTGTCTAGAAAGACCTGAGTTTTTTATTGATGAAGAGGGGGATGCCTTGGGCATCCCCAAGCTTTGATGCTTGTACCTCTTGAATGTTTCTTGGGGTGACACGGGGTGGCATCCCCAAGCTTGAGCTTTTATCCATTCTTCATCTCATTACATCATTCTTTCCTTACACCTGCAAATTTTCCTTCATACAAAACTTCACACAATCTTCATTAGCAACATTAGTGCATTCAAAAGATAATAGACCTTTGGAGTTTAGTTTAAAAACAGAAAAACTTTCACTAAAAACATAAGCTACTATAGCAATTCCCTCAAAAAGCTCAATTTCCCAAAGAGAACCCAAAAAGGAATCAATAAGAAGCAAATGCAAATAATGGCAGAAATCTGTCAAAACAGACCAGCAGGTGAAACCCGATTTTTTCGAAGACCTTCTATTGCTCAAATAAAAAGTGTTGAACTAACAGAATTTAGTTAACAACCTGAGGGATTTATGCAGAAAATTACATCTCAATCGGACTTACATAGATTTTACAGGAATTTTTACAGTGCAGCACAAAAATCTGTTTCGGGACAGCAACTCCCCAAGTCTTACTTCCCTATCATTAGAGGTTACTCTTGGCACAAAAATAAAAAAAGGATAAGGAGAGGTTATTACAGAAGTAATGACTTCCAAGACTCAATAAAACTATTAGGTTATCTCCCAAGAAGTACTTTTCTTTAACGCCTTTAAGTTGGGCACAAGAACCAAGAATCAAGTATTTTCAAATGAAGAAGCATTAACATCAAACCTTGTTTTCAAAGGAGGAGCATCAATAAACTTTTCTCTCCTCATAGGGAAGTGTTCAATACCTTTCTTGAATGGAAATTGATATTTAATGCTGCCTTCTTTCATATCAATGATGGCACCAACAGTTCTAAGAAAAGGTCTTCCCAAAGTAATAGGACAAGAATCATTGTATTCGACATCCCAAAAATAAAAATCAATAGGGACATAAGCATTGTTAACCATAATAAGAACATCATTAACACACCCCATGAGTTTCTTTTTAGCATTATCATCAAGTGGGACATCCAAATAGCAATCTTCCAAAGGTGGAAAATCAAGCATTTCATAAATCTTTCTAGGCATAATAGAGACACTAGAACCAAGGTCACATGAAGCTTTGAGATCAAAGTCATTCACTTGCATATTAATGATGGGTTCCCAACTATCTTCTACTTTCCTAGGAATAGAGGCTTTGTGTTTCAAATTTTCTTCCTTGATTTTAATAAGAGCATCTGTAATGTGTTTGGTGAAAGCCACATTCATATCACTAGCATTAGGACTTCTAGCCAGCTTTTGTAGGAACATAATTACTTCAAAAATATTGCAACCATCAAGATCAAAATCAAACTTAGCATCACTGGTAATAGACTCATTGGGTTTAGGCATTGTGGTAGGAGGAATAGGGACTTCTTGTGGTTTGGTGGCATCCATATTGGTGGTAGTAATAGTACACACACTATTGTTTCTAGCAATTTCAACTTCTCTTTCCCACTTAGCATGTAGTTTAGCTAACAGTCTAACATTTTCATCAATAGTAACTTGTATGGCATGAGTAGCAGCAAAGGTACTTTCTAAGGTTTCAGGTTTAGCAGCCATTTTATTAATCAGAGCGGACTGTGCTTCAGACAAATAGGAAATATTTTTCTCAGCACTCAAAATTTTGGACTGTAAACTAGGAATTTCCCTATTCAAATTATCAAGTTGATGACTAATATTTTTCAAGGTAGCAGATTGTTCTTCAATAGTTTTAGTGAATATTTTGTTCTGCTCATATTGCATTTGCATAAAGTTTTTAGTGGATCTTTCAACTTCTAGGGAATCCTATCTTCACTAGGCATTCTAAATCTACCATGATAAGTATTGCCATTATTAGGAGGATAAGGCCTATAATTATTGTTACCACCAAAATTATTCCTATAGGCATTGTTATTGAAATTGTTATTTCTAATGAAGTTCACATCAAATTGCTCTTCTTGAGCAACCAAAGAGGCTAAGGGAACATTATTTGGATCAATATGGGATTTTCCATTAACAAGCATAGCCATGATAACATCAATCTTATCACTTAAAGAGGGGGTTTCTTCAACAAAATTTACCTTCTTACCATGTGGAGCTCTCTCAGTGTGCCATTCAGATCACAGCTGAATACAACAAATTTCTCGAAGAGAAGTTTAAACCTGCATAAAAAGTCTGGATAATCATCCAAGCAGTTAGTCCATGAGTGGGACAATTTTTTACCAAAGATTTCATTCTTTCCCAAGCTTGAGAAACATGTTCATTATCAAGTTGTTTGAATTTCATTATTTCACTTCTCATAGATATAATCTTAGCAGAAGGATAGTATTTTCCAATAAAAACATCTTTGCACTTAATCCAAGAATCAATACTATTTCTAGGCAAGGATAGCAACCATTCTTTAGCTTTTCCTCTCAAAGAGAAAGGAAACAATTTGAGCTTAATAATATCTCCATCTACATCCTTATATTTTTGCATCTCACAAAGTTCAACAAAGTTATTAAGGTGGGCAGCAGGATCATCAGAACTAGCACCAGAAAATTGCTCTTTCATCAGAAGATTCAACAAATCAGGCTTAATTTCATAAAAGGTAGCATTAGGAGCAGGTGGAGCAATAGGTGTACTCAGAAAATCATTGTTGTTTGTGCTAGTGAAGTCACACAACTTGGTATTCTCAGCAGAGTTCATTTTTGCAAAAGTGGAGCAAATCAACAGCAAAAACAACTAGAGTAGGAACTAATTTTTTGTGTTTGTGATAAGAGAAAGCAAACCAAACAAAACTATTTTTTTTGAAGTTTTGTATAAAAAGAGGCAAGCAAAACAAGGCAAAAGAAAAAACTAAGAAAAACAAAAACTAAGTAAAGAGAAAGGTTGTGAAGTACTCCCCTGTTGAAGCCGTCCTTACCCTCCCCGGCAACGGCGCCAGAAAAAGGCTTTATGCAGCTCAGATCACTATAGAGCTTCGTTGGGAAACCCCAAGAGGAAGGTATGATGAGTACAACAGCAAGTTTTTCCCTCAGTAAGAAACCAAGGTTATCGAACCAGTAGGAGGAAGGAAACGACGCAAAGGTGTTGCTAGCAACATGGAAACCTGCACATCACAAACTCAAGACTTTGCCCCAACGAAGAGTGAGGTTGTCAATCTCACCGGTTTGCTGAAAACAAAGGATTAACCGTATGGTGTGGAAGGTAATGGTAGCTTGCAGAAAGTAAACAGTAACAGTGGAAGATGTATCAATGGTAAAGATTGGACCGGGGTCCATAGTTCACTAGAGGTGTTCTCCTTAAGATAAACAACATAACGTGTTGGGTAAACAAATTACAGCGGGGCAATTGACAGGACAGAGCAAGCCATAACAATGCAATACTAGACATTCATAATCCTATGAGATTTGATTGGGCATTACAACAATATACATAGACCGCCATCCAACTGCATCTATGACTAGTAATCCACCTTCAGGTTATCATCCGAACCGCCTCCATTATTAAGTTGCAAGCAATGGATAACTACTTTAATCAAGGTGTGTAAAGTAAACAATACAATTGTTCCATGAACAAGAGATTGTTGTTTTCTTCTTAGTAGCAACAACACATCTACAACCTTAGAGATTTCTGTCACTTCCCCAGATTCAATAGAGGCATGAACCCACTATCGAGCATAAATACTCCCTCTTGGAGTCACTAGCATCTACTTGGCCAAGATAGCTACTAGAAACGGAGAGCATGCAAGATCTCAAACAACACAAAAATGATAGAATCAATAAGACAGAATCATTAACCAATCTGACATAGTAATCTCAATATCCATCGGATCCCCTTAAACACAACATGCATGATTACAAATAGATGATCTTGATCATGAATAGAGCTCACAAGATCTAAACATGGTAGCACAAAGGAGGAGAAACAACCATCTAGCTACTACATGGAATCGTAGTCCAAGGTGGAACTACTCACGCATCATACCGGAGGCTGGCATGGTGATGAAGAAGTCCTCCGGGATGATCTCTCCCCTTCGGCAGGGTGCCGGGAAGAGCTTCAGATCCCCCCGATCTAGGGACGATGGTGGCGGCGGCTACGAACTATTCCGTGGAAGATTGATCAGGTCCTTAGGGTTTAGGTATCGGGGGCTTCTTATAGGCGAAGAGGAAGGCCGAGGGGGTGCCCGAGGCGGCTGCACCCCCCTCCCCATGCGCGGGCCAGGTCACGTGGCCAGGGGTGTGGCCCCCTCGAGGCCCTCCACTGTCTCGTCTTCTGGCTCCATGTTCCCCACGGTAAAATATTAAATTTGGCTTTTGTCCCGTCCAATTCCGAGAATGTTTATTTTCTGACTTTTCTGGAACCAAAAACAATAGAAAACAGGCACTGACACTGTGGCATCTTGTTAATAGGTTAGTCCCATAAAACATATAAAAATACTTCAAAGTGCAGACAAAGCAAAGCAAAGTAAATACTAAACAAGCATGGAACATAAAAAATAATAGATACGTTTACGACATATCAACTGCCTATCTCTTTAAGTACCTTGCAGCACCACGACAACACAGGAGAAAATATCGTGCCAAACGGTGCACGGAACAACAAGAATGAAGCAGTACATCGTACAATATCGCATGCACCAGGTGATGGCACGCCCCACGAGGTAGATCTGCCTCAGATCGATCGAACCTCGGACAACATAGGGGAATCATCCTCAGGATCACGTGGCCGTCCTCCTCGATCAGCACCAACCTCGTCGCGACCTGCCACATCGCCAGCATCTCCGACCAGCGTCGACGCGTTGCCATCGGCCTCTACACCACCCACGCGTGGCGAATCTGCGCGTGACATGCGCCGTGGTCACATCCTGCGGGATCAGTGGGACCTGCAAAACGCGTCTCTGACCTCCACGCGCAACACCAGATCATCGGGGCGCAGGAGACGAGGCCTCGTCCAGGTCGCAGTCCCCGACAACATCTTCATCGGGATCGCTACGGGATCTGCAGGAGGATCAGCAAGGTGGATCCTCCGTGTCACCTGCTACTGTGCATCAGCCTGCACAAACGGTATACAAAACCTGATCCAAGACAGGTAATATCAAACCAAAAATTTACACGGATGGAACAGTCTGGTATGGTCTATTTTGTTCAACTAATGAACCTGCAACCCTGCAATTAGCCTTAGCAAATTTAGATTGGAAAAAGGCAATGGATGATGAGTATAGGGCCTTGATAAAAAATAAAACATGGGACCTAGTACCTTATAAAAAAGGTAGTAATCTTATAGATTGTAAGTGGGTTTATAGAATTAAAAGAAAAGTTGATGGAACCATTGATAGATATAAGTCTAGATTAGTAGCAAAAGGTTTTAAACAACGATATGGTATAGATTATGAAGATACCTTTAGTCATGTTGTCAAAACTTCTACTACTAGAGTTGTTCTAGCTATTTTAGTGTCAAAAGGATGGAGTTTGAGGCAACTCGATGTGAAGAATGCGTTTCTCCACGGTGTTCTGGAAGAAGAGGTTTATATGAAGCAGTCAGCTGGTTATGAAAATCCAAAGACACCACATCTTGTGTGTAAGCTTGATAAATCACTCCATGGGCTAAAATAAGCACCAAGAGCATGGTTCTCCAAGCTAAGCTCCAAGTTACAAGAGCTTGTTTTCTTGCATCCAAGGCAGATACATCACTGTTTGTATACAACAAGTCGGGTATCACTATATTTGTGCTAGTCTATGTTGATGACATCATTGTTACTACCTCCTCCAACAAGGCAATTAGCTCTCTTCTTTGAGATCTTGGTTCATCTTTTGCACTAAAGGATCTTGGTGACTTGCATTATTTTTTGGGAATTGAAGTAAAATCATTTAGTAAAGGTATTGTGCTAACCCAAGAAAAATATTCTCGATATTTACTTGACAGAGTAGGATTGAAACTAAGCAAGGCATTGTCAGCACCACTGTCAACATTAGAAAAACTTTTAGTCACAAAAGGAGATCCTTTTGGACCAGAAGACATCACAAGGTACATGAGTATAGTTGGAGCACTTCAATACATGATGCTCACTAGACTAGATATTGCTTTTACTGTAAACAAAGTATGTCAGTTTCTTCATACACCTATACTACTGCACACTGGGCAGGATGTGTAGATGATAGAAGATCTACAAGATGTTTTGCTGTATATTTTGGACCTAACCTGATTTCCTGGAGTGCTATAAAACATGCAACAGTATCAAGGTCAAGCACAGAGGCTAAGTACAAGTATCTGGCAAATGGAACAGCTGAAATTATTTGGATTGAATCCCTTCTAGGAGAACTTGGAATCCAACGAGATCAAACCTCCTGTCTATGGTGTGACAATACGGGGGCAACATATCTTTCTGCAAATCCTATTTTTAATACCAGAACAAAACATATTGAAATAGATTTTCACTTTATAACAGAACAAGTGTCAAGCAAACAACTCGAGATCAGGTTCATTCCTTGAAAGGATCGGGTGGCCGATAGCTTCACTAAAGCATTGCCAAGTCGACAACTCGAAGAGTTCAAGCACAATCTCAACCTTCGAAGGTTATGATTGAGAAAGGGTGTTAATGTACAAGATATTGTACCATAGCCTATCACGTATAGGAGGCCACCGAGTTTGTTATAACCGGGCTGTAGTCGATCTATCTGAATTATAAAAATAAGATCGACATCCTTCTATCCCGCCTCCGATGCAACAAACTATGTACTTATCTGACTACGCCGGTCCTATATTAACACGCAATTTATGCGAGTCCAAGCATCATTAACCAAAACCGTAGGGATCACATGTCAACCATGTGTTGAGCGATCCACTCAGCAATTAGATTGTTGATCTAAGGGTCTTTCCAAAAGAGGAGTATGGCACCATCTCTAGCCCTGATTCCGACGGAGCCGTTGAACACAGCCAAAGCACATATGGCCGGGGCATCACTTCAGGTCTTAGCCCAGACCACAATCTGCCCATATCTCTTTTTTTGCCAACCAATATTGAATTACAATCATAAGTATGTTTACCTAATCATATCTCAAAACTTCGATTAAGATATTTTCCGGATTGTGCCCTTGTAGAACATTTACATGCATAAATACATATACAATAATAAACCATATAATTTTTTATTAATGCACTTCTCTATTGAAAATCAATTTATTTAGCACAATGGGAGATTATTTTTTCACCGGTACACCAGAATTGTATACCAGAACACACTAAAAAACAATAGTTAGCAACATTGATAAATACAAAAATAAGAAACAAAACATTGTACTCTTTACTATTATATGATGCTATAACTAAGTTTCTTAGAAGCACGGAAGTTTGATACAAATTGTATTTATTTACTTAAAATCGCCAACCATCCGTACAAAAAAGAGTTTGAGGTGTCGTAGGAGCCATTAAATAAGTACTCCCTCCGTCCCAAAATAGATGTCTCAGATTTGCCAAATTTTGGATGAATGTAAACACTATTTAGTATATAGATTCATCTAAATTTTGAAAAACTTGAGAAATCTATTTGAGGACGGAGGGAGTAACATAATATTGGAATATTTAATATTATACGGGATATAAATAGGTTTCATAGAAGTACAAATGTTTTTTATAAATTGAATTTACTTAAAATGGAAACAATCAGTATAAAAAAAGTTTGGGGCGGTCCTAACCACCGAACAGAAGGAGTGGGGAATCCAAGAGGAGAGATGGGTTTCTCACCCTAAGGCATGTCGCGGATTCCCTCGGCCTCCATTGACTCCCACTCTCGGGGGCTGGGAAGGGGTGCCTCTAGCACCTGTTTCCCTCCTCCACAACCCACGGCGGTGCATCACTTCAAAGGCGTTGAACACAGCCAAAACACATACGGGGCATCACTTCGGGTCTCAGCCCAGAGCACGATTTGCCCATATCTCTTTTTTCGCCAACCAATATTCAATTACAATCATAAGTATGCTTACCAAATCATATCTCAAAACTTCGATTAAGATATTTGCCGGATTGTGCCCTTGTAGATCATTAAAACATATAATTTCTAATAATGGACTTTTCTATTGAAAATCAATTTATTTAGCACAATGGAACATTATTTTTTCATTGGTACACTAGATTTAGCAACATTGCTACATACAAAAATAAGTAACAAAACATTTTACTCTTTACTAGTATATGATGCTAAAAGAAAGTTTCTTAGAAGTACAGAATTCGATACAAATTGTATTTATTTTTACTTACAATCACCAACGCTCCTTACAAAAAAGAGTTTGAGGCGGTAAGAGCCAGTAAATAAGTAACATAATATTGGAATCTTTAATATTATACGATGATAAAAATAGGTTTCATAGAAGTACAAAAGTTTTTTATAAACTAAAATTACTTAAAATGGAAAACCATCGGTATAATGAAAGATTGAGGTGGCCCTGACAACTGAACATAATGCGTGGGGAATCCAAGAGGAGAGATGGGTTTCTCACCCTAAGTTGTATCGCTGGTGCCCTCGGCCGCCTTGGACGTTGAGCGGATGGGGTTGCTCCTTGGGCCCAGCCGTCGTGGCCGTTTCTGGTGCAGCCTCCGTTCCTCGACAACCCATAGCAGTGCCCTCCTCCATCCATGGTTGATAATCGAAAAAATTATTTTAATCGGAAACCTAAGGGAAGTGAATGAGCATGACCGGAAAACAAGAGACATAACACTAATAGAAAAAGGGCATAAAGTCCCGTTTTGTAAGGGCCTTTAGTCCCGATTTTGCACCCGGGACTGCGAAATCGGGACTAAAGGCCCCTATCTCTAGTCCCGGTTTGTTACAATCCGGGACTAAAGGATCACCGCATGACCGTTTTTACAGCGGGGGGACGAAGGACCTTTAGTCCCGGGTCGTAATACGGTCCTGGACTAAAGATATTTTTTTTCAATTTTTTTTTATTTTTTTATTTTTTTCTTGAACCTTTGAATTGTTTGACTCGTAATCCTCTCACTTGAAATATTTTTAGCATTAAGTATATTTAATCTGAGGTTAAATTATACTTGTGGTCGAACTTCTCGGTCGGTCACCTATCCTAGCACTACTCCACCCTGAGCACGGTTAACTTCTCTGTTCCATCAGGATCTCCTTGCGCGAAGCCATTTGTAGGTTTTGTCAACACTACCATATCAATCATATTAGCCCATATCAATATGCCATACATTTTTATTTTTTAAAATTACAAACAACTATTTTAGTAAACAACAATAAATAAGTAATAATAATATTTTAATCCAATGAAAGTAAAAAACTAAATAAAATAATATTTTATTCATTTTTTGCCATTTATTTATTTAATATGGCATAAATAATATCTTTAAATCTGTAAATTGAAATTCACAAATAATATATCCATAATTATTAGAAAAATGTGAGAAATTCAAATATGAAATAAATTAAAATTGCAAAAAAATTAATTTTTTAAATAACTTTTTTTCCTTTTTGAATTTAAAAAATCTAAAATAATCCAAAACGGCCTAAAGAAGTTGCAATCGAACTCACAATTTTTTTCGCACATTTTGATAGGTTGTACTTTTTTTCCAACATCCGTACGCAAAAATTATAGCCATTTTAAGTTTCCTGCCGCGACCCGCACCTCTTTAGTCCCGGGCCGTATCATGACCCGGGACTAAAGGGTGTTGCCCGTGACCGAACCCATTTAGTTCCGGGCCGTATCACGACCTGGGACTAAAGATCCAAAATGATCCGGGACTATAGTTTTCTCGGGCTCCTAGCCACCAAAAACGGTATGAACCGAGACTAGTGCTCATACTAGTCCCGGTCCGTAATAAATCGGGCTAGTGTTAAACTCTGGATTGAACCGAACACCCTTTTTCTATTAGTGTAAATGTTACTTCATTTTATAAAGTTAGTCAAATTTTGTAAAGTCTAATTTAGGACAAATGTTAAAAGTACACTTATTCGTGGACCGAGTGAGTAAGATAGTTCCCTATACGGTCAGGGCGCTGGCCGGCGCAGGTCGGTTCACAGGCGAGGACGCTCAAGCGGGAGAAGCAAGCAGGGTGTGTGTGATACATGGTGCAAGGCCAAGTTGAGGCGTGCCTTAAAAAACTGAAGCGTGTCTTCTCAAGAAAACTAAGGCGTGAAGACGTGAGATTCTTTTTCAAAGTTCCGATCTATTATAAATATTAACAGCGGTACAATGAGGGCTATGTTGAAATTTGATGAGTTTTGGGTTGTTGATCTATTAGACAAATTCTGAAATTCTTTTGGTCCACTTGTGCATGGCAGCATATGACTGTGCTAGTGGTGCTAAAGTTTAGTCACACGTTGCTAGTGGAAGAGGAGTTAGACCATCTTATATAGTAGAGTGTTGCACCATTCACTAAGGTGTGACAAGGAGAGAAGCCCTCGCGCACTCCTCCTCCGACGCCATCCGCCTCGCCTCGCCACGCCTCGTCACGATGCGCGTGCGCGCCACGGGTTGCGGGAATCTCGCCGAGCCGAGGGGCGTGGCTGTTACCGACTCGGACGTGGGCTGAGCCCATGATCTTCCTAACCTGCACTATATAAGCGTCTGCGCTAAACCTAATCGGTGAATCATTGCACACACGCGCCTACCCTCCAAAACCTTACGTCGCCGCTTTCGTCTTCTTCATCCCGGCTTGCGGCGTGCACCGCAGATCGGGACAGTAGGCCTCCGAACCCCGCCTCTCGTGAACCTGTACGGGTGACACTACAAGGAAAACCCACGTATAACAATACATACTCGGCAACGCTGTTAACAGTCGTTGCAAAATTTTAACCTAGATACACATGTATGTGTTGTAGGTTAATCCGTTATCAAAACTTACGAGCCCAGCCCACTAAGTACTACTCCCTTTGCATTATCCCCACCCGCCACGGCCACACGTACGCACGCCAACACCTGCCGTCTCACTCCCCGCCTCCCCAAACCTAGCCGCCTCCTTCAGTTACCTAGGACGCCTCTAGACCGTTGGCGAGCAAGGCCTCCATCGTCGGGGACCGGTGGTAGTCGACGGTCGGTGACACAGGTTACCTTGACATCTCTCATTTCTCCTGTCATTAGATCCCCTAACTCTAGATAGTGCGCGTTGCACCCAAGATGAATTTGGGATACTGGCTGACACGGAGTTCAAAAACCACGGCTGCAAATCGAAGCGCAGGAGCAGCTGCGCAAGAGATCGACAGAGGTTCGGACTCCGGTGCAATTTCTCATTCCCCCTTTCCGATTCCTTTCCGTTTTCCGTTTTACAATTTTATACTACTCCCTCTAACCCATATTAGTTGATTTAGATTTGTCTAGACTTAGATAAATTTAGACACTATTTATTATATAGATTTATCCAAATTTTGATAAATCCAAGTCAATTGATGAGTCGGAGGGAGTAGTAGTTTTGTTCATCATTTACAAGCGTGATGGCGCTAGAGGCAGAGGTAGCAGTGCAGGGGGCAGTGGCACGAGATGGCGCTGGCACAGGTAGCAGTGCAGGGGGCAGTGGCACGAGATGGCACCGGCACGCATCAGCATTCTGCAGCAACAGCCAGCACAACACGACCGGCAGCTGCTGGTATTAATTTCCCTTATCGGAAATTTATACCATGTCCAATATTTCTTCTCATACGATATTACATATCAAAAATTTGTAGCAATGATCAATTTGTTTTTTCTGAAGATTATTAATTTTTAAACTAGTGCAAGTGCTAAGGAAAGTTACGTACTGAATAGGTATGAGTTCATTTCAGGGCGTGCAGCTCAAGGTATGCCTGCTAAATAGACCTCTGCTAGAACTGATTGTCATGATTTGAAACCTTAGAAAAATAAAAATAAAAAGGGGTGTTCAGGTCCTTGTATCTGATCCAAGGGAACCAAAGAAGATCTTTCAGAGTCAGAGGTATGTGCAACTTTGTGTTAATTCAGTATTACTCCTTTCTGTATACCGAAACATATCATTATCTGTTTTGTTTCTAATTTTTTATGCTAGATCTTTATGCCTTTGGTCCCATATTTTTTCCGCTCTTCAATACTGTACCTAATATTAATTTTCCTGGGAGAGAATCTGACATAACAGTAGAGTTAATTGAGAAAGTTCTTGAGGCCTTGTAATTAGCACCAAGGGAATTAATGTAATCTCACTGGAGGTAAGCTTTCATTATTCAAGTCATAAGCTGTATTTTCTCCTGTTTTAATTTTTATATTGGATTTAGTTTGAGAGTACTGTGATACAGACTATTTATGTATTTAGTTTAACTAGTTCGTGCTACTACTGAAATATTCAGCTTAAGTGCTGGTTGTGTTAGTCGGTGGCATGTACAGAGTCTGTTGTATAACACTTAACATAATTAACTCTAACTAGAGATTGTAGTTTGTTCCTTCTCATGATCAGAAAGTATTAATTCCTCCCTCGTGTCATTTGTACAACAACTTATTATAAATTTAGATTCATAATTTATTTGCTTCAGATGATATACATCTTGCTTGGAATTGGAATCGCACTGTGGCAACAATTAATATTTTCTAGGCACGGGAGTCCTTGTTAGCTGTTTCTCTGCAACCTTTTGTGGTTTATTACATTTTTTTTGTTAAGTACATTTGTATTTGTATTTCCATCTATATGGTCACCACTATTACTAGTGGGTCTGATGACTATTACAAATGCACATACTAGAAAAAATATCTTACATGCTTACTTAGTAGAGTCACTATACCCTACGTTGTCTTTTGGCACTTTGACACTGAAAATGAGTTTATGTATTTGCAGGTCTGATGCATCAAAAAGACTTGCTATATTCGGATATCAGCTCTCAAGGATATGTAGGACTTGGTAGATTATCCTGTTTTGATGCAAGATTGTAACCGTATAATCTATATATGTAGAACTAGGTAGAATATAATACTTTGATGTAAGATTATAAGTCGTCTACTCTTGATTTAATTTGCATGTATGAGATGATGATTGAAATAATAAATACTGAAATCTTTGTCACAATACATTCAGGTTTTATGATTTGTGTGTTGTGGTATCTCACGCCATGTTCTCTCCTGAAAAACATCTATGAGAGCATCCAAACGATCCAGCCCTATAAAATAACATTTTTAATAGAATTTTCATTCCATGTAGGATCTCTCTACCAACACATATGGTTGTTGCTTGAAATCTGTAGCTAGTTAGCAACGCTTGTCTGATTGGCTACCAACGAACGTATATGTGTTGCATTGTAATCTAGCAACGCCCAAAAACGTAACGCATTCTCATCTGTTGGTATAGTCCCTAACAACGCCTATATGAGCATTTAGATACGCCCAAGTGCGTTGCTGTAGGGGGGGGGGGTCTTTTGTAGTGTCAGGGGCGATCAGGTTTTTGGGGAGCGCTCAAGCGCGACTACTGGCAACCACAACGTCGTTCGACGGCGAGTTCCCGAACGACGACTTCTTCCCGGACGTCAGCGACCTCTTCGACAACCTCAACATGGGCGATGTTGCTACAACCGTTGCGGCTGCTATTCAGCCTACACTGTACGTGATCCTCAAGTGTATTTTTCGGATTATGCTAGAGTTCTTTGTTCTAACGTTTGGTGTAGATGTAATAGGTTTATCTCCTATAGATGTAATCTGTTTATCTACTTTGTTGATCTGCATAATTGGTTTTAGTACCGTTTGCATGATCATGCTTTATCAGTTCATTATTCGGATTACATCATATGAATTATTGCTTATATTTCCAACAATCCAAAAACCTGATTATAGGCAACTGAATTCCACTGGTGTAGCCACGGCTACTAGGCCGCCTCCTTTTGATGGCATGCACTATAAGAGATGGCGCAAGAGAGCAGTTCTCTGGTTTGAAAACCTAAACTGTTATAGCATCACTCTTGGCAAACCTACAGGAGATCTTTCTGCTGAGCAGGAAGCGAACTTTAAGAAAGCCGATACCATATTTATGACAACTTTGTTCAGTGCTCTTGGGGACAACATTGTTGACCCGTATATGTCATTTGATAATGGCAAGGACGCGTGGGAAGCGCTCGAGGCCAAGTTTGGGGTCTCAGACGCTGGCACTGAGTTGTATGTCATGGAGCAATTCTATTACTACAAGATGGTTAATGAGCGCTCAATCGTTGAGCAAGCTCATGAGATACAATCACTTGCCAAAGAACTTGAGCAGTTCAAGTGTTCCTTACCGGACAAATTTGTGGTCGGTGGCATTATTGCCAAGCTTCATCCCTTGTGGAGGAACTTTGCTACTTCTCTGAAACATAAGAGACAAGAGTTTTCCATTACGGATCTCATTGGGTCCCTTCATGTGGAAGAGAAGGCGAGAGCAAAGGACAAAACTGCTTGAGGATTTGAGGGAGGTTCTACTGCCAATTTGGTGCAGAGAAAAAACTTTCAATCCCACAAGTTTAAGAATAAGAACAAAACTGAAGGAAAGGGGAAGTTTGATGGAAAGAACAAGGCCACGCACTCAACCAACTTTAAGAAGAAAAATGATAAGAGGAAAGGCTCTTGCCACGTCTGTGGTGATCCTGATCATTGGGCTCCTAGCTGCCCTAATCGCTTTGATAAGCGTCAACATGGAAACAGTGGCAAGGCCGCTAATGTTGTTATTAGCGATACTGAGATGAAGGATGCTGGGTACGGTATTTTACCTACTATCCTTTCAGTATGTCATTCTCCTGATTGGTGGATAGACACGGGTGCTAATACACATGTATGTTCTGATATTTCCATGTTTTCCTCTTATTAGGTCTCAAGGACCTCT
Organism: Avena insularis; assembly: GCA_023614405.1. Classification (NCBI taxonomy): domain Eukaryota; kingdom Viridiplantae; phylum Streptophyta; class Magnoliopsida; order Poales; family Poaceae; genus Avena; species Avena insularis. The sequence goes on from CM042685.1 coordinate 359,938,953, forward strand.
TCCGTGCTGATGGGAAACGACTCACGTGTTTCTGTTCATAGTGTTGGTACGGTAAATCTGAAGTTTACTTCGGAGAAGACCGTACAGCTGAAGAATGTGCAGCACGTTCCCTCCATCAATAAGAATCTCGTTAGCGGATCGCTTTTATGTCGAGATGGCTTTAAGTTGGTTTTTGAGTCCAATAAAGTTGTAATTTCTAAGTATGTACAATTTGTTGGAAAGGTTTATGAGTGCGGAGGTCTGTTCCGCTTGTCTTTGTCAAACTCAAGTACTAAAGTTATTAATCATGTGTGCAATGATAATGAGTCCAATGTTTGGCATTCGCGACTCTGTCATATTAACTTTTGTTGCATGACGCGGCTAGCCAATATGAGTTTAATTCCGAAATTTACCACCGTCAAAGGTCCTAAGTGCCAAGTTTGTGTGCAAGCAAATCAACCCCGCAAGTCTCATATGGCTGCGGAACCGAGAAACTTAGCACCACTAGAACTTATACATTCAGATCTTTGTGAGATGAATGGTGTGTTGACAAAAGGTAGAAAAAGATACTTCATGATGTTGATTGATGACTCCACTAGATACTGCTATGTTTATATTCTGAAATCTAAAGATGAAGCTTTGAACTACTTCAAAATCTATAAAGCTGTGGCAGAAAAGCAACTTGATCTTCAAATCAAGCGGCTAAGGTCGGATCATGTTGGAGAGTACTTTTCAAATGAATTTGATTTATTCTGTATGGAACATGGTATTATTCATGAGAGGACGCCTCCCTACTCACCTCAGTCAAATGGGGTGGCCGAAAGGAAGAACCACACTCTAACTGATTTGGTTAACGCCATGTTAGATACATCGGGTCTTTCCAAGGAATAGTGGGGGGAGGCGCTAATGACTATGTGTCATGTCCTAAACCGTGTTCCTGTAAAGGATAAAACCATGACTCCATTTGAGGAATGGGAAAATAAAAGGCTTAAACTCTCTTACTTACGAACTTGGGGTTGTTTGGCGGAAGTCAATATTCCAGTACCCAAGAGGTGAAAGCTTGGACCAAAAACCGTTGAATGTGTTTTTCTGGGATATGCTTTTCATAGCATTGGCTATAGATTTTTTTACAGTAAAATCTGAGGTATCCGACATGCATGTTGGTGCAATTATGGAGTCGAATGATGCGACTTTCTTTGAGGACATCTTTCCTATGAAAGGTATGTCCAGCTTATCAAATCAGGAGAGGACTAGTTCATCTAGTCAGGAATTTTCTATAATTCCTAAACCCACTATGCCGATAGAACACTCTGATGATCCTGTGGAGGATGACAATGAAGCTCCCAAAAGGAGCAAGAGACAAAGGACTACAAAGTCATTTGGTGATGATTTCATTGTGTACCTTGTGGATGATACTCCCACTTCCATTTAAGAAGCTTATGCATCTCAAGATGCTGACTACTGGAAGGAAGCTGTCTGAAGCGAGATGGACTCCATCTTAGCTAATGGTACTTGGGAAGTCACTGATCGTCCTTATGGTGCAAACCTGTAGGATGTAAGTGGGTGTTCAAGAAAAACTTAGACCTGATGGTACTATTGAAAAGTACAAGGCACGTCTTATGGCTAAGGGTTATACCCAAAAGGAAGGTGAAGACTTCTTCGATACCTACTCACCTGTAGCCAGATTGACCACTATTAGAGTACTACTTTCCTTGCTGCCTCACATGGTCTTCTCGTTCATCAAATGGACGTTAAGGCAGTTTTTCTAAATGGAGAGCTAGATGAGGAAATTTATATGGAGCAGCCTGACAGATTTGTAGTAGATGGTCAAGAAGGAAAGGTGTGTAAGTTAGTGAAGTCTTTGTATGGTATTAAGCAAGCTCCTAAGCAGTGGCACGAGAAGTTTGAAAGAACTTTGAAGGCTTTGTTGTAAACGAAGCTGACAAATGTGTGTACTATCGCCATGGTGGGGGCGAGGGAGTTATTATGTGTCTCTACGTTGATGACATATTTATATTCGGGACCAACCTCGTTGTTATCGAGGAGGTCAAAGTGTTCCTATCTCGCTGCTTTGAGATGAAGGACTTGGGAGTGGCTGATGTAATTTTAAACATCAAGCTACTAAAGGATGACAATGGTGGGATTATACTGCTTCAGTCTCACTATGTGGAAAAGATATTGAGTCGCTTCGGTATAGCGACTGCAATTCTTCTCCAACGCCTTATGATCCGAGTGTGCTACTTCGAAAGAATCGAAGGACTGCTAAAGATCAATTGAGATATTCTCAAATTATTGGCTCACTCATGTATTTAGCCAGCGCTACTAGACCTGACATCTCCTTTGCTGTAATAAAACTGATTCGATTTGTGTCAAATCCTGGAGATGATCATTGGCATGCTCTTGAAAGAGTTTTGCGCTATTTGAAAGGCACTGCGAGTTATGGTATTCACTATACTGGGTATCCACGGGTACTTGAGGGTTATAGTGATTCAAACTGGATATCTGATGCTGATGATATTAAGGCCACAAGTGGTTATTTGTTTACACTTGGTGGTGGCGTTGTTTCCTAGAAGTCTTGCAAGCAGACCATCTTAACAAGGTCAACAATGGAAGCAGAACTCACAGCATTAGACATAGCCACTGTTGAAGCAGAGTGGCTTCGTGAGCTCTTGACGGACTTACCTGTGGTTGAAAAACCAATACCCGCCATCCTGATGAACTGTGATCGTCAAAGTAAACAGTTCTAAGGAAAATATGAAGTCATCAAGGCATGTGAAGAGGAGATTAAAATCTATCAGGAAACTGAGAAACTCCGGAGTTATTGCGTTGGATTATATCCAAACATCTAAGAATCTGGCGGATCCTTTCACAAAGGGTTTATCACGCAATGTGATAGATAATGCATCGAGGGAGATGGGTTTGAAACCCACGTTATGAGTTGATCCCGGTGGCAACCCACTCTATGTGATCGGAGATCCCGTGAATTAGAGCTGGGAGACAAGATGTTGGTCATCTGAGAGGAGAGTATCCCCATACTATATTTATATCTCCATAAAGATGCAATACTCTCTTAATCTGCATGGCAGGTTGATATTTATCTTAATGTGTTCCAACTGGCTTTTACAAGTCGAGATGTTGTCCTGCAGAACATCTCTTGAGGAACACACCTATATGAGTCTGACTGTTAAACGTCGCAGTCCGTGAGAGATGGGTGCTCTTTAATAAACTCGTGAAAGGCCTTGAAGTATGACGCATAAGCTCCAAACCGCGGGGAAGCCGATGGCAGCCCTGTACCGGTCTAGATTTTGTGTGAAACTAGCGCGCAGAAAACTTGTAGTTTAAGGCATAGTCCACTATTCAAGTTGCTATCTAGTGTAGCATGAAGTTTAACGTGGAAGTTCAACTTAACAGTCTCCACTACATACCGGTATATAAAACAATGTTCTGGAATAAAAGTGATGTGATGTGCCAATGAGACTTTGTGGGGGATTGTTGAAATTTTATGAGTTTTGGGCTGTTGGCCCATTAGACAAATACTGAAATTCTCTTTGGCCCACTTGTGCATGGCAGCATATGGCTGAGCTAGTGGTGCTAAAGTTTAGTCCCACATTGCTAGTGAAAGGAGAGTTGGACCATCTTATATAGTAGAGTGTTGCACCACTCACTAAGGTGTGACAAGGAGAGAATCCCTCGCGCACTCCACCTCCGACGCCGCCCGTCTCGCCTCGCCACGCCTCGCCTCGTCACGACGTGCGCCACGGGTTGTGGGAATCTCGCCGAGCCGAGCTTTATTTTGCTGGTTGGGAAAACTGATTATGAGTCATTAACGGACGCGTTAATTAGAGCCGTTTCCAGTTTTTATGGACGTGGTTGTTACCGACTCGGACGTGGACTGAGCCCATGATTTTCCTAACCTACACTATATAAGCGTCTGCGCTAAACCTAATCGGTGAATCAATCCACACACGCGCCTACCCTCCAGAACCTTGCGCCGCCGCTTTCGTCTTCTCCATCCCGGCTTGGCGGCGTAATCGCAGATCGACAAGAGGCCTCCGGAACCCCGCCTCTCGTGAACCTATACGGGTGAGGGCGATCAGGTTTTTGGGGAGCGCTCAAGCGCGACTACTGGCAACCACGACGTCGTCCGACAGCGAGTTCCCGAACGACGACTTCTTCCTGGACGTCAGCGACCTCTTCGATAACCTCAACATGGGCGACGCTGCTGCAACCGCTGCGGCTGCTATTCAGCCTACACTGTACGTGATCCTCAACTGTCTTTTTCAGATTAAGCTAGAGTTCTTTGTTCTAGCGTTTGGTGTAGATGTAATGCATTTATCTCCTATAGATGAAATCTGTTCATCTACTTTGTTGATCTACATAATTGGTTTTAGTACCATTTGCATGATCATGCTTTATCAGTTCATTATTCAGATTAAATCATATGGATTATTGCTTATATTTCCAACAGGCTAAACATAATAAATATTACAAATATGTCTTTGGGTCACATAGCTACAACTACACACTTGTGAGATTTAAAACACGAAGGATGCGTGGAGTCGTTTGTCTTGCAGATCTCTTAGGATCCGGTTCGTTTTCATGTTCATTTGTATGATTTTAGGCCAGTCTCTTTCGAACTATGATTTGTCATCTCTGGCATGATTGCTGCACTAGTGTGCTGCTCCTTTGTGGTCTTAACATGACAATTTTTTATCGCACTAGAGAAAATAGGTAATTTGCCGTAGGCTACAGACCTATGGCAAAGGCTGAAAAGATCACGACAATGGGTTTGACCTAGGCAAACTCACGGCAAATCTTGACGTCAAATTCGGCGTCGGTAAACCAGAGAGTTGCCGAGTGTTTATTTGCGGCACACCGCACACGGCAAATGGTTTGCCGTGAGTTTTATCCGAGCTCACGGAAAATTAGAGCGGGCTGACGGCAGCTGTCTCCGTTAAGTTGGTGGGCCCACGTCATATATTTGCCGTGAGCATTCCATAGAGGCGCAGGGATGCAGGTTCAGCAAGGGAGATGTACCCGTAGAGGTGGCGGTGTTGGGGAAGACGAAGACCACGAGCCGGCGGATGGGTGGTGACGAGTACCATCATGATTTGGGTGAGACCGGCCGGTGGTGTTGGATGCAAGGATGAGGTTGAATCGTGAAGAGAGAGAGGGGATCGACCGAGGCTGCGGCTAGGATGCGAGGGCGTTGGTCGCACAAGAGGATAGGGTTCGGGCTAAACACACATACGTGTGGTCGGACTTGGTCCTGCTTATGGCCAAAATAAATATCTGCTAGTTGACTTGCCGTAAGCATTTTGACAAAACTCACGGCAAATTGGCATCGCCGTTTTCTTACCGTCCAGTGCGCATCAACTTTGCCGTGTCTGTTGTTTTGCCGTGAGCTTTTCCCTGTATTTTTCGTAGGCTTAGTTCTGCCTTGAGCTTTTCGTAAATTTGCCGTGAGTTTTGGGTATGCCATAAGTTTTCCTGTGGGCCTATGGTAAATGATGGATTTACCGTGTATCCGAGAAAATGCTGACGGCAAATCGCCACCCATACATCAAATTCCTGGTCTCCTGTAGTGTCGGTATACTACAACAAGGTTTGCCCGGTTCCGGTGATAAAGGAGCAAGGATGGCGACGTGCATTCTGTTTACGCTAGTGGTTGTAGTCGTTGATAGGTGGTCCAATACCTATTTATAATTTTTATTACCTTTGCACATATTTGTACTACTGTTGATTATTTTATAGATGAGTGCAGTTTCGCAAAAAAAAATACCTAAACATGAACTAATTTCACCATTCCAAAATATATGATGTTTTAGCCTTTTTCTAAAACATATGTATTTAGACATCTTTTAATATATAGGTAGGTTCACTTATTTTGCTTTGAACCTACACATTAAAAAGCGTCTAGATACATATGTTTTACAAAAGGGCTAAAACATCTTATATTTTGAAACAGAGAGAATATTATGATAAGATATATAGAACATATTATGTGTGGTCAAAACGTATGAACTAATAATTTTTTTAAAGCATGATTTTTTTTTTTGAAAAATCATGAACTAGTTTTTTGAAATTTCATGAACCAAAATTCGTAATTCATGGACAGTTTTTTTGAAAAGCTTGAATATATATTATGAAAATCATGAACCATTTTCGAAATTTATGAATATTTTTGAAAAAAATCATGAACCATTTTTCTAATTCATGAATCCAAAATCAAAATTCATGAACAATTTTTTAAAAACCTTGAATATTTTATGAAAAATCATGAACCATTTTCCCGCTCTCCAGGTATTATTCCTAGTTGCATCACATGCCAGCACAGTGTTGGGCCCGAATGAAGAAGCAGCATGGATAAAACAACAAACATATCTTTTCTAAGCGCACCCCACAAATGTACACAGACCTATTACCAACGCAGGATTAGGTCTACTAAACTTCATCTAACAGCTAGCATTAATCTAATCATTTTCTGGTGTGCACGTAGTAATTTACCTTGGCTGACCGTACTCCACCGGCAGAGAAAAGTTTTCCCACGCGCAGTCCGCCTCCGAGGAAAAAAAACCTGGCGATGGCAAGATTCAGATCTCAATCTCCCCCAGCCCCATTCTTCCAAGGCGACCCCTCATGCCCCTCCGCCGCCTCACCAGCCTGCACACCACCGGCCCACGCGAGAGCCCTGCACGCCGCCGGCCTGCGCGAGAGTCCTTCCCGGTGAGACTCTATGCCACCCCGCTCGAGCCTGCACGCCACGCCTCCATGCGACACCCACACCGGCTCTGCCCTGCATGCAGCGGCCGCTGTCGTGACGTCGCCTACACTGTAGGACACCTACAGCTTGACATCTTCCATGCAGTTTGATGACCGGATTCCTTACTTTCTTTAGGTTCAACGTCTTCGTCTGCCTCAGGTTAATCGCTTAACATGTACTCCCTCCGATCCTAAAGTGTTGCGGCACGTCTTTCAATCTATTGAAAACTCTCTTGAGCAGACTTTTGCCTGACAAGGGACCGATACAAGTCATTGGCTTTTATTTTCTGCGTGCCAGACCACGTCGGGTGGTTTTTCACATTATCTTTTGGATATGTAGTTCAACTGAAAACTTTCTTGAGCAGATTTTTGCTTTGATGCTACAATACTCAGGCTTTCTTATGAAAATATTTTTTATATTCTTTGAACTACAAATCGTACCTTGGGCTTTTTACCGAAGGTAGGCATATGGGGCTGCAACTCTGACAACTGCAGATCATGTGGATCATAAACAACATAGCGGTTGAAGTTGGTTCGCGAACTCTGGTATATTTCTCCAACTACTTCACATTGGTCAGTGGGAACAAGACAATTTGGCATCACCAAGCGTGTGCACCCGCCGAGTGCAGAAGGTATATGAAACAAGTTGTCCATTCAAGCATTTCTGCAATGGTCCCTCTATGTACAACTGTTCCCCGGTGTTTAATTTTTGAATTGGAAAAATGCTGTGACCTTTAACCATCAAAATGTTTTTATTACTTGTGCACGTTTAAGGAATGGTTACCAGGAAAGTAAACTTGTATCAGCTTTTGATTTGCAGGTAAACACCATACACAAATCATTTAGTGCTCTACAACTAAATCCTACTTTGCCTAGACTCATCTCCACCCATTCAAGAAGATGGAAACGAGATATATTTGCTGTGTTACTCTTTCTCTTTGTTTCTTCATCTTTCCTCTAACTTATGATGTAGCAGCACTAACCTGCAGATATAAATAGTTGAGGATCTAATTATTTTCAAGCCACATGATATAAATCTAACCATGACTCATTATTGCTCCTTTGCAAGAATGATGCCTCATTATTACTCCTCACTACAATGCTTTAGCTCAAAAGGGGTTATATTAGTCATGATGGGTTACTCAACCAAGGTAGTTCCCTTTTGTGGATGGAGGGAGTATGTGTTTGTTTTGAAAATACATATGGCAGATAACCATTGTTTTTTGCAGCAACTTTCCATTTGCAGCAACCTTTCCTTCTCATAGAAATACCAATGTTCTTAATTCCTTATGCTATTTTGCAGGTTTTCTCAACGCTGTTCTTGGTAGACGAGCTTGCAGATGGTCCAATTTTAAATAAGGTATCTCTTCGGAAATGGCATGCATGGACTAAATTTTTAACTTTCCAGCCACACCGAGGGTACTAAACAAATCAATAAACATGGTGTTGTAAGTTGCAACAAGTTTTACCTCATAGTAATTACTCTGATGGTTAATTTACATGTTGTCGCTTAAATTTTCGTACTAGATAGTACATAGAGTAGATAATGAGGTCACCCTCTTCAAATGATGTTTATACCAGTGACCGTTTTCAGCAATGTGCATAGTAATTGTAAAGGATGTGTATTTCTAAACTGACATTTGTAATATTTTGATGGTAACATATGTGATTAATGTTTTTCTAGATCTTTGCATCCAGGTAGTGGAATTACTACAAGATCAATATCCAGGTAGTGGATTTCTAGATCTTTGATGGTAACATATTGATATGTGATATTATGTGCTGACCAATAACAACTAAATTACTTTTTCAGTACAGAATCTAATTAAAGAGGGAGCAGAGAACACAAACATTTCAAGGGAGACATAAGGTGGTGCACAAGCTTATTTAGTGTAGTAGGGAAGAGCAAAGTTATTTTCTTACTCCCTCCGACCCATATTACTTGACTCCAATTTGGATGTATCTAGACAAGTTTTTGTGATAGATACATCCAAATTAAAATCAACTAGTATGGGTCGGGGAGAGTAGTGTTTTATTTCTCCTTTCCGATGTATTGTTATGAATTATTCACTTTGAATAGATGATGTTTGACAGTCAAATTTGAAGTTACTCTACTGGTCATAACATAACTCCTGAATTTTCTACTTATTTTATCAAGCAATAGCATCTTGTGTACATTTGTTTGGAGTTTGTAGACACTACATAGTTTAGATAGGACTCTACGCCCCTAAATCAGCAGCACCAGAAAGAGCGGAGCTGCGGAGTGACTACAGGAGCTTGTTGCCATGAAGAGGAACGACAATAATTAGAATTTTGACAGAAAACTGCAAATGGAGGCCGATCTCCAGGGAGACCTTTACTTTTAATTTTTTTAAATCATAATTCAAAGATTCAAAAATTCCAAAGAATATTTTGGAGGTAGTCCATGATATGTACTACAAGCGTGCAAAATCTTATCGTCAAATACTTCACATTTTAGGCTACACAAGAAATGATAAATGTGTAGATCTTATTCTTATGACTTCTGAGTATATAGTGAATGGTGCACATTTCAGAATAATAAAAGTTGTCAGAATTTGTCTTTTGTTTGTACCCTACAATACAAATTATTTCACAATGGGACTTTCGCACACTCGTACTCCCTCCGTTTCAAAATATAATATGTTTTAGTCTTTTTTGTAAAACACATGTATCTAGATGTCTTTTGGTTCGAACCTACACACTACAAGATGTCTAGATACGTGGTTTCAAAAATGACAAAAACATCTTTTAATTTGGAACAGAGTGAGTAAAGATGTCTAGATACATGGTTTTAGAAAATGGCAAAATCATGTTACAATTTAGAACAGAGGGAGTAGTATATATATATTAATGACTGTTTGCAGCATATTTTTGGGAATATTTTATACTTTGAAATATGATTTTTTTTGAATTTTTAAAATAAAGGGATCAGAGATCTCGATACACAACAGTGTAGCATAGCGGGTTAAAACTGCCTGCAAATGTAATGGATGACATCTAATGTTGGCTACAAGTCAAGTGGGTTTACGGTATTTAAAACAAACTTCAACATATTATACGATTTTGGGATAGAGCATAAAATTGATCAGCTGAGACGCGCGTGCGCGTGCATAGCTACTAGTTATAAACAACAACAAGGGGTGGTACGGGAGATGGATTAATACGTACGCATCGTCCAAAGTTTGTGATTCCTTGGCAGCTGATCCACGAAAGGAACCACCAGACACAGCCCGGCCGCATGTATGCATGCATGGTTCACCAAGTTGGAAGGGAAGCCAACATATTCTTCCGCCCGTCGCTGCGCAGCTGCACAGCTTGGTCCGGCTGACACGTCGCCGCGTAGCTGCAGCTTGGTCCGGCTGGGGCCTGGGGGCAGGCCGACTGAAGCTCCGTTCACCGCGTGGCCGGGGCCTCGCCGGAGCCGACGTGCGGGAGGTATGTTTGGTTCTTAATAACTATGATTCCTCTGCGGCGGCCGCCGGCGCTCTTCCGTGTGCCTGCCGCTTGTCCGGGGAGACCTTTTTCTTTCAAGTCAATGGCTTCTCCCTTCAGCCTTTTCTGTGATAACATCATACTCCCTCTTGTCTTAAATTGTTTGTCACCAATTTGTTTTTTTTTTTTTTGCGAATAATTGTCACCAATTTGTTTACCGTATCAAAAAAATGTTGAACGTCTACATGCATATGTTGACAAAATTGAATCAATTAACTTGGGACGGACGGAATCACCACCATTTTGTGCTATGATGTAATTATATGATGTGTCTACATCATACCTGCTCTATCTGTCATGGATTTCTTTAGATCCACGAATCTTACCGTGGCTATATCAAAAATACTGAGTATCTAGATATGTACAGAGTCAGATCTAGAAAAAATTGAGTCAACTAATTTACCCATATTAGTCAGAAGATTGAAAGATGCTCCCGGATCGCCTCATGGACGATTCCGGAGGCCTCATGCAGCCACCGCTAGAGCGCCTCAATCCACACCCCCTGCCCACCCTGCCGCCGCCGCCGCCGGTAGGGTGCCCCAATAATCTTTTCTTCTTATTTTCAGCTAACCCTAGCTATCTTTTTCGCGTGCTCTCGTCGCTACTGATCTGGCCACCCTAGATCTCTCAAATCATGCTTTCGCCCCGCTTTATAAATAAAACAACCATCCACAAAGAATTACAAGGTTCGAAATGACAACATAGGACCTGCTGGGCCATAGCACAAGACGACCCAACGAGAAATAAAGACCACCTCGCCAAGCGAGAGAACACCAAAAAAGGGGAAGCTATGTCGGACTATGGGGGAGCCGCCGTGCCGCCTCCAGGAGATGCCGAAGAATCTCGTCCAGCCTCGCCTTGTCCTGCTGCTTACAGGGCGGGTACCAGAGATGCAAGGATGTCAGGAATTTGAAAACAAAGACAGAAGCACGCCGAGGTAGAATCTTCTCAATAACCATCTTATTATGAATGTTCCATAGAGACCAGAACATCGCGGCAAACACAAGCCAAAAAAGACGGCGGCCCTTTCCTGCACGTTTTGCCTAGGTTTCTAGGAACTCTCAGATCATAGGCCCGCCAGTCCGGGCTCAATGCGTCTCTACTGAATTTCCACAGAAACTGAGCTGCAGGACACACGAACATTATGTGGGTGCCCGTTTTAGGGATCCCACACAATGTACACAACATGTCCCTCGGCCCATGCCGCTTGGTCACCTCAACCCCCGAGGGGAGTCGATCGTGCAACTGCTGTCAAACAAATATCTTAGTCTTGAGAGGGAGAGGGGCCTTCCAGAGAGGTTTGGTCCATGTGAGGCTTTCCCTCCTAAACAGGGCCCGGTATGCCGAGCTAACCAAGAAGGACCTAGATGGAATTAGTCTCCAAGCCACCTTGTGGGTTCGTCTGTCAACCTATCCGACGAGACCGCCCTAAGCTCCCTTCATGTTTATTTTCCATCGATCCGAAGGTACGACGGAACGAGATGTTCCATGTACCCTCTAGGACTGTGGCAGAGACCCACAGCGATGGCTCAGAACAAATGGAGAAAAGACTCGGATACACCTCCCGTAAAGGGACCACCCCAGATCTGGTCGCATCCGGCCGCCCCGGCGGACGTCGCTGATTTATACGCCAGCTATTGGCCTTCGTTCGTTCTGAAGAAGGGCTTCAGCCGGCCGCCAAGTGTACTGGTTACATTGAGATCAATTTGATTCATGGAGGAGCGAGCGGCTCAAGTGCAGTGGCAGCATCATGCATCATGCATCATGCATCAACACCTACACCCCGGATTGATTGTGGGAGGGGGAGGCAAGCGCAAGCGCGCAGAGCCGGGCCACATCAATCCTTCTAGCGGCTGTTTGATAGTCTGCATCTATTTTTTAGCCTAGCCCAACAGTGATGTGGCTGGTGCAGGCCTTGGCCCATGAATGATAGCCCATTTGGTAGCCTACATGCCTTTCTTTTGCATCCACGAAAACACAGAAGCTCAGTTCACCGCGTGATCCAGCTAGGGGAAGGCCGACTGAAGCTCGGTTCACCGCATGGCCGGCCTTGGCCCATGAATGGTGTATCATGCATCTACAACGCATTGTGGGCATGCGGCTGCAACACCTACACCATGACTCGGATCGAAAGTGGTAGGTGGAGGCAAGCGCGCATAGCCGACCTGGCCGCATCAAGCCTTCTATTGCGCTGTCCGTCTCCTCCGATCAGGCTGTCGACGAGTTTCATGTTTCTCTAGCGATGGCTTTATGGATTGGCTCCTAGACCTTGGATTGGAGGAGATTCGGTCGGACGCATCCACAAACATCAGCCCGTGGGGGCTTGGGGTGCGTTGCGAAGCTCCTCTTTCACCTAACTTCATGGGACATGTTGAAGTTACGTTTTCCATGGTGTTGGCAGAAGCAGGGAATATGAAGACAGCTACGATTAAAAGACCATAACAAAACGGAGAAGGTTGTATCATGGATGCAATGAATGCATTGCTTCGCATGATGCCATGTGAATTTGGCCGCGAGACTTTTCATGTCCCAATTGCACATGCGGTGCTTGCGAGCCTGGTGATGGCCTCGGTAAGTGGGGGCGACAACACTAGGGGATTTCAGTTTTGGTGGTGCTCCTCAAGTACCGAGTCGTGATTTTAAGGTGGAAACCCAAGGTCTGGCATTTATTGGTTATACCTGACAACTTCCTTATTGAAGGCATTGTTTTAAAAACTCGGTCTTTCTCTATTCGAGAACCTCTTTTTGTAGTCCGGGTGTTGTCTTTGGTGGTGGTTAGAGTGTTGGTGCTGCGAGTAATTGATCACCATAGCGGGGTTTTTTCTTTATTTTATTTTATTTTATTTATTAGTTGTGTGCGTCCTTCATGTCTTCGGACATTTAGGACCCATACTAGTTACAGGACTCCAAAAAAGCCTCCCGGATCGCCTCATGCACGATATTGGAGGCCTACATGATGCCAGTGCTAGAGCGCCTCAATCCACACCCCCTGCCCACCCTTCCATCGCCGGAGGATGCCGCCGAACAGCGGTGGTAGGGTGCCCCAGTAATCTTTTTTTCTTCTTTTCAGCTAGCCCTAGCTGTCTTCTTTGCATGCTCTCGTCGCCACTGATCTGCTGCCCCAGATCTGGTCGCATCCGGCTGCCCCAGCGGACGCCGCTTATTTGAGAAACTATACAAATATACAAGGTTGAGAAACTACTACTCTCCATCTTGAAAGGGGTGTCGCATATTTGTCTATATCTATACACTCAATAATGTCTAGATACATCAGAGTTTGGACAAATCTATGACAGTTCTTTTTGGAATAGAGTGAATAGTTAACTGCCACCATAGCTATGGTATCGTTTACGATACCAAAATGGTAAATAATACTCTCTATGGTGTGGTTATGCATTTTCCAGACCATCAGGTACTGTTACCGTCGTCACCCTTTTGTGCCATATTCTTGTGGTAACTTACTGCAAAAATAAGATATTGTTAGTGAATTATTGTGGGGTACAACTTTTTTATACCATGTGGGAGATCTAATTTTGATTCCTTTGTCAATATGAGCCTGACAATTAGACAGTTTGAGCTATGAAATGTGCTCATTCGACAAATAATATTCATTCTTTCTTTGTGTCATCAATTAGAAGTGCCACTTTTAGTAACTAAGCGACCTTTTTTTCTGGATTTGCCCTGTTATCCATGCTCTAAGGTAATCTAATGCTCATTCACTAGGTTTTTCAAGAAGGTAATGTATACTATAGTCCTATGAGCCTCTTACAATAGATGTGCCATTGGGTTTCCCTTAGGTTTCCAATTTCTTTTGCATATATATGATGCGATGTGTGTCCACTACTATGATCTCTCTGAAAACTAAGTAGCAATCACCGCTTGCAGGTGCTAGTCTCTCGTGGTTGGGTCCTTATACTAGCCCGAGGGTTGATCTGACGGTTGTGATGGAGTCCAACACTGGCGTTGCACCTTTTGGTTCAACAAATGCACACGTGGGAGACCTTGATAGTATCAATCAGTTGAAGGTGATATCATCGAGCTGCAAGGAATCACTCGACGACAAGTCATATGTATCCATAAATCCACTATTGTTGTCAGCGGCCTGCTTTGGCTCCTTAGATGCACTCAATTTCCTTTTCAGCAGGGAAGATGCAAAAATGGCACCAATGATAATGCCAACTCGAGCATTTCTTGATTTGCTATACAGCACTAGTAATAGCACCACAAGAAGATTGACAACTCAACAATCTTCTATCGATATAGAAGATTGTGTTCAACAGGCGCATGCTTTGTCGTCAGCATCTCTTCTTCTTCAAGGCGTGACTGCTGAGGGTGATACTGCACTGCATTCTGTTGCCTCCAATGGGGAAAGCGTGGAATTCTTGGAATGTGCTAAGATTATATTTCAGAGGGCTGATGAACTCATGTTTGCGCCAAACAGAAAAGGTGACACGCCAATGCACTGTGCTGCTAGAGCTGGTAGATCCAAAATGGTATCTTCTCTCATTGAACTAGCTGGAAGCCGCAATAGGCTGCAAGAACTCTTGAGAAAGGAGAATGGGCTAAAGGAGACGGCCTTGCATGATGCTGTCCGCATTGGAAATGACAGTATTGTGAAGAGTCTATTGAAAGCTGACCGCGATTTGGCTAATTATCCTAAAGAAGGCACTTCACCAATGTACTTGGCAATCTACTTGGAAAATATTGACATTGCAAGAATACTACATGATATGAGCTATGGTAATCTCTCGTATTGTGGGCCACATGGGCAAAATGCGCTACATGCTGCGACTTTTGGAGGCACATGTACTACTCTTTTTTTTTCCCTTTTTATAATTTACATACTTCAAATTACCGACAGTCCAGATGCATAAATTCTTTGAATCTTGCACATCTATTTGTCGTCTACCAGTTTTATAGGCATGTTTTTTTGTGTCTATTTTTTTTTATGTTTCATGATGTGAGGGACACTACTTTTTAGACTTTTCTATTGGGGTATAATAGAAGTGAGACTCAAACTCTTGTGTGGTTTCAAGATATCCAGCCGAAAAATATGTCCACATAGTTATTTTATGTTACTCGAACACATTTTGTTTTGTTAACCCGTGCAAGTGAATGTCTTGAAGTTCCGTTTTGAACTAATAGTGCAACAAGGCCATAATGTCGTGTGAGATAATAATTTGAACATCCTCTCTTCTTTTTTCCACAATCCCTCTCATCATATTGCTTCACTTGATTTGGACTAACAACCCAAATATCAAAATTTACAGTGATCAGAGAAGAAGTGTTGAAGTGGAATAGTAGCCTTACCACTCATGGCGATAAGGATGGGAGTACACCTCTCCACTTCGCTTCATCATTTGGCCAATACCCACATGGATTCCGTCAATTATTTGAAGCTAATCCATCACCGGTGTACCAAGCCGACAACATCGGATTGTTCCCCATACATGTCGCTGCCTCCATGGGCGCACTGGGTATCATAAGCAATATTCTTAAAACTTGTCCCACTAGTGCTGGATTGTGCACTGCTCAAGGGCGAACATTCCTTCATGTTGCTGTTGATAATAGAAGATTGAACGTAGTCTCCTTTGTTAGCCAAACTCCATCTTTAGCTTGGATTTTGAATTCTCGAGATCACGATGGGAACACTGCGTTGCATTTAGCTGTCCACCATGGGAATTTACTAATTTTCTGTTCTCTCTATGGGAATAAGGATGTGCACCTAAGTTTAGCAAATAACAGTATGAAGACTCCCATTGATTTAGCAAGAAGCCTACTTTCTCGCGGATTATATTACAAATCGGTAATAGAATCTCACCTTTTATAAAATTTTAATTGAAGAGAAACAAAATAATACGTGGCCTTCATAACCATTAGGTTCTTATGTCCATGTTTCCTTTTTCTTTTTCAGAACAATGAGAATTGGATATACAAGGCACTCACATATGTTGGTGCTACTTATAGTTGTCGCCGTGCTGACAAATTTGAAAGAGTAGATCCAAAGAGTTTTGAATTAAAACCAGAGGACGTGACCAAAGAGGAAGATACGGTGAAGGATGCAAGCCAAATTCTAGGCATTGGTTCAGTTTTAATAACAACGGTGGCGTTTGGTGCAACTTTTGCTCTTCCAGGAGGTTACATAGCCGACGATCATAAGAATGTGGGCACAGCAACACATGCTGGGAGGTACACCTTTGACGCATTCATAATGGCCATCACATTAGCTTTCATTTGCTCCTTGATAGCTACCATTGGGCTCATGTTCTC
Source organism: Avena insularis (assembly GCA_023614405.1). NCBI lineage: Eukaryota > Viridiplantae > Streptophyta > Magnoliopsida > Poales > Poaceae > Avena > Avena insularis. Next base: position 359,955,477 of record CM042685.1, read on the forward strand.
TGGAACTTCTATGGTTAAATTGAAGAGCCGCCAAATCAACTTACGTGTATCTGTCTTCTTCATGTCAAGTTCACTTACAAGCTTGGCCACTGCTTTTGCACTGGGTGTATATATAGTGCTAGCTCCGGTCGCTCTTGCTACCGCTATGGTGGTGTGTGTGGTTAGTCCTCTTGTAGTGCTATATCGAAATTTTGAGTTCTTAGCAAAATGGGCTATTCTTGTACGGCAGTTATGTGTTAGGATGGGACCAATTCGGGCATCATGGCCATTACTAGGAATGATCTTTTTCCGAATGCTCTTGGAACTCTGGCCCTTCGTAGCTATCTTCGGTTGGGCCACAATTGCACAGACTCATCGAAGCCACTGATGATAATTAATAAGCATTGGCTATGTGATGAAATGACTTAATGAAGTGGGTCTGATGATCTTGTGCAAGCTTTAGTTCAGAGCATATGTTATCAAATATATAGGTGGTCTTCGCTTGTAACAGAGTGGTTGTGTTTATATGATGTAAACAATGTTACTATCTGTTCATGGCTTTCCAAAGGTGTAATTAATTAATTGAAGCATGTGTAGAAAGCATGACCCAAACTCTGATATACTCTACATGTGTTACGATTCAACATATATAAAATAATACTAGTTTCATACTCGTGCATTGCTAAGGACCACTTGTTTTCTTCTTCCTATTTAGCATTACATACTCGTCGTCGAATGAGCTGTCGGGGCCAAATTGAGTTGGACTAGGACCCAACTTTTAAGCGCAGAAAACAAAATTCAAAATAGTGGGTCTCCTTATTTCCCCTTCCGACATGGAGACAATTACCGCCTGCTCATCACCGACCGCCGCTTGCTCGCTGGAATCGGTCCTCCGCCGCTCGATGCTTCACACTACCGCCACCCATGCTTGCTGGAATCGGTCATCCGCCGCCCGATGCGCAACACACCAAAATGAGCTTCGTGATGGCGATCTTGCCAAGCTGGCGCCACTACTCCTAGTACGACGTGAAAAACAATGCCCCGACCATCGTTGTGCATCACACGCAGGGTGGGGCTCGTCAGCAGCCGCGAAGACGAGGTCCGGGGAGGAGGGCGGCCAGGCTAGGCAAGGCCCTCCCCCATGGCGTGGCGGCGGGGATTGAATGAGACGAGGGGCAGCCAGGCCAGGCCAGGCCCTCCACCATGCATGGCGCGCGACAGGGACGGATACATTTATTTTCCTTTTTTCTATTTTTCTAGATTTTTATTTTTCTAATTGGGCTGATATATGGGGACCCATTCCAACTTAGCAAATTTTGCCACTCAGCCCAGACAAACAGGTCCCACCTATTAGTTTCCGTATCAATTCACGTTTAATTCAAATTTAGAGCGTGTTTGGTAGATCGGTCTAACCCAAAAAATCTGACCTCAGTCCAGTTTTAGATGTTTGTTAGCTCGGTTTTACTCCCTCAACATTGCCCACCTCGCACAAAAACGCCTCCTCAGCCCTGCCCAGTTGTGAAGCTGAAAACGAGCTTCGCATGTGGGCAAGGCTGAGCTTGCCCGAAAAATCCACCGCACGCCCCCGCAGCTCGATCGAATCAATAGGGGTCAATTTTCCCCACCCCATTCCCCCCTCTAACCAGGAACTGACCTGCCCCTGCGCCTCCTCGATTCCCCTTGCCGCCGCGCCTCCTCGACTAGGGCCGCTGCTGCTGCCAGGCCCGCCATGGCCAGCCCCCCGCATCGCCTTCCCGTTTTCCATCTTGTAGCGGGGCCAGCGACCTAGCGCCGCCACGGCCCAGCGCCCTAGCGCGTCCCCGACGAGCACGGCCTCCACCTCTGCCTCTCCGCCTCAGCTCGCGGCCGCCTCCTAGACGCATCCCTCTAGCGGCCAGCTCGCGGACGCCTCCTCAAACTCCCCTTGCCGCCTCCTGGACGAGCACAGACGTCGTTGCTTCAACGAGCATGACCTCCACCTCCACCTCTCTGCCTCAGCTCGCGGCCGCCTCCTAGACGTAGCAGTCTGGCAGACAGCTCGCGGCCCAGAGCCAACGGACCTGATTGATTTTTGTTTTTTATCCAGGGTGTTGTGTGTAAAATGTTAGACTTGTTTGCAGTTTAGTTTCTGGTAGAGGGTCTTGTGTGTAAATAAACAGATCCAACTCAGATCTCAATGTATACAAGCTACCAAACAACATCTTTACACAACATGGGTGAACACACACAAGCCACCAAACACGTAACAAAATCTCAATATAGCTTGTATGAGGTAAGAATATCTGAGAGAAGAAAGTCATTCTCTGATGACCCAACCTACTAAACACACCCTTAGTGTTTTTTGCGATCTCCCATGCAAAATGTGGTAGTTTTTTTGCCCTTCACGTAAAGTGGTACTAAATTAGAATTTTTACCAAAATGTGGTGGTTTTACGCTAACAACTCATTACTCTTCTAACATACGCGTACGTACGGAATGGTACACCTATTCCTCTAAACTATCCTACTCCTTCCATCAGGAAAAGGATGTATGCATTCAAATCTATCTAGACACTGTATTTAAAATGAAGGAAATAGTACGTATCCACACATCTATATATATTTAAAATCTGTGATCAGCATGCGCTGCAACACATGTCGGTGCTTTTTTTTTTGGAAATGAGCATATATTAATATCACACGATACCAATTACACCTAGCCTCTGCAACAACACATTACCCTATTGGTATTATGGATGCACACAGCCAAATAAAAGAATTAAAAAAAAGAAAAGTTCCGCTAAAGCGATCAGATTCTTAGCAGCAGCGACACTAACACCACCAAAACAACACTAGAGTCCAACCCCTCCAAAAACGACGCCTCAAAGAAGAAAACAGTGCTCAAGCGTTGTCGTCGCCCGATCAAAGATCCTAGGTTTTCACCCTGGAGGAAGTTTTCGCTTGCAAAACAATGCCTTCTGCAAGGCCATTGCCAGGCACAACCAATAAAGGCCAGACCCTGGATTTTCACCCTGCAAGGAAAGACTGTGAACATCTCCTGTGTTGCCACCCCCTCTAACGGACGCTGCTGCGAGTCACAGATCACCAAGCCAGATCCTCAACACCCAAAGACTCAATCCACCATAGCTAGCCCTTATGTTCCTGTCCTCATGAAATTCTCCATATCTGAATTCACCATGGATTGTCAAAGACATGACACATGATGGTAACAGGTAGCAGAGCTTCGCCACGCTCCATCTGAAACCAAACGGCCAGCAAAAACACAGGTGCGCACGACCGAATTCCTTCTGATCCAGCAATCTCTAGGCATGATGCGCCCATGGGAGTTCGCCGGCAGAGCCTTCCGGAACTAGACACTCCAGACAGATCCATTAGGCACGCATCAAGTATATGTTCATCTTGATGTGCGAGAGATCCGAGGACTACCACCATTATTCATGCCTAGCCGGAAGCCCCCATGCCACCGCCCGGCAACCTGCAAGATCCGCCGCTCCGACCCCTAGCAAGAGCCCTTGGGCTAGGCTAGCATCAAGAAAGGCAGCGGCAGAGCAGGATCGATCCTCCACCGGATCCGGCCCAACCATGCATCAAAGAGGAATTGGGGGACGACACAGGAGACACCCAGATTTTAATATAGGGTTTCGTCCATGGCCACCAGGTCCACCCCCACCTCCGTTGTCGGCCATGGCGCCGCCGGGAGAGGATCTCCGCCACCACCCCGACCAGGGACGCCGCCCTAGCCGTTGCACATCAGTACGCCGAAGATCTTTGCCCCAGCAGATCCAACGGAAACCTCCGACAACCACCACCCCAAACCTCCTTCGAAGGCTAGGGGCCGCCGCCACCGCGGCGAGGGCCGGCGGCAGCGGCGGCAAGAGAGGCAGGCATGTGTGTGTGTGTGTGTGGGGGGGGGGGGGGGGGGGGTTGTCTGGCGGCGGCGCGGGAGCCCCTGGGGTCGCCCTGGTTGTGTGTTTGTTGGGGTCCCTGGTGTAATCTATATCCTCGCCGCAGTATTTGAATGCACATACACACATCTCAATAGGAGATGAGGACAAGGTTATCTTTCCGATTCGAGGCACAAAAACAGGTTGGCTGCACATGGGTTATGCGTCGCAGATGATTGTTCTAGATCTAGACCCATGCATGTCCGCTGATCCCGGGCAGAAAATAGTCGCATATATTAGGGACCAAGCTATCTATAGATGTGTACCTGCGTACTTCGTCCACACGCATCGCTTGAATTAGTTAAAAGCATTTTTTTAAAATTTTAAAATATGTATTATTTACATAACGTTAGTAAGAAATACATATTGTATAAATCACATTTACTTGCGACGACAAAAGTTCTATCTAGTATAGAAATTTGTTCTGCAATTTGAACTTTCACGCTACTCTAGAATTTTTTTTTACTGCACGAATAAAATATTATGGTGTGTCATAAGTTTTTTTTTGAAGGTGCAACGGGGCGATTGCCCACCTAACGCGATTCTCATTTTCATTTTAAAAGGTTTCAGGGTAGCGACGCCGCGGGACACCGCGACTCGCGGGGTAGCGGCATACCACCCCAATATAACAAGGAGATAGGGAGGGAGGAGGGAGGGGGACACTAAGCTAAGCGGTCACACCAAGCCTGGAGAGGGGCGAGATCCACCCGGCGGGGAGCCCGAACAACCCACAGTCGTAGGTGTTAAACAATCAGCGAGGAGACCTGGCCGACGGTGGACGAGACGCCGTCAAACACCATCCGGTTGCGTGACTTCCAGACAGACCATAGGATAGCGAGCAAGACTGTGTGCAAGGCGGACGGGTGCATACGGGGGAGGCGGGTCGGGAGTACGCCAAGTAACATAGAGACATCCCCGTCAGGGGCAGCTGCAGGCCGTCGGCCAGGCGTTCCCACAGGGGGTCCAGGCGCGGGCATCGAACGAACATGTGCTCAAGGTCCTCGGCAACACCAGGCCAGAACGGGCATTGTGGTGAGGGGACACACCCAAGACGAAACAAGTGGGCCCGCGCACTTGTACGATTGAGGCGCATGATCCAGAAGAACATCCGAACTCGTGGCAACACGAAGTTCGCCTAGTTAGCATCCTAGTGCTGTACGATGCAACCTGAAGAGCACAAATCACGGTACACGTTGCCGGTGCGGAACTTGCCGCGGGGGGGGGGGGGGGGGGGGGTGCCGAGCGTCACCGTGCGGTGATCCGGGCCATGGGAGAGCTGGAGGGTGTTGAGATGAGCCCGCAGCAATGCCAGCTCCGCCTCTGCCTAGGAGGGGTGATGCGCGATCGTAGCAGGATGTGCTGGCCGCCATCACCGGCAGCCTCAGACAATGTTAGCGGACCGAGGGTCGTCTACGAGTCGAACCAAAGGGAGGTTGAAGTCCCGTCCCCCGGGGCCACTCGAGTGATGGAGTGGTACAGGGGGACGAGGGACTCGAAGCCCTTCCACGAGGGCGTGGATGGCTGTGGTGGTGCACACAGGTAGCTAGCTCCTACGCACCCACCGCGCCCAGGGGGTGTCGCGCCCCGCGAAGAGGCAGTGCAAGTTCTTGAGCAGCAGACATGTGTTCTGGAGAGTGAAGTCTGTGACCCCGAGCCCACCTTCCGTGCGCAGCCGGCAGACTAGGTCCCATGCCACCTAGCAGTCCCCTCTAGAGCAGGAAGCATCAGCTTTCCAAAGCATGGCGCGACGCGGCTTGTCCATCTTCTCAAGGGTGCCCTTCGAGAGGGGCAACACAGACATGTCGAGCAGGGGGGTCGCAGAAAGGACTGTCGTGGCAAGGGTAAGGCGACCACCGATCGGTGTGTCATAAGTAAACATGTTGTCTATACTAATACCTATTGAATATGTTGCGTTCGGTCTATTGCAAAACAAATGTTTCATGGCTGTCAGCAAAATGTTTGCGTATTTGTAGAGAAATGGTCATGTACTTCAAAAGAAATCTCCTTGTATTTGTAAATAAAAATTATGACTCGAAAACAAATATATGTTTGTCTATTCTAGAAAAATATACACCATTTTTTACAGAAAAGTATGCATAAAAATAAATGTAAAAAAGGTGAATAAACTTAAGGCAATAAAAAGCTGAAAGGGGAAGAAACAAAATTCTAACCGAAAAATAAAGTAAGAAGAGAAAAGTAAAGAAATATGAATAAAGAATTAACATGTGAAATTAAAAAGGTGGGAAAACGAAAAGATGAAAAATAGTCTTATTGGGTGTATCTAGCAACAAACGACCCTTTAGTGATTGTTGTCCATTGCTCCTGCTTAAGGTAGGAGATAGGAAATACTATGAGTTCCTTGTCCGAGAACCTAAAGCCAAATTAATGAAAAAGCATCTAAACCTTTCTTCAGGCAAATCCTCCATCTCCTCTATCCTGTTCGCACACGAACACGTCACCGTGTACTCTCGGCGCCGAACGTGATGCGCGACAGCACGGGCCGAGGGAGGCTCGCCGGAAGCATGATACGCAAGACAGTCCGGCGGACGCTTTTAAGACCCGAAGCCCCGTTCGCCCGGGAGGGACCCCGTCAGGGCGGTGCGGCGGCTATGGGCTGCCCTAGGTCGGCATGACCGTCCCTAGGACCTCGTGGATTCGCAGCCTGCAAACTTGAGGAACGACGAAGAACGATAAGCAAGATAAAAAGGGAGAGGGATAAAAGTAGATGAACATGAAAAACTAGTAGATGTGTTTGTTCGATTGGCGTTGGTTCAATCGGCTGTCACCACTCGTGTATATAAGGAGCGACTGGACTTTCCGTGCAAGAAAGAGGGTTGGATTCACGTCCAAAACCCTATATGAGGTCCAACTCGAATAGGCAAACCCGAAATTTGTGAAACTGTTTGGTCAAAAACTTGTCTGTACCTTACGGACCATTTTTGAGATAGTAAACGATATCGAATTAAAATCTGGTAACAATGAAAGTTGTTCATCTGGAAAAGACGAAGAACTTTCATGTTTTGTACTTTTTCATATGACCTAATATTTATGATATTTTCCCCTTATTTTCGTATCAAACTCGGATTGCGACCCAACGTATTTAACTCAATTCGGTCGTATTTTAAATCTGGTGGTCGTATATTTGCTCAGCTGAAGATGATTCAAAAGCAAAGTTGTTCATCTCATAAAAACAAAGAACTTTCATGTTTTGCACTTTTTCATCTAAAATTTATCTTGACCGCTCAATCTTGGTCGTAAGCAGATAAATCAATCTAGCGATTTTCAGACGAATTTTGGACTTTTGTCTACGCCAAAGGTGAGACATGGTCTGTGGTCCGGCGACCCTAGTCCCGACCATGCTAATTCGGCTTCTAGCAGTATTTTTCCTCCCAAATTTGCACACTAATTCGGATCATGATACTTATTCCACGCTCTTTTAGGTTTGTACTCTCGTTCTAGTGACTTGTAAAATTTCACATAGTCATAGAAAAACTTAGTGATAGAAATTTAGCCATAGAGAAACTTAGTAATAGAAATTTTTTCCATAGAACTCATGGGAGCCACTTGTATATATTTATATGTTTCTGTTATGATCATGATACTTATTCCTTGTATATTGCTATGTTTCTCCACTTGTCAAAATTTAGAGAATCTTTCCTTTGCTTGTCAAAGTTTTGAGCTTTCCGTTGTAGACTTGTACATGAATCTCATGTCTTTGATTTCTATTTTGTAGGATGTGCATAAAGGAAGGAGCTATTCGTTGTTTGTTGATTACATGTGTTTTGGACTCAATGTATATGGTTGGACTCTATGTGTTGCCATATGCAACTTGTGTGAACTCTATGTATTGTTGGACTATGTGGTGTTATATTCAACTCTATGAACTCTATATGGAAGCATTTGTGCTATATGTGGTGTTATATATGGTGCTATATGGAAGCATGTTTTTGCAATTCCATGAATTCTATATGTGGTGCTATATTTGTATTTGAATTGCATGAATGAAATTGAAATAGACAAAAAAAAAGAAATTAACCGGGCCTTTGCCGTGTGCAAACACACGTTAAAGAGATCTGGGGTCCTATGCCTTGTGTAAGCACACGGCAAAGGCGCCACATGGCACACAACTGTGCATCCTGGGAGGGGTTGATGACCAAATGGTCACTTTGCCGTGTGCCTGTCCAGGGCACACAGCAAAGGCGAGTCGACCTGGGCTGGGCACGGGGGCTCTGCCGTGACCCTGGCGGCCCAACGCATATGGCAAAGAACCAGCGTATGGCAAAGCAACGCACACGACAAAGAAGTACAACACGGCAAAGAATGGCACACGACAAAGTAGTAACGCACGGCAAAGCACGAGACACGGCAAAGCAGTACCTTCAGCAAATAAAGGCACACGGAAAAGTGGCACCGCACGGCAAAGCAAGGCATAAGACAAAGAAAGATACACGGCAAAAGCTTACTGTGGGACGCAGCGATAATGTGCACGGCAAAGAGGTTACACATGACAAAGTTGGACGGGCCCACCGTGATGGCGCCGTCCCGCCCGGGGGTGTCGTCAAGTTACTTTTCTATGACGTGGGTCACTGCGCAGCACATGGCAAAGGCTTTGCCATGCATTTACGGAGAAGCACACGGCAAAGACTGCTTTGCTGTCGTAATCTTGCCGTGTATACTTTGTTGTGTAGTTGTACATGGCAAAGCCTTTGCCGTGCGTATTCGAGGCTTTGCCGTGTTTCGACGATAACACGGCAAAGAACCAGATTGCGGTAGTGAGAGGCTTCGGTGAGGCGAGGGCCAGGTCGAGGCACCAAAATAAATTCGTTTAAAATAAAAACAACCGAAATGCCTACGATTAATTTTTGTGTCTGGAAAAAAGTATATATTAATATTGTTGAGATACTAATTACACCCGACCTCTGTAACAACGCATGCCCTAGTGGCCTTACGGATGCACACAGGCCAGAAAAAAAGAAGAATTACAAAAAAAAAGAAAAATCCCGCTACAGAGAACTATTCCTCAAAGCAACGACACTAACACCACCAGAACAACACCAGTAGTCAACCACTCCAAAAGCAATGCCTTCAAGAAGGAAACAGTGCACAAGCGCCATCGTCGCGGATCAAAGATCATAGGTTTTCACCCTGGAGAAAGTCCTCACTCGCAAAACAATACCTTAAAAAAACCATTGCCAGGCACAACCAATTAAGGCCGGACCTTGGATTTTCACCCTGCAAGGTAAGACTAGGATCTCCTCCTGTGTTGTCGCCCCCCCTCCACAAACAGTCGCTGCTGCAAGTCATAGCTCACACAACCAGTTCCTCGACACCACAAAGACTCAAACCACCATCACCACACTCATGTTCCTCCTTTCTTGACATTCTTTGCCTCTGACTTCACCATGGATCGTCAAAGACATGACACATGATGGTAACATATAGCAGAGCTTCGCAACACTCCCGCTGAAAACCAACAGCCAGAAAACATGGATCCGCACGACCGAATACCTTCTGATCCAGCAATCTCCAGACATATTCGCCCACGGGAGTTTGCCGGCGGAGCCTTCCAGAACACGCCGGTCCAGATCAGATCAACGAGGGAAAGTGACAAGCAGAATTTTGTCTTGGCGCTGAAGGAACCCTAGGACCGCCAGCCATTATTCGCAAGACCTACAGCCCCACGCCGCTAGTCACCATCCAGCAGGAGAGAGAAACATAGGAGGACCCAACAAGTACTTGGCAATAGAATCACCGGCGTGACCGAGGTCACCACCAGAATCTATGGTCGAAGCCCTTGCTGGACCGAATGACCCAGATCAGAACAGATCTTGGTCATCCAGGCATAGATCTCGCCGCTGCCTCCTCGTCTCCTCCCCGCTGGAGGGCCTCAGTCCCCGGCCTCCTGGCCACGCTGCCCCGTGCCCACCGCCGACGCCCCACCATCCCTCATGCAGCACCGCCTGGGAGACCTCCCCTTCCCACCATCAGTTCTGACGAGATGGGCGCCGCCACCGCCACCGGAGTCGGAAGCAGCGGCGACCAGGAGGATAGGGATCGGGGGGAGGCGGGAGGAAGGGAGGGAGCCTCTGGAGCAACTCGAGGGAGGAGATCAGTTTCCTCCTACGATTAAATATGGTCCTCATTTGCCTCTGTCTTGGTTCAGAGTTCAATTCATGATGTATTTTAATTGCAATATGGATTCGAACATGGGCCCACAGGCCTCTATATTTACTGCCATGCCAATAGGCCAATTAACAAGTTATGAAGGACTCATACTATTCATCTTCATAGTCAATAGTTTAGAATTCAAATTTGTCCAGACACTAGTAGAAAAAGGGTCTTCGGTTCGGTCCACAGTCTAACACTAGTCCCGATTTATTACGGATCGGAAGTAGTATGAGCTCTAGTCCCGGTTCGTAGCGTTTTCGGTGGCTAGAAATCCGAGGAAACTCTAGTCCCGGGTCGTTTTGGACATTTAGTCCTGGGGTCTGATACGGCCCGGGACTAAAGGGCTTTGAGCACGGGCAACACTCTTTAGTCCCGGGTCGTGCCGCGGCAGGAAAAATTTAAAATGGCTATAACTTTTGCGTACGATGTCCGAAAAAATGTACAAACTATCAAAATGTGCGGAAAAAAAATTGTGAGTTCGATTTCAACTGCCTTAGGCCGTTTTGGATTATTTTATATTTTTAAAATTCGAATAGGAAAAAAAAGTTATTTAAAAAATTATTTTTTTTTGCAATTTTATTTATTCCATATTTGGATTCCTCACATTTTTCTGATAATTATGGATATATTATTTGTCAAATTTCAATTTACAGATTTAAAGATATTATTTATGACATATTAAATGAATAAATGGTAAAAAATGGATAAAATATTATTTTATTTAGTTTTTTACTTTCATTGGATTAAAATATTATTATTACTTACTTATTATTGTTTACTAAAATAGTTGTTTGTAATTTCAAAAAATAAAGATGTATGGCATATTGATATGGGTAATAGGATTGATATGGTAGTGTTGACAACAAGATACAATAGCTTCACGCAAGAACATCCTGATAAAACAGAGAAGTTAAGCGTGTTGAGGGTAGAGTAGTATTAGGATGGGTGACCGAGCGGAAAGTTTAGAGAGGGTTTTTTGCGAAAAAAACACAACTTAGAGACTGGTCAAAGCTCTGCCACATCAACAAATACACCGCTGTACAGAGGGCCAGTGACCATAATGAGGCGGTCGCAATAGTATAATGACTGTAAATCATGAATTAATTCCTAAGATCATGTATTATTAGTTGTTGATTTTACTCTGAATTATTCTTGACCAAAACGAACCGTACACCATCGATCGTGACCAGGGCTAACCGTCTAAAAGTACGTCTGTACTACCGCTGACCGTAAGCACTGCCAAAACGACCGTACGGGATCGTGACTATGGCTAACAGCAGTACACGTACTGACCGCGATCTGCCAACGACTGCACCTAGCATTCGCCTATCTGCCCTAACCCTAGGCTCGCGCGGTTCCAGATGTCAGCACCAGCACCAGCTCGTCGCCGCCGACTCCGCCGGTGCCCGTGCCGGCGGAGCTCGTTGAAGGCCTTGTCCATAAGCCGGAGGTGGTTGTGGGCGGGGTACTGCTCGGCTACTATCAGAAAGAATCATCCAGCCCGTTCCTCGCCGGCTTCCCTAGCCCAGATGAGCCGCCGCCGCCACCGCTGTTCCTCGTCGGCGCCGGCGGCCCCGTTGGACGTTGAGAACCTCCTAGAGGAGATCCTGCTCCGCCTTGCTCCGCAACCATCCTCCCTTCCGCGCGCCTCCCTCGTATGCAAGCGTTGGCGAAGCATCCTATCCAACAACCAATTCCTCACGCGCTTCCGCAAGCACCACAAGAAGCCTCCGCTGCTAGGCTTCTTCCTGCAAGATTATGGCCCGAAACTCTTCTTCTCTCCCGTTCTAGACCCGCCCGACCGCATCCCACCAACCCGCTTCTCCGTGCCGCGGAGCCCGCACCCCTCCAAGCAGTGGCGCTTCGTGGATTGCCGCCATGGCCTCGCCATCCTCATCGATGACTCCCAGCGTGAGGTCCTCGTGTGGGATCCCATCACTGGCCAGCAGCACCGTGTGCCTTTTCCGCCGGAGCTCCCCGACAATGATAGGGGGAGCGGGTGGCGCTTTCACGCCGCCGTGTTGTGTGAAGATAGCTATGTAGTACATGGTGATCGCAACTTTAGCCCTTTCAGATTGGCGTTGATCTCCGGTGGCCGCACCAAGGCATTCGCTTGCCTCTACGAATCCACCTCTCATACATGGGGAAATATTGTCTCCGCGGCAACCGATGGTGTGATTCTTTCTATAAAGCCCAGCATCCTCATCGATAATTCAGTCTACTGGTTGTTTTTCAGAGGTGATATCGTTATGTTTGATATTGAAAGACAAACCCTTGGCATGATCGACAAGCCTACGGATGCTCATATTACCGACTACATATCCTTTCAGCTCTTACGGGCAGATAATGGCAGTGATCTTGTCTTTGCACATCTTTCAAATTTGAGCACACGTTTATGGGAGAGGAAAATAAACTCCAACGGTGTTGCGACATGGGTGATGCAGCAGAGAACCATTCAGTTGGATGGACTCTTTCCGCAGGCAATAGTGGGGTATGACGAGGAGTCAAATGTGGTTGTTCTGTCTACGCCTACCGGCGACTTCATTCTTCAACTCGAGTCGATGCAGTTCAGGAAAATTTCTGAAAGCAGAGGTTGCTGGAATATCATGATCCATTACCCGTATAGTAATTTCTATACAGCAGGTACGTAATTCATCCATGCCTCCTGTCAAACATTATTCATTCCAGTAGTATTACGTTTCAGGTGATTAATAATGGATGACTAGATTTGTAAGAATAACTTGAGTTGTTTTTTCTCTATCAGGCTCGTAATCTTTTGGCAAATAGGCAATTTTGATTCTCTGTGTTCACTATACTGGATTAAATTAAACATAACTATTGCTATTGTTGCCTGGCGATTTCTATCACAATTATGTGCTTGTATTGATCTTTTCATATCGTTTGTTTCTAACGGCTACACACCACTACCTACAGGGTCAATTTCAGCGTCCACCACATGAGCGGCCACAACAGACAGAAGTCGAAGAACCTGCAGCAAGAGAACCTGCAATAGAGAACTCCACGTACCTGCATGTTATCAGTCAAAAATAAATTCATAATACTCACTCGCTGTAAACCTGATGAAGTAATATCACAATGCAATTTTGCACGACTGCAGCAGTAAACTTTAATTCATTTTTCTGTAGATCATACGCCTTCAATCTCTACTTTTGACATGTTCTCAAGCATTTCGGCTGCACAAGTACAAGTATCTCAAAATCTATTGTAGTAGAAACTAAAAGACCATTGACTCAATGCCTTGGTCAGAAGCAAATACTGAAATTCCTAAAATATGAGTCGCTTAGTTGTCAGCGGCAAGGGGCAAATTGCAAATTTGCTAGCGAGCCAACTTCAAACCCCCGCTAGCAGCGGCAACTACGCTGTGGTGCCCCAGACAATAGGGATGGCAGCAGGGCAAGGAGGAGGAAGAGCAAGGATTTTGTAAAGTTAACTTCATGTGGCGGAGTGTTGGTGTCAGCGTGACATCAGCCACGTGCTTCTGAGAAAAACTAAAATATTTGTGAAACTTTTTTAAAAATTATAAAACATTTTTGTACTGTTCACAGACTGTTTCAATGTTTCAGCATGTTTAATTTATATTTCAATTAGAGATGTTAGCATGGCGTCATCCATGTGCGGGAAGAAAAAACTATACAAACGCACCAATTTCAAAGCGGAGAGGGGCAATAGGTGGGACTCCTGCATGTGAAGTTAACTTTAGAAATGACTTTCCGGGAGGATGAGGAGAAGGAGAATGCGACATCACCCTGCCGCACAAAAATATAGATGACAAGGGAAAGAATATAATTTAGTGGAGAGTGGAGACATGCATACAAAGAGAGAAAAGAAATAATGTACAAACTGTAATTAGCTAGCAAGCCAATGAGAAAAAAGATCATGAGGTGCAACCAGCTATATAAGTTGTTCTCAGCTGGTACATGTTCTCTCCTACCCAAGATGGCAAACTACTGTTTAGAATTTAGTAAATAAGCTTACAACTCATTTAGCATAAGGAAAAAAAATGCTCCCGGGTCGCTCGCGCGAGGCGACCCTGGGGCGCCCCCTCTGAACCCTAGCCAGTCGCCGCCGTTGGTCCCCCGCCGGTAGCTGCTGCCGCTCGCGCCGGTGGTGGCGGCCACGCCTAGGCTAACGAAGGCGGCGGGCGATCTGCATGGTCCCGTCGATCCTCTTCGTGCCGGGGGTGGACACCAAGGGGTGATGTCGGTGGTTCCAAGCGTCAGGAGGCGGCGCTGGCCCGAGCAGCGTTTGCCAGCAGCTTGGAAGGGAGGCGCCGAGGAGAACATTGGGGCAATGTTGAGGACTTGGAAGCGGCGTGGTGGTCGCTTGGGCGGCGACGCTGCATCTCGGTCTCTATCTAACCGATATGTGGGTTCAGCCATGGCTTCAAAAGGGCTGAAGGCTGACCCACTCGTTTCATTCACCGGAAGTCGGCCGGCGGTGTGGGGACTTCTAGATCGGCCTGGATAGTGGTGGTGGTCCTAGGGTTCCTTCCGCGCGAAGACAAAGATTTGTTAGATGTCTATCCTCGATGATTTGGTCTGGAGTGGCGAGTTCCGGAAGGCTCTCCGCGAACTCCCATGGGCGACTATGCCTGGAGATTGTTAGATCGGATTGAATTCGATCGGGCATACCCATATTTTTTCTGGCCATTTGATTTCAGCGGGAGTTTTGCGAATTTCGGATATCTATTACCATCATGTGTCATGTTTTCGACGATCCATGGTGAAGTCAGATGTCGAGAATGTCAGGAAAGCTGGAACATCAGGGAACTGATGGTGGTTTGAGTCTTTATGACGACGGGGAACTGACTGCATGATCTATGACTCGCAGCAGCGACTGTTTGTGGGGCACGACAACATAGGAGGAGTTCCTAGTCTTATCTTGTAGGGTGAAAATCCAAGGTCTGATCTTAATTGGTTGTACCTGGTAATGGTCTTGTTGAAGAAATTGTTTTGCGAGTAAGGACTTTCTTCAGGGTAAAAACCTATGATCTTTGATCGGGTGACGATGGCGCTTGTGCACTGTTTCTTTCTTGAAGGTGTCGCTATTTGAGTGGTTGGACTACTGGTGTTATTCTGGTAGTGTTAGTGTCGTTGCTTCGAAAAATCATTCTCCGTAGAGGGACACCTTTTTTATAGTTTGTTTTCATTTTTTCGTGTTGTGTGTGTACATCCGTAAGACCATGTATGCGTTGTTGTAGAGCCTACACCAACTGCATGTGAGAAATTGGACATTTTATGCAAGAAATCATGACAATCTAAGGAAACGTCGGACGTGGCTCCTCTGACGTAGCTATCCCTCTAGTGCACTGACTTTCGGTCACTGACGTGTGGGTCCCACTCCTAGACAACCCCACTTGTCAGGGACTCAATGGCAGGAGAGGGCACATCAGGGGATCCTCTTCTATTTCCGTCGGCCTGAAGTTGCCTGGTACACGGCTCCTCCTTTCTCTTCGACCAGTGGAGAGTGGAGCCTAAGAAGACTGAGAGCTGAGAAATTTCTTACATTAGAAAATCCCATGTATATACTGGTAAAGACGCGACTACATCCAGGTCAACCTGGATTTAGCTTATAGCCAGGTCGCTCTGACTAGGATTTTTTTTCCTTTTTTGGACGCCGGGTCATAACCAAAACGAAAATACCAGCCATTGCGGGTTACACACACTGTATTCACACCTGTCTGTCCTCCCTGACGCAAAAAAAAACATCACCACAGACCCCTCCCACACGACGATCCCTTCCTATCCATTAGAAAAGGAAAAAAAATACACTCATCCCAGTTCTTCTCCATGCGTCCCCATGACCCGGAGGATGCATGACAGATCTCTGGAGAACTAAACTGCCAGATCTCCCAACCTGTAAGCAGAAACTACCATCCTCTGATTCTGCACTTCTAATCTTGCATTGATACATCCATTACAACCACAATAGATATATCGGGAAAAAGTTCCATCAAAAAAGTTTAAACTTGCATCTAGCATGTTAGAAAAAATTCCATCTAGAAAGGTTTCATCTAACAGTTCCTTTAGCTAGCCCGAATCACACAATA
This sequence comes from Avena insularis, assembly GCA_023614405.1. Lineage (NCBI taxonomy): Eukaryota > Viridiplantae > Streptophyta > Magnoliopsida > Poales > Poaceae > Avena > Avena insularis. Next base: position 359,971,637 of record CM042685.1, read on the forward strand.
GGCTACATCATGGGGAAAAGTAACATGGAAAAAATTTTAGTCCGCTGCTTTCCCTCCTCCATGTAGCATCTTCCAACTGTTCTTTTGAGCATGTAACATCTAGCAAACAAATTTGTATCAGGTGAGAAGTAACATAGGAACCAGGGAAAAATAAGCAAAAGTAACAACTAGTAGGTTTCATCTCCAAACAAAATCTGGTGTCTTACATGTACCCGGAAGACGGAGTTTCATCAGGCAGAAAATGATGTGAAAAGCAGGGGGACAATACAAAGTAACAACTAGCAGGTTCCATCTCATACAGAATTTGGTGTTTTACATGTAACTCCTATCTATTTGTGACTCGGCCTTATGGCACATCTCCTAGACTCACATCTAAAAAGTGTTACACCTAGATAAAATCTCATCTAGGAAAAAATAGATGGAACTTCTATCTCAGACAAATAGGTAGGAAAATGACAGTGAAACAGTACCGCCCTCCTATCTCATCCCCCAATAATCACACTTGTAGAACTCCCATCTAAGTCACACATTCATAGTATTATCTTACACCTATCAAAAAGTATTACCTCTGATCCATAATAAGTGTCGTTGATTTACTGCAAAGTTGTACTACATCAGCGACACTTATATGGATTAGAGGGAGTATCCAGGATGTCACACAATTACGCAAAAGCATCATCTAGGACTCGATGTTGGACACATCTCCTAAACTCACATCTAAAAGGTTACACCCACTAGTAGAAAAAGGGTCTTCGGTTCGGTCCAGAGTCTAACACTAGTCCCGATTTATTACGGGCCGGGACTAGTATGAGCATTAGTCCTGATTCGTACCGTTTTTGGTGGCTAGGAGCCCGAGGAAACTCTAGTCCCGGGTCGTTTTGGTAAAGGAGTGCGGGCCGCGGTAGGAAAAATTAAAATGGCTATAACTTTTGCTATGATGTCGGAAAAAATATACAACCTATCAAAATGTGTGCAAAATAATTGTGAGTTCGATTTCAACTGCCTTAGGCCGTTTTGGATTATTTTAGATTTTTAAAATTCGAAAAGGAAAAAAAGTTATCTAAAAACTTAATTTTTTTTCAATTTTATTTATTCCATATTTGGATTCCTCATATTGTTCTGATAATTATGGATATATTATTTGTCAAATTTCAATTTACAGATTTAAAGATATTATTCATGCCATATTAAATGAATAAATGGCAAAAAAATGAATAAAATATTATTTTATTTATTTTTTACTTTCATTGGATTAAAATGTTATTATTACTTATTTATTGTTGTTTACTAAAATAGTTGTTTGTAATTTCGAAAAATAAAGATGTATGGCATATTGATATGGGCTAATAGGATTGATATGGTAGTGTTCACAACAAGATACAAATGGCTTCGCGCAAGGACATCCTGATGGAACAGAGAAGTTAAGTGTGCTGAGGCTGGAGTAGTGCTAAGATTAAATATACTTAGTGCTAAAAATGATCCAAGTGCGAGGATTACGAGTTAAACAATTCAAAAGTTCAAAAAAAAATTGAAAAAAAATTGAAAAAAAATCTTTAGTGTAGGGCCATATTACGACCCGGGACTAAAGGTCCTTCGTCCCCCCGCTGTAAAAACGGCCATGCGGTGGCCCTCTGGTTCCGGGTTGTAACAAACCGGGACAAGATATAGGGGCCTTTAGTCCCGATTTTGCAGTCCCGGGTGCAAAACCGGGACTAAAGGCCCTTACAAACCAAGACTATATGCCCTTTTTTCACTAGTGGCCTACAGATAATTCCATTTGCAAAATTATCGTTCTAGCTTGGGGTGTTAAGTTGGTTGTTAATCAGCGAAAGGACAACACATGAATTTCATCAGTCTACCATGGAAAAATCCATATAATTACTAGAGAAAACATACTACCTAAACAACCACCTTAGCCTATCTAATTACCGGAGAAAATTGCTAAACATTACATCTGCAAAAAATGACTTGGGGAAACCAACATTATCCGGTCAAAGCAAATGAGCATTTCCACATGAAAATCTAGCATGGATCAAACTCACCTCGTGTCGAACCATGCCTCAGTTGAACACCGTCTCCGATCTTAGGGGAGTCATCAGAACTGCCACTGAAATCCGCCGTAGAAAATCCAGTTTTGTGATGCACGACGAAAAACAAAAGGAGGGGGATGCAGTCCACACACATATATAACCAAAGAAATCGACGCACTAGTAAAACTACCATGCTACTAAAACTACCATCCCTACTAGATGTAGAAAATTCACCATGCAAACCTTTCTTACAGCACACAAAAAATCTACCATCCTACCAGTAGAAAGCTTTCACATGCATTTCTTACACCCCACCTAACCAACCATCCATGTTTGAGTACAAAATAATTCCCCATGCATACATTTTCTTACACCCATTGAATCTACCATCCCGTTGAGTAGAAATTCTAATCATAGCAAAAAGATTACACCCCACCAAAACTACTAACTACATCTTATCTACACAAAAATAGCATTGTGCTCTAATCAATGCAGTACACCCTGATCTGACAAACAACATATGTCCACCATAAAAAAAGTACCAGCGTGCGAGATCAACTCTACTGAAATCACAAAAATATATGGCACATATATAATGCGCAGCACCAAAAAGAGATGCATTAAAAGCAGAATTAGAAAAAATATATGTGAAATCCCCATCCATAACAAGATACTGAAGATATATGTAAAATTCCTATCCATAACAAGATATATGTGAAATCCCCATCCCCAAAGTGTTTACATCTTCAGAACTGCCAACTGCTATCTAAAAAAATGTATTGCACCAAATTTTTTTCAAAAAACTGCATATTGACCTTTCAGAACTGCCATCTAAAAATTTACGAAATCACATAAGAAATTTTTTTACACCCGTAGAACTCCCTTCTACAGGAAAGAAAAAGGGACTAATGGAAGTTCCCATTTCCACTTGTAATTCCACATGCATAAATTTCTCTTACAGAAACCTACCATCCAAGAAAAATGACAGAAACTCCCATCTAAAAGTTACACCTACGAAAGTACCAGCTAGAAATCATGTTACCAAACAATATTTTACACCTGCATAAACTCCCATCTTGGAAAAAGAGAAAAAACATACCACTAAAAATTACCATCCCTCCCCCGGATGTTTACACCTTTAGAACTACCATCCTACGAACATACTCCCATGTATATTCACAGAAAATCATTCTACATGTTACATTGAAAAAATTCCCCTCTAAGGTACTCTGCATGATTACATCTACGACCTCCCGTCTAAAAAAATCACCTAATAAAAATATCTAACACCTGTAGAGATCCCATATAAAAATAGAGAAAATAGAGATAGATGGAGTTTCTTCCATCACGCAGCGACAATGACGAGCTAAATAATACCGTTCCTCCACCCCCTCTGGATGTTTACACCTTCAGAACTACGGTCCTACTAACATACCCCCATGTATGTTCACACAGAATCATTGTACATGTTACACCTTAAACAAGTTAACCCCCCTCTAAGGTACTCTGCATGATTACATCTACGAACTCCCGTCTAAAAAATCACCTAAGAAAATATCCAACACTTGCATAACTCCCATCTGACAAAAAGAAAAATGGAGATATATGGAGTTCCAATTTCCCCATGTAATTCCACATGCATACATTATCTTACACCAACCCCCATGCCTCAGAAATAGTCTCCCATCCTACTAAAACGACCATTTAATGTTCCCATCATACTGAAACTACCATCTACTAGATCCGACGAGCTACACATGTTAATCTTGCACACGATCGAGATGAACTAATCTTGCACACGATCGGAGCGTGATGAAAGAAACGCTAGCTGGAAGAACAACTCTTCACCGCCGATGCACGATGGAAGAAGCTCTGGCCGGAAGAACATCTTAGAAAATCTAGCATGCACACTGAAAAAAGTGCGGAGTGGGGAATCAGATCCAGCACTGAAAGGCCAGTCCAATGTGACCACAAAATATCAAAAAATCCTTGCGCTCATAGAAAAAAAATCCGGCCTTACCTCAATTGAGCAAGCTCGACGGCGGAAACACAGAGACAACCGCTAGCAGAGCGGCGTGTGTTGGTCTGCACGAGCGGCAAGCGGCACGGGGATGTTGGACTACGCGAGCGACGAGCGGCGCGTCCTCAAATCTATTCTTCGTCGGCGAGGAATTGCCGGACCTTCTGCTCATCAGGAAATTTTTGGACACATTCGAATGGGGGCGGGGACGAGCAACGACGGTGTGTCTCGCCTCGACTACCGAATATTAAAACGATCAGTATCCCTGCTACGCGTACACAAAAGAAGCTACACGGGAGTTAAGCTGCGGGCCGAGGGATTGCTTTGCGCCGTTGGATCCGAATCGCGCGGCGCCAATCGCGTGACCTGGCTGTAGTCTAAAACCAGGTCAGTCAAGAGTTAGATTTCCCGTACTGGTAACGACTCCTAATCCCATGTCAATAAAGCTTGTTATCTCCACTCTCAAAAACGTGTAGCCATCATTACTTCTCGGTAGAACTACTACATGCGATTTGGTTAACAGTAAAGTGGCAAATGCTGGACTGTCAAAAAGAAGTGTCAAATGATAGAGATTTATCCAGGGACAAATGTCAGATGTCTAAATGAAAATTTAGGCTTATAGTTGATAAAACGTGAAAGAATTCACGACTTTATTCTGCATTATCACCAGCAAAATTGTCCTCATTAACATGTATGAAAAGCAACAAGAAATGCATTCCACATAAGAGGTACATTTTGCTGACAAACCTGAGTTGTCTGAGCTAAGCAACTTGGGACGCGGTCGGTAGGCTGCATTCCCCCTGGCAGGCCGGTTGGCTACAAATTCGGCCCATTTGGATGCCTATAGAACCCAGGTGTTGTGATCGGTGCAATTCCTAAAGCAGTCCAGAGGCAGGCACGGCACTACTCCAACTCGTACACGTCCCAAACTTTGTAACATGCCATGGTAGGGGCTCTTCCTATCTCGCTATAACACGTAACCGAACCCTCCAACAAGGGCATCATTCCCGGCATCAAAATCAATATGGTATCATGGTCAACAGGTCTTGAGTTTAAGACCCTGCTCACGCAGTATTAAAAAAATTGCGGACACCCGAATCCAGGTCCTAGGCCCGTGAAGGAAAAAAACCACCGACCTCGACGTGAGAATATAAATATGTTGCCTATCGTATTTTCATCAGTTCGGACTTTTGGAATAATTGGCTAGGGCAACAATTCAACATGGTATCAGGCCCCCTCCCTTCCCTCTCCTAGATGCCTCCACCACCGGTCTTCTCCACCGCCGCCGCCAGGCTCTCCATGATGATCTGCCTCTTAAAAAACACCAAACCATAGCCCTCCCTCTCCTCTACCAATTCCTGATCATATTGATCCCAAACAAACACCCACAAGCTATCCCCAATTTCTTTTACAAGGACGCCAATTTCGGCCACAAAACCCTAGATCGCATCTTCAGGACCCAAGACAACCCCATCTTCGTCCTCCACCACTGTGGGTGCTGTCGGCACCGCACCGGCAATGAAGCTCACCCGTGACAATTTTCTCTCCTGGCAGACTCAAGCACTGCCCACCCTCCGTGGTGCCCGTGTGATAGGCTTCCTTAAAGGTACCGACAAGGCTCCACCCGAGACAATCGAAGCTGAGGATGAGAAAATGAAGAAGATCATGGTGCCAAATCCTGCCTACGACGCGTGGATCACGCGTGATCAGCAGGTTGTCAGCTTCCTTGTGAACACCTTGTGTGAAGATGTTCTTTCCCATGTTTTTGGTCTCCACCATGCCGCAGATGTGTGGTCTGCTCTATTTTCTGTATACTCCTCGCAGTCCAAATCCAAGGTCTATAGTCTGCGTGGGGCTCTCACCAACACCAAGAAATTTGATCTCACCGATCAGCAGTAGATCACCAAGATGAAGGGGTTTGCTTCTAAGCTTGCTGCAGCCGGCAAGCCCATGGATAATGATGAGCTCAAGGACTACATCCTCAATGGATTAGATGGCTCCTTCAACCATCTAGTTTTGGCCATCAGCGCCGTTCCTTCGATGACTCTCTAGGACATGTGCTCTCAGCTCTTGGCTAGTGAAAACTGTGAAAACATGCTTCTCTCTTCTGGATAGGCCCCGGGTTCCTTTACATCCTCGGTGAATGCTGCCTCTCATAGCCCCTATGATGCTCCTGACCGTCCCCCGCCACCACCTCCACCCACACCATATAGCTATGCTCCACAGCAGCCATCCTACAATCCTTACCAGCCCCATACCAACCATATCAGCCACCATACAACCCCTATGAACCTCCTGCCATGCCATACCAACCACCACTACTACCCTTCCCAACCCCTCCACAACAATACATTCAACCAACACAACAGTTCTATCGCCCACCTCCACCTCCACCTCCACCTCCACCAGTGCACCCACCTCCTCAGCCGGCGTGTCAGGACAACAATCGCCCCAACAATCAGGGGCATTGCAAAGGGGGGCGCAAGGATCGTGGCCGTGTTTCCACGCCATGGCAGGAAAGAGTGATCTGTCAAATTTGCAAAAATCAGGGGCGTCACCGTCAAGCAACCCGCCGGATCCTAGAAGCAGGTAATCCTTGTTCTTCCTCTTGCCCTGCTAGTTTTCTTGCTGTTCTTGGCTCTTGCTAGTTTTGTTTTTGTTCTTACTGTTCTTGCTGTTCCTGCTAGTTTTCTTGCTATGTGAAATTAAAGCCTGTGTGAAATTAGATAGGTAAACCCTAGCACAGTACCAAATGAGGCTCCTACTATGTGAAATACACATTTATATTTTCTACTTTTGTTAATTGATTGTCTGAAATTGATGTCCATTAGGCAATAGTTGTAAAATTGTTGTGCTTGATGTCCCTATATAGTTTAGTGTGCACTTGTGTAGAGGAATGACACTAGATAAGGAACAAGTAGTCTTGCTAATTAAAAATATTTGTGTGCATCAAGTGTGTAGCTATATGTGGGCCCATCATAGATAGAAAGCATCACACATTAGGTAGGTAAACATGTAGGGCAGCTCTGTTTAGGAATTTTGGATTTTTGCCATAAATATAAGTGTTAATTTGATCACCTTTTCAAAAATTGTTGTTACAGTTTTTGGAATTTGTATTTGACATAGTGAGTGGTTTTTCTGTTTGTCAAATTTAGAAACATTCTTAGATAATTTTCTAAACATTTTAGGAGTAGTGCTAATTAATCTCTCAATGAGTGATTCTCTATTCTCTTGCCATTATCTGAAACATAACAGTAAAATAAAATAGGACAAATAATTTGAAGAGATTTGTTTTCATGTATACAGAACAAAGGCACGCATAATTAATATAGACTTCATTTCTGCTTTTTATTAGTTTTATGTTTTGAAAATAATCAACAGATCTTGCTGCCTGCAGTAATTAAATTCTAGGACTTGGTTTTTTATCACATTATCACAAGAAAATTTGTGGAAATTTGCTTGGTTATAGGTTTATTGATCTCTCTGCCTAGTACATTATTGTTGCCTCATTGAATTATACTTAGTTTAGCTATTTTAGCTTCACGGATTTTGTTAGTTATTATATACTCCCTCTGTTTCAAATTACTCCGCCGGCACGCTTATGTAGGTGGGCTATTACTCCCTCATTTTTCATTCAAAAAAATCCTGAGATTTTTGAAATAGATAGTATGAAATGTGTACTACGTATACCAAAAATCCAGAATTTTTTTTTGGATGAAAAATAAGAGAGTACTAGTCCACCTAGGTAAGCGTGCGCGCGGAGTAATTTGAAACAGAGGGAGTATATAGTGACTATATGTGTATATTGTTTGCTATTTTCTCATATATATGTTTTTGATTTGTACAGGAGTGGCTCTACCTCACAACCGATATCCAAGCGAACCAGGTAAAAAAACCACGCAGGTGATGGTCACGGGAAATCTACAAGGCCAAAAGCTAGGTATGTTGTGACCGCCATCGTTCCTGCCAACGAAGGTCCATTGAAGCCGGATGCCACAAGAAATAAGTTCAAGACTATTTGCGGGATCATAGCACGAGAACGAGTGTGCATCAACCTTCCCAGCTAGAAGAAAGTATCCAAGGATGACCGTGCTTTTATGATAAGGGAGATTCTCAAGTACTTCACCATCATAACTGATGATGACAGGAAGCGTGTTGAGGGGAATCTTTAATGAACTCTAACAAGGCCTGGAGGGCATGGAAGTCCAAGATCGTGACGGAGTATGTGGATCAAGATCTGACGCCCTTTTCAGTCTGTCCAAAGATTAAAGAAGAGGATTGGGCTGAGTTCAAAAAGGTGAAGACTTCCGCTGATTTGAAGGCCAAGAGTGAGGCAGCTAGATCCCTCGTCTTGACAAACAGCGACCCCCACAAAATGGGGACTGCTGAGTATGTTGGAATGGCCGACATATGGGAGAATCAGGATGCGGAGGCAAAGGCGGCCGGACACCCGCCACCATTTTCATAAATTAAAGATGAGAGGACAAGAAGATGGACCAGAGCTAGAAGTAAATCTTACAAAAGTGCGGGATTTGTGCCTGCTTTGGTTAGCCCAAATGACATTGCAGCCTATAACAAATTGGTAAGGCTTCATGATTCATTGTTTTTATGTATTGATTTCATAACAGAATTTTCACTTTAGTTGTTAATTGTTTTTTATATGTATGTAGAAGGATGCTGATGATAAGAAGAAAAAATGTGAGTTTCATGGAGATGTCCTCACAGAAGGTTTGGGAAACAAAGAGCACCCTGGTCGCATGAGGGGGGTATGTGCCTTAGCCCCATGGAAAATAGGTCGCAACTGGTCTTTGGAAGACAAGCGTGCGTGCAAAAGAGCTAGGCAAGCCCTTTTTGAAGAAACCATGCGGAAAAGGCTTAAGGAAGAAATAATAGTGGAGTTAACAGGAAAGGTACCACCACCGCCACCTCCACCGGTGATAGAGGATGCTCCCATTGCTGACCTACGTCGGAGTAGCTATGCCTCCACCGTCACCAGTACTGCTGATACGGCCGCATGTTATCCTTGAGATTGCATAACGGTAATTAAACCCATTGATCATATAAAGTTCAGATTATGCATTTTCATATGAAATCATAGTTGACATAATTTTGTTATATGTAGGTGGCCACCGTCTGCCAGCTTAGAGCAAGGAAAGTTGGGTCCGATGTATCCAAGACGGCTGCTTGGGGCCAAGTGTATCCCCCAAAGGAAGGGAAGACGATACACAACATCCCACTTGCCAACGGTTTTTCTAGGGTCAACATCGATGATGTCGTTGAGGGGTAAGGTGAGATCGAGCTGCCGATCCCTACCAATGAAGAGATGCCTAGGCTATTGCATTGCAGAGAACACAACGAAATTAGCTGGACCAAAAAAATAATGTTGATACCCTAGTGAAGGTAAAGAATAGCAATGAGGTTATAGTCACTTAGGAAATGCTGGAGCACAGGGTTGCTCATACTTATCCATGGAGGTGGGTTCGGAAGGCAAAAAATGTAGCAGCTAGAGATTTACGGATGGACTTTCCCAGTTCCACAAAAAATGAGGAAGCTTAATCGTCTGACTGATTCCCTCTAAAGAGAGCAAATATCATGGTCAACACTAAAACTGTGGGAAATAGCTCATGAAAACAGCCATAAAATGAAGAAATGCCAAGTTTTTAGTCATAACTCTCAAACATGTATCGGGTCTTATGGGCCATGCAAATCCACCTGGAACACCAAAACTGTGGACAATAGCTCATAAAATTGGCCACAAAATGCGAAAACGATGATTTTTTGGTCATGCCACTCAAACATGTATCGGGTCTTATGGGGCCGTGCAAATCGACCTGGAACACCAAAACTGTGGGAAATATCTCATGAAAACGGCCATAAAACGCGAAAAATCTGAGTTTTCTTTCATATCTCTCAAACATGTATCAGGTCTTATGGTACATCCAAATCGCCCTGGAACACCAAAAATATGGGCAATATCTCATGAAAACAGCCATATCAAATTAAAACGACGAGTTTTTGCTCATAACTCTCAAACATGTATCGGGTGTTACGAGTCATGCAAATGAACCTGGAACCCCAAAACTATGGGCAATAGCTCATGAGTTTTTGGTCATAACTCTAAACATGTATCGGGTCTTATGGGCCGTGCAAATCGACCTGGAACACCAAAACTGTGGACAATAGCTCATGAAAACGGCCATAAAACGCGAAAACGCCGTGTTTTTTTGTCATAACTCTCAAACTTGTATACGGTTTTATTGGCCATGCAAATCCCCATTCAATTTGAAAACTGTGGGCAATAGCTCAAGAAACGACCATAAAACATGAAAACACTGAGTTTTTGGTCATAACTCTCAAACATGCATCGGGTGTTACGAGCCGTGTAAATCACCCTAGAACCCCAAATCTGTGGGCAATAGCTCATGAAAACGTCCACAAAACGCGAAAATGATAATTTTTTGGTCATGGCTCTCAAACATGCAAATCGACCTGGAACACCAAAACTGTGGGCAATAGCTCATGAAAACGTCCATAAAACGGGAAAAATGATGAGTTGTTGGTCATATCTCTCAAACATGTACCGGGTCTTATGGGCCATTCAAATTGCCCTGGAACACCAAAACCACGGGCAATCTCTCATGAAAACGGCCATATAAAACTGAAATGGCGAGTTTTTGCTCATAACTCTCAAACATGTCTCGGGTGTTACGAGTCATGCAAATCACCATGGAACCCCAAAACCGTGGGCAATAGCTCATAAAAACGTCCATAAAACGAGAAAACGCCCAGTTTTTTTCATCTCTCAAACATGTATCTGGTCTTATGGGCCGTGCATATCTCCCTGGAACACCAAAACTGTTGGCATTGGCTCATGAAAACGGCCGCAAAACATGAAAACGTCGAGTTTTTTAACATAACTCTCAAACTTGTATCCGGTTTTATTGGCCATGCAAAACCCAAATTGAACCCTAAAACTGTGGGCAATATCTCATGAAACGGCCATGAAACGTCAAAACTCTGAGTTTTTGGTCATAACACTCAAACTCTCGAAAATGACCGTAAAACGCGAAAACACCTAGTTTTTGGTCATAACTCTCAAACATGTAGCATGTCTTCTGGGCCATGCAAATCGCACCGGGACCCCTAAACTATGGGCAATAGCTCATGAAAACATCCATAAAACGCGAAAACGACAAGTGTTTGGTCATATCTCTCAAACATGTATCGGGTATTATGGGCCATCCAAATCGCCGTGGAACACCAAAACTATGGGTAGTAGCTCCTGAAAAGAGTCATATAAAATTAAAACGATGAGTTTTTACTCATAACCCTCAAACGTGTAACGGGTGTTACGAGTCATGGAAATCACCCTGGGATCCCAAAACTGTGGGTAATAGCTCATGAAAACGTCTATAAAAGGCGAAAAACTCAGAGTTTTAGGTCATATCTCTCAAACATGTATCGGGTCCTATAGGCCTTGAAAATCGCCCTGGAACACCAAAACTGTGGGCAATTGCTCATGAAAACAACCATAAAACGCAAAAACGCAGAGTTTTTGGTCCTAACTCTCAAACATGTATCGGGTATTACGAGTCGTGTAAATCGTCTTAGAACCCCAAAACTATGGGCAATAGCTCATTAAAACGACCATAGAACGCGAAAACTCCTAGTTTTTGGTCATAACTCTCAAACATTTAACCTGTTTTACTAGCCATGCAAATCCCAATAGAACCCCAAAACAGTGGGCAATAGCTCATGAAAATGGCCACAAAACGTGAAAACAACGAGTTTTTGGTCATGCCACTCAAACATGTATCGGGTCTTATGGGACATGGAAAGCGCCCTAGAACCCCAAAACTGTGGGCAATCACTCATGAAATCGTCCATAAAATGCGAAAATTGACAAGTTTTTGGTGATATCTCTCACACATGTATCGGGTCTTATGGGCCATCCAAATATCCCTGGAACACCAAAACTATGGGCAGTAGCCCATGAAAACGGCCATATAAAATTAAAACGACGAGTTTTTGCTCATAACTCTGAAACACGTACCGGGTGTTACGAGTCATGCAAATCAACCTGGAACTCCAAAACTATGGGCAATAGCTCATGAAAACATCCATAAAAGGCGAAAACGCCGAGTTTTTGTTCATATCTCTCATACATGTATCGGGTCTTATGGGCCCTACAAATCGCCCTGGAATAACAAAACTGTGGGCAATTGCTCAAGAAAACAACCATAAACGCGAAACCACCGAGTTTTTGGTCATAACTCTAAACATGTATCGGGTCTTATGGGCCATACAAATCGACCTAGAACACCAAAACTATGGGCAATAGCTCATGAAAATGGCCATAAAACGCGAAAACGCCGTGATTTTTTGTCATAACTCTCAAACTTGCATACAGTTTTACTTGTCATGCAAATCCCCATCGAACCCGTAAACTGTGGGCAATAGCTCAAGAAAACGAGCATAAAACGTGAAAATTCGGAGTTTTTTGTCATAACTCTCAAACATGCATCGGGTGTTACGAGTCGTGTCAATCTCCCTAGAATCCCAAATATGTGGGCAATAGCTCATGAAAACGGCCACAAAACACGAAAACGATGAGTTTTTGGTCATGCCTCTTAAACATGTATCGGGTCATGTGGGCCGTGCAAATCGACCTGGAACACCAAAACTATGGGAAATAGCTCACGAAAACGTCCATAAAACACGAAAACATGTATCAGGTCTCTTATGGGTCGTGCAAATCGACCTAGAACACCAAAACTGTTGGCAATAGCTCATTAAAACGGCCATAAAACACGAAAAAGCTAAGTTTCTGGTCATAACTCTCAAACCTGTATCATGCCATACGGGCCATGCAAATCGCTCTAGAACCCAAAAACTATGGGCAATAGCTCATGAAAACGTCCATAAAACACGAAAAACGATCATAAAACGTAAAAACGCCTAGTTTTTGTCATAAATCTTAAACATCTACTCGGTTTTACTATCCATGCATATCCCAATTGAACCTCAAAATTGTGGGCAATCGCTCAAGATAACGTCCATAAAACGCGAAAATACAGAGTTTTTTGTCATATCTCTTAAACATTTATCGGGTCTTATGGGCCATACAAATCACCCTACAAACCAAAAACTATGGGCAATAGCCCATGATAACGTCCATAAAACGTGAAAACACTGAGTTTTTGGTCATATTTATCAAACATGTAAAGGGTCTTATGGGTTGTGCAAATCGCCCTGGAACACCAAAACTATGGGCAATAGCTCATGAAAACAGCCATAAAACATGAAAACCTCGAGTTTTTGTTCATAACTCTCAAACATGTATCAAGTGTTACTAGTCATGTAAATCGCCCTGGAACCCCAAATCTATGGGCAATAGCAGATCAAAACGGCCATAAAATGCGAAAAACAACGATTTTTTGGTCATATCTCTCAAACATGTATCAGGTTTATGGGCCATCCAAATCTCCTTCGAACACCAAAACTACGAGCAGTAGCTCATGTAAACGGCCATATAAAATTAAAACGATGAGTTTTTGCTCAGAACTCTGAAACATATATCGGGTGTTACGAGTCATGCAAATCACCCTAGAACCCCAAAACTATGGGCAATAGCGAATGAAAACGTCCATCAAACGCGAAAAAGCCGAGTTTTTGGTCATAACTCTCAAACATGTATCGTGTCTTATGGGCCATGCAAATCTCCCTGGTACACCAAAACTATGGGCAATAGCTCATGAAACTGTCCATAAAACGCGAGAAACAACGAGTTTTTGGTCATATCTCTCAAACATGTATCGGGTCTTATGGGCCAACCAAATCGCCCTGAAACACCAAAACATAGGGCAGTAGCTCATGAAAACGGCGATATAAAATTAAAACAACGAGTTTTTGCTCATAACTCTCAAACGTGTATCGGGAGTTATGAGTCATGCAAGTCACCCTAGAACCCCAAAACTATGGGAAATAGCTCATGAAAACGCCCATAAAAGGCGAAAATGCCATGGTTTTGGTCATATATCTAAGACAAGTATCAGTTCTTATTGGCCCTGCAAATCGCGCTGGAACACCAAAACTGTGGGCAATTGCTCATGAAAACGGCCATAAAACGCGAAAAAGTCGAGTTTTTGGTCATAACTCTGAAACATGTATCGGGTCTTATGGACCATGCAAATCTACCTGGAGCACCAAAACTGTGGGCAATATCTCATGAAAATGGCCATAAAACGCGAAAACGCCAAGGTTTTGGTCATAACTCTCAAACATGAATTATGTCTTACGGGCCATGCAAATCGCCCTGTAACCTCAAAACTCTAGGCAATAGCTCATGAAGCGGCCATAAAACGTGAAACTCTGAGTTTTTGCTCATAACTCTCAAACATGCATTGGGTGTTACGAGTCGTGTAAATGGCCATAGAACCCCAAAACTATGGGAACTAACTCACGAAAACGACCATAAAACGAGAAAAAGGCATGTTTTTGGTCATAACTCTCAAACATCTACCAGTTTTACTAGCCATGCAAATCCCAATTGAACACCAAAAATGTGGGCAATACCTCATGAAAATGGCCACAAAACGCGAAAACGATGATTTTTTGGTCATTTCACTCCAACATGTATCGTGTCTTATGGGTCATGCAAATCTACCTGGAACACCAAAACTGTGGGCAGTAGATCATGAAAACGGCCATAAAACGCGAAAAAGCCAAGTTTTTGGTCATAACTCCGAAACATGTATCATGTCTTATGGGCCATGCAAATCTCTCTAGAACCCCAAAACTGTGGGCAATAGCTCATTAAAATTACAATAAAACGCGAAAAACGACCATAAAACGTGAAAACGCCTAGTTTTTGGCCATAACTATCAAACATCTATCCGGTTTTACTAGCCATGCAAATCCCAGTTGAACCCCAAAACTATGGGCAATAGCTCATGAAAATGGCCACAAAACGCGCTATCGACGAGTTTTGGTTCATGCCACTCAAACATGTATCGGGTCTTATGGGCCATGCAAATCACCCTAGAACCCCAAAACTGTGGGCAATAGCTCATGATAACGTCCACAAAACGCGAAAACACCGAGTTTTGGGTAATATCTCTCAAACATGTATCGGGTCTTATGGGCCGTGCGAATCGGCCTGGAACACCAAAACTATTGACAATACCTCATGAAAACTACCATAAAACACGAAAACGTCGAGTTTTTGGTCATATCTCTCAAACATGTATCGGGTGTTACGAGTCGTGTAAATCGCCCTAGAATCCCAAATCTGTAGTCAATAGCTCGTAAAAACGGCCACAAAACGCGAAAACGATGAGTTTTTGTCATGACTTTATTACATGTATCGGGCCTTATGGGCTGTGCAAATCAATTTAGAACACCAAATTTGTGGGCAATAGCTCATGAAAACGTCCATAAAACGCGAAAAAGGCGAGTTTTTGGTCATAACTCTTAAACATGTATCATGTCTTATGGGCCATGCAAATCGCTCTGGAACCCCAAAACTATGGGCAATAGCTCATGAGAACGTTCATAAAATGTGAAAAACGACGAGTTTTTGGTCATATCTCTCAAACATGTATCAGGTCTTATGGGCCATCCAAATCGCCCTGGAACACCAATTTTGTGGCTAATAGGTCATGAAAATGGCCATAAAACGCGAAAACACCGAGTTTTTGCTCAAAACTCTCAAACATGTATTATGTCTTACGGGCCATACAAATTGCCGTGGATCCCCAAAACTACGGGCAATAGCTCATGAAACGGCCATAAAACGCGAAAACTTCGAGTTTTTGGTCATAACTCCCAAACATGCATCGGGTGTTACGAGTCATGTAAATCGCCCTAGAACCCCAAAACGATGGGAAATAGCTCACGAAAACGACCATAAAACGCGAAAACACCGAGTTTTTGGTCAAAACTCTCAAACATGTATTGGGTGTTATGAGTCATGTAAAACTACCATAAAACACGAAAACGCCTAAGTTTTGATCATAACTCTCAAATATCTATCCTGTTTTACTAGCCATGCAAATCCCAAGTGAACCCTAAAATTGTGGGCAATAGCTCATGAAAATGGCCAAAAAACGCGAAAATGATGAGTTTTTGGTCATGCCACTCAAACATGTATCTGGTCTTATGGGTCATGCAAATCAACCTGGAACACCAAAACTTTGGGCAATAACTCATGAAAAAGGTCACAAAAAGCGAAAAAGTCGAGTTTTTGGTCATAACTCTCAAACATGTATTATGTCATACGGGCCATGCAAATCCCTCTGGAACCCCAAAACGGTGGGCAATAGCTCGTGAAAACGTCCACAAAATGCGGAAAATGACGAGTTTTTGGTCATATCTCTCAAACACAACGGGTCCAATACATGGCTTAAAGGTTACAACTCACTCTTTTACATAAGATCCATAGAACACTCTAGGTTAAAGAGAGAGAAAGAACTTCTTACGGAGAAGAATCAAAGATAAACAACGCAAGAACGATTATACTATTAAGTCTAATATTCAGACTAACAGGTTGGCATTGCTGCTATTGCAACACACTACAGAAATATGTTCTTTGGCTAGAGATAATATTCCTATCTAATCAGTAACTTTCGTGTTCACTTGGGTTGAGGTATATGTTGACTTCCTTGTCTTCATTGAAGAGCTTTAGCTGGTGTTGATAAGTCCTGGAGCATATCTTGGTGTAGACATTGTTTTAATGGCTTCAGAATCTAGCAAGGGTTAAGAAGATACTTTTAGTACGAGCGTACTCAGCAAATTCACTAGAAAAGGAGTGTTTGATGCACTATATCTACAACCACATACCGTAGGTCGTAGGCAATGCAAGTGTTCATAAACATTTCTTTTAATGTTGCTTTTATTCTGAAAAGCTATGTCCCTCAGCCTTCACGGGTTTACCAGAACTTTCATGGAGTTCCTTTCCCGCCGTGTTCGCAGCTCCTTCCCGAAACAGGGAGTAACAAGTTACAGTTCTTACACTCTGCAAAGGTGCGTTACTTTACCCATGAGATATCAACTCTTTGTTGCACAACCGGGCAGCTTATTCCCGTCCACAATTCCATGATGTGGGGCCAAGAAGATGATCCAAGCCAATCACTGCCCCCTTCATGACCTCACATGCCTCCTTGGTGTACACCATGCCCACATAAAGAATTACGGCAATGGTTTGTACAAACCGTTAGATGTCAGAACTATCATGGGACGATGAGGGTTCCCACCGATATGCTGTATATCCTCTACGAATTACCAATTAATATGCATGCTACGAGGATAACATCCATGACCTGCACATCAGGCTTCATGCGAGAGGAAGAAAATACAGTTGACTTCTCCGTACCATTCCAAATCTCATGGTAAACACATAATATACGGCGCAAGAATCACTGGCGACATTGGTTGTTAAGTCCTATGTGATATAGTTCTGAATAGTGGTATTCCAACTGTCAGATTTAATAGATTAACTGATCAACCTGGATTAGTAACCAATATTTCACATTATTATCAAAAATAGTGTTTTAAGACCCTTTTCAAATGCAGGTGACAACAACACTGGATTTGTAAAATACTTTACAGAAAATAAACAAAGGACATGAGCAAGTGTTAACTTGCCTTTTGTGATTGCAAGATTATGCACTCGCGGTCTTCGAGTCAATATAAGATCCAAAATCTGAAATGAGCATCATTGGTCTGGTAAGGACAAATGTTTAAAGAAGCAATATGCTTTTATGCATATGTAATGTGATGCATGCTCTAAGCGCAAATCCCGGGGATAATGTTGTTTTAGGGTTTGGATTCCGAAAACGGTTACTTTGGAATGTGTGGTTCTTTTGGATAAGTTTTACATTTGTTCTTCTATTAGGGTTTATTAGTGGTTGTGAACAACACATATGTAGTAGTAAAATATATATACCTAAGACATACTAGTCAAGATTGCTTATACAAGATTTCTTGTTTGAAGTGGCAAAAAGAATAACCTTCGAAGAAAAGGTTTCTCTTCTAAGGTCTAAACAAGCTTTGTGGTTAGTTAGTGGTGGTTGATGTTATTGGTTTGCCCAAATGGTTTGGCTTGACTTGCTTTATAACTTAATTACTTCAGACCAAAGTTAACTATAAAACATATAATAATGTTTATAGTGTTGTATTAAGATTCTGTAGACTAAAGTTAACTTTAAAATATAGATAGTTTTGTAAGCATAATGCTTATGATATTCGTACTTTGTGTATCTGGAATGTTTTCTTAAAGTTATTTAAGAATGGTTATTCTTTTATTGGGTGTAATGGTTTCTTGATTCTATAATAGAGTAATATCAATTATCTTTTCTAGTTAAGTGAGTATAGTTTATAAACCATGGTAGATTGTTACTTAACTATTCTTCATCTTTTAATAGTGTTGTGGTAGTTTTCTTAATTTGATGGTAATATAGATAGAAAAGGTTTGGTGTATTCATAAGTTATTCTTGAAGGTTTTATTATAGATGGGAATCTTTTTAGAATAAAATCTTCACTTAGGGTTGATGATAAGTTAATAAAAAGTTACTTATAATGTTTTAAATCATTTAAGCTTTATTTTATTAATATTTAAGGCTAATACTATTTATTAAACTTAATTTACTCATTTTAAGATTATTAATAAATTTTATTTATCTTTATATGAATTATTAATGAAGTAAATAAGTTTAAACTTGAGGTATTAAAATATTTGAATTTTTATTTAACTCAAAAGCAGAATATTAGATTTTTAACGTGTATATATTTTTTTGTGATCACCTTGGTATATCACACTTATTTTTGTGATTTATAAATAATAAGATATGACTTTTATAATTCTTATTACTTCATAATTACTTAATAAATAATAAATATTTAATTAAGTGAAATAACAATACAAGATTATAGTTTAAATTAAAATTCTTATTTTTCTAAGAGTTTTGTTATTTTATTTATATTATTATCATTTATCATTATAAAAATATGAATTATCAAAGTCTTATTACTTATAAAACCTTTATTAAATATTATTTATTTAAATAGTCATCATAATAATATTTGATAATAGTTTTAAGTTGTAGATTTTATTTTTCTGAAAATTTTCATATATTACACATATTTTTCTGCATTATAAATCAAAAGTTATTAATTAAACAAGATTTAACCATTTATTAAATTTCTAGAATATTATTAATTGAATTATAACATTTTATTTAACCCACAACAGATTATACCTATTTACACCGTACCCAGAGCTAGCCTCAGTCATTGTCCCACGTGCCAGGGTTCACCTCATCTCACTGGTTAAAGAAATACATTTGTTACTAACCCAGTCTTTACCACCTATCAATGACATATGGGCCCTAGGCCATGTCATCAGCCACGTGAGCAAAGACCAGTCAAACTATCTGACGTGGTGCGATCATGACGTAATGATGGCGTCAGCGTCATCACCGCTGCCAGAGGTTGGTCGCCGGCGACGATCTACTACACCCCAGTAAGCGAAATAGATCTAGTTCGAATCAACGAACCTACTGAACCTAATAGTGGCAGCACCGCTCGGAAATAGTTATCGGAGCTTTAGCTCCGATGAGATCCGACGGTGGCCGATGATGACGCATGATGAAACAGCGATTTACAACAAGATCCGGCGAGTGAATGTTACTGGGAAGTTCAGGAACTCACCCTGATAATGATTGAGTTGTCGGCGAGGACAGGCGCGGTCAGAAACGAGCTTCCCGACGAACTACTGCGAAGGGAAACGACCAAATTCACTCGCTCTAGTGCTCCCCTTGATGCAAGCTTCTACCCAGAGGATCTACGGAGGAAGGCGCTTCTCCATGACGGCTCGGAAGGGTGTGGGGAGACGTGGTTCGACGGCGAGAGGTAGCTCCGGTGAGCTAGGGTTTTGGTCTCGTCCGTATTTGAGAGGATAAGGACGAATTGGAGATAAGGATTGAGGCAGGGCGTCGCGGTGGCCTTCTTATCCCCCTCTGGCGGCATTGGCATGAGTATCTTGGCGCCAGCGGCGATGGCGGCATCGGGCGGGCGAGCTCCCCATTGTTGCACAATGTCGCGTGACGGTGACGACGATGACCGTTTTTGCGGATAACCCCCTAACGATTTATTTAGCTCAACCCACGGCCCTCTCCTGACCCCACTTGTCAGTCACAGATGGAAAAGGACTGGGCTGGTTACTGGGCTGTTATGGGCCACACATAGGCGTCATATAGGTGTAGGGTGTTGGGCTGCAGCCAGGTTTGGTTTTTATTTGTTTTATCCTTTTTCTATTTTCTGTTTTCTTATTCAGATTTGAATTTGATTTATATAATTTGAACTTTTCTTTGCAGGATTGCTTTGCTGGACTATTTCAATAACACTAAAACATAGTTAGTATTATTTATGAATTTATTTATTATATATATATATATATCTTATTATATTCCTTTTATTTTCTTAATATATGAACCCGTTTTATTATTTTGTAAAAGCTCTTCTTATTATTTTATTTTCCATCTTTAGTTCTGGATGTCCTGAATGATATATTCTTATTTGCTTATCAACTTAACTTTAGTTGGCTGATATTTGGAATAGAAATTTTTATATGTGTAATGATCCTATATCATTAGTTAATGCATGAAATATAAAAGTCATTGATATATTCATTACTACCTCCATTGAGTTGGAACATGGAAAAGTATATATTCTATTGTAATAAACAAAGAGGTTTAAGGTTTTGTACTATGCATAGCTACCCTAAGGTTTAAGGTCTTTAATATTTTTAGTCTCCTTTATGGATATGGTTAAAGATTCAATGGCTAAACATATTGTTTTCTGTTTGGGATACTTGATAACCTCACCTCTAGTACTAGAAAGTTATATCTAGAATGTTTTATGGAAAAGAATTGATAAATATATACTTAAGAACATATAGTTATGATGGTTGAAATTAATAGAGATGTACTGATGTGATTTGCTATAGGAGATATTTGTACAAAGTGTTATAGACATCAGATGATGGATCAATAATATGATATGGATATTATGTTTAATTTGAGATTTAAGTTTGATTGCTTACCAAGATTTAATAGGAAGATTATTTATAACATACAATTATGTTTCACAATCTTGGATCTCTAATTAAGGAATTCCTTTCCTAGATATAATACTTCTTTCTATCCATCATCATGATTAACATGATGAGCTTTACTCATTTAAATCTTCTTATGCATATCTCCTTTCTAAACTCACGGATGAATCCAATGAGTTTAATACTAAAAGATTTCATAACTTCTTCATATCCATGCTTGATTATCTTCTAAGATGAATAACACTACTTCTAAACTCTATGCTATACTAGCTTTAATTAAATAATATCAGCCTATATTTACTTAACTCTCATGACTTACACTTCAATCCCTGAATTACATTTATGTGGTTTGCAAAGACTACTCTAGGATCACTTATCTCTACTAAGGTTCCAATCATGTTCTACCCACCAGTATTACTTATACTAAATATAAGCATTCAATATTGGTGGCCAAAGCATTACCATTATAATACTATAATCATTTATTATTGAAGTTCTTAGTTTTCTAAGCAGGGCCATTATGAATACAACCTTGTAGTTGTATTGAAATTATCTTCTGCTTAGCTCTATTTGGATTAAGAGATATAATTCATTAACTATACCTACTTGATCCAATAGGACTATTCCTGGTAACTATTTTCAGACTTCATCCTTGTAATATTATTTTCTATCAAGGAGGGATTTAACTCCATCAACTATATTTTAGCTTGGATTCTTTTTAATCATTATTATCAAACAATTGACATCTGAAACTGGCATCACTGTTCACCTTTTATTAGTTGTTTCTCTGTAGACCCTTATTTGTAAGCTGTGTAATGCTCAAGATCTTGATAGTTTGAGAATGGATGATCCAATAGTTGTTTTCTCAATATTAATGATCAACAGACATGGAAATATAGCTCAACAGAGATGATAAGGATTGATATGGAATTAAAGATATATGGTGAATTATCTAAGCTTAGTTCCTTTCCTACTCCATAAGAAGTAGGGTTAGGTATCACCATGATACTCATGGTATATGCAGATGAGATTAAGATATAGTGGTTACATTCTTATTATTTGTGTTATATCCTTAACTTGGTACTTATGAGCGATTATAATGAATACTATAATATGATCACCTAATAATCAAATATATTCCACATTGTATTAAGGTTTAACTTATAGTACATTTGATCTACCCTTAGATCAAATCTTTCTTGCCTAAAATGAGATTTTAACAAAGGTCTTATTGAAACTTATCACAGTCAACTTGATGATCTACTTCCATTCCATCAAGCTAAGAGAAGCTTCAATCACTTTGACAAGTTTTGTTTAAAAGCGCGAAAATTATTCGGATTTTCTATGCATGAATGCAATGCACACATCTGGGTTCAGCTTATTTCTAGGCTCTAATGCTGGGATGTTACGGATTGTCCCCCTTAAAATAAACTTCATCCTCGAAGTTCGCAAACTCTCACGTTTCGGAGTAAGGAATTGTTTTGTAGTGGTTGCTACATTCTCCCCTTCATGATGACCTGAAATGGAATTAATTGGAGTATTCCATAACCTGATTAGATATTCTAATCCAATTCTTTTTATCTAAACATCAAACTTTATTACTATTTTAAGTATAGTTTAGAGGTCTCTTACTAAAACAAATTTTATATTTCTATATACCCGTGTTAGTAGTCAAAAGACTACCCTTCTATTCTTGTCATAGTATAGTTGATACTAGTATTCCTTCCCAGATTGGATTTGAACTCATTTAGTCCATACCCATTGGAATTCTTATTCTCTTCCTATGTCCAATTGGAAGTTCTTTATTATTTCTTAAGATTACTTAAGAGTTGTTTCTTTTTGGATTGGTCAGTTAAATGTATCCTTTATCACCTTCAAGTTTAGACCTTCTCATGATTTTTTTACTAATTTCCATTATTACCTATAGTACTTTCTCAACTTTCATTTATAAGGTTTGCTCTCCCCCTTAGGGTTTACTAATAGTCTTTAATTTGTCTATATAATATTTATGGGCTTTATAACTAGAATGTTGGTCTCTATTCAGTTCATACTTTACCTAATTAAGGTCCGATGAAAGATTGTACGGTGTATCCACACAATTTGGATCTTCGAAGCAAATATTTCAGCACTATTTATCGTACTCACTATTGGATATTTTTACTGGGATAAATCTAACTTTGAGAAGCCTCTTGAGAGACGATCACCTTAAAAAATTTATGCAACCCTCTTGAGAGACGATCACCTAATTAAGCCTCTTGAGGTTTTACTTAATCTTAAGCCAAATTTAATGCTCTTTATGCAACCCTTATGATAATTTGATAACTATGTCAACCAAATAACAGCTGCGGACATAATACCGAATGCGGATTAGAATGCCGGCAAGGGATTAGGTACCCAAGGCGGAACATTCTGAGTGGTAGGTATTATCTTAC
Organism: Avena insularis; assembly: GCA_023614405.1. Lineage (NCBI taxonomy): Eukaryota > Viridiplantae > Streptophyta > Magnoliopsida > Poales > Poaceae > Avena > Avena insularis. Next base: position 359,995,232 of record CM042685.1, read on the forward strand.
AGTTTCCGACCTACGAGTTACATTCTATCTGAATTGTCAGCGCTTGAATACCCTTTTTGGTTCTAAGGCATCTTCTTGGTACTTTTTCATGATACTTCCATGAACTTGATACAACTCTCCATTAACTTCTTAGCATTTTACGTACTTTGAATGTACTTTCAATTTATCATATATTTTTGCTCCTCACATCTTCTACATCAATCTTTCTTCCTGAGCTAGCCAAAATTGTGACTTATGTTCTATCTATGCTCCAAATGGGATTAGTACCCCTTCTATCATGCTACATCCTTCAAGTTAATCTTCCGTATGATCTTTGAAACTCGTCACTCCCTTACACGAATTCCCTTTTCTATCTAGGTCTATAACATCAAGTAATAACTGGGTGTTACATCATGCATTTGTAAACCGAATTAAACTTCATGTACAGATCTAGTCAATCAAGAAGAATCAAAAAGATCCAAAAGTCGATAAACAACAAAGCATATACCCTGTATTATACATAGGTTTTAAATAATTTACAATTGTACCAGGTGTTCCAACGGTTTGCTCCAAACCTCTTTATACAACTATCTTACAAGAACCTCTTGTTCTTGTGGATATATCCCCACTTATTTCGGCAAACCCTTCAAACTACAATACGCATTACCCTCTATATACATTATTCAAGCCCTCATTCCTTGGGATGTTGTTTCTCTCTCACTTTCTTCTTCCTCTAGTGCTTCCTGGAGTTCCGTCCATGATGACGTGAAGTCCTACGACTGCCTTTTCGAGCATAGGAGCATCCAGGAGGTGCGTATTCTTGATTAGAAGTACCGAGACTGATATTAGTAATTGAAAAATGACTAGAGTTGGCGTAATCTTCCACTGAATAATCTGGGTTTTCTGGCAACGCTTCCTCATAGTAAGTTGGTTCCTTAGCTTTTTCTTGGATCCAGTCATATATATTGGTGTAGTAGCTATCGGAATACTCTTCTAAGTTGATTGGATTCGTATTACCCCCATATGGTCCATAAGGCTCTCTATGGTTATAATTGGTCTCTTCTTCAATATCTGTATCACAAGGTATAGGATTTCCTATGGTTCTACCTTGAGATTCTATTTCCCATCCATATTTTTTAGGCTCAGGTTTATTTGGAATAACTTTATTCCATTCCTGTTGTTCGGAGTTATATTTGGTCCATAGGTCTTCAGGTGGCTTGAAGTCATTTTGGTAATAGGCATTATTTTCTGAGTTTGGGTCATCAAACTCAGTTTCCTCAAACACTTCTCCTGAAGGTATGTATTTGGGATGCCTAGCTTCTTTTTCTAGCTTCTTCCCACGAGCCATTGCTTTATCAGGATCAGTAAAATCCTCAATGACCGTATCCAGCTCCTAAACTAAGACTTGGTGAGTGTTATGATAAGTGTTTAGCAAAGACCGATAGCGATCCATATACTCTACAGATAGAGTTGGTTCATCTTGGACTAGGGTAGAGTGATCTAACTCATGCTCTAAGTTTGAGGTTTCATGTGGTATAATGGTGTGAGTACTACCTTCTAGAGCTTGGTGTTTTGTTCTCGGATCATGGTTATGGCTGCTGCTACGGCAATCTGATATGCAAATGCCATGCACCTTGCCTCTCCTGATGGCATTTCTCCCTTAAGTCCTAACTTCTTGGGTAACATGATCATGACACGGTATTTAGCTAATACCTGCCCATCATAATAAGTGTAAATCTTGACCAGAACTCTTGATTCACATTCCAGGTTCCATAGAAGTTTTCGGAGTTTATCTGTCCAATCCACTCCGTAGTCATCCAACGTCCTGTTCAACACTTGAACATTCCGGGATGGATACCGAGGTGCCATGTGGAACTATAGATAAGAAATTATCATCAGTCACATAGAGTTAAAACTCTTGGGTAATGATCGGAATTGCAATCATATAAAAGAGTTATCGCACTAGTAACATAACAGGATTATTCTCAAGTGAATATCCCTCATATCAATAGAGAACTCTGTATTATTGCTAGGTGTGTCCTACAGGTTCTACCCACTTACTAGGTTTCCAACCTAAGGTCAAAGCATATGCTCTGATACCAACTGCGGTGACCCAGCATACCACTGCATGATGTAGTATACTATAGTCATTGACATAACACCAATGAAACACCATTCACTAGTATTACATCCCTCAGAATTGCACAACAGAAACATAGCGGGTCCAATACATGGCTTAAAGGTTACAACTCACTCTTTTACATAAGATCCAGAGAACACTCTAGGTTAAAGAGAGAGAAAGAACTTCTTACGGAGAAGAATCAAAGATAAACAACGCAAGAACGATTATACTATTAAGTCTAATATTCAGACTAACAGGTTGACATTGCTGCTATTGCAACGCACTACAGAAATAGGTTCTTTGGCTAGAGATAATATTCCTATCTAATCAGTAACTTTCGTGTTCACTTGGGTTGAGGTATATGTTGACTTCCTTGTCTTCATTGAAGAGGTTTAGCTGGTATTGATAAGTCCTCGAGCATATCTTGGTGTAGACATTGTTTTAATGGCTTCAGAATCTAGGAAGGGTTAAGAAGATACTTTGAGTACGAGCGTACTCAGCAAATTCACTAGAAAAGGAGTGTTTGATGCACTATATCTACATCCACAGACCATAGGTCGTAGGCAATGCAAGTTTTCATAAACATTTCTCTAAAGGTTGCTTTTATTCTGAAAATCTATGTCCCTCAGCCTTCACGGGTTTACCAGAACTTTCATGGAGTTCCTTTCCCGCCGCGTTCGCAGCTCCTTCCCAGAACAGTGAGTAACAAGTTATAGTTCTTACACTCTGCAGAGGTGCGTTACTTTACCCATGAGAGATCAACTCTTTGTTGCACAACCGGGCAGCTTATTCCTGTCCACAATTCCTTGATGTGGGGCCCAAAAGATGATCCAAGCCAATCACTGCCCCCTTCGCGACCTCGCATGCCTCCTTGGTGTACACCATGCCCACATAAAGCATTACGGCAATGGTTTGTACAAACCGTTAGATGTCAGAACTATTGTGGGACGATGAGGGTTCCCACCCATATGCTACATATCCTCTACGAATTACCAATTAATATGCACGCTACGAGGATAACAGCCATGACCTGCACATCCAGCTTCATGCGAGAGGAAGAAGATATAGCTGACTTCTCCGTCCCATTCCAAATCTCATGGTCAACGCGTAATATACGGCGCAATAATCACTGGCGACATTGGTTGTTAAGTCCTATGTGATATAGTTCTGAACAGTGATATTCCAACTGTCAGATTTAATAGATTAACTGATCACCCTGGATCAGTAACCAATAGTTCACATTATTATCAAAAATAGTGTTTTAAGACCCTTTTCAAATGCAGGTGATAAAAACACTGGATTTGTAAAATACTTTACAGAAAATAAACAAAGGACATGAGAAAGTGTGAACTTGCCTTTTGTGATTGCAAGATTATGCACTCACGGTCTTCGAGTCAGTATAAGATCCAAAATCTGAAATCAGCATCATTGGTCCGGTAAGGACTAATGTTTAAAGAAGCAATATGATTTTATGCATAAGTAATGTGATGCACGCTCTAAGCGCAAATCCCGGGGATAACGTTGTTTTAGGGTTTGGATTCTGAAAACGGTTACTTTGGAATGTGTGGTTCTTTTGGATAAGTTTTACATTTATGCTTCTATTAGGGTTTATTAGTGGTTGTGAACAACACATATGTAGTAGTAAAATATATATACCTAGGACATACTAGTCAAGATTGCTTATACAAGATTTCTTGTTTGAAGTGGCAAAAAGAATAACCTTCGAAGAAAAGGTTTCTCTTCTAAGGTCTAAACAAGCTTTGTGGTTAGTTAGTGGTGGTTGATGTTATTGGTTTGCCCAAATGGTTTGGGTTGATTTGCTTTATAACTTAATTACTTCAGACCAAAGTTAACTATAAAACATACAATAATGTTTATAGTGTTGTATTAAGATTCTGTAGACTAAAGTTAACTTTAAAATATAGATAGTTTTGTAAGTATAATGCTTATGATATTCGTACTTTCTGTATCTGGAATGTTTTCTTAAAGTTATTTAAGAATGAGCTTCCCAACAAGGATTCCGACGAACTGCTGCGAAGGGAAACGACCAAATTCACTCGCTCCAATGCTCCCCTTGATGCAATCTTGTACCTAGAGGATCTACGGAGGAAGGCGCTTCTCCATGACGGCTCAGAAGGGTGTGGGGAGACGTGGTTCGACAACAGAGGTGGCTCCGGTGAGCTAGGGTTTCGGTCTCGTTCGTATCTGAGAGGATAAGGAGGAATTGGAGATAAGGATTGAGGCAGGGCGTCGCGGTGGCCTTCTTATCCCCTCCTCGCGACGATGGCGAATATCTTGGCGCAACGACGATGATGACGACATCGGGCGGCGGCGAGCTCTGCCAGCGAGCTGCCTATGTGCGTGACAGTGACGACGATGACCATTTTTGCGGATAACCCCCTGACGATTTCTTTAGCTCAACTCGCGGTCCTCTCCTGACCCCACTTGTCAGTCACAGATGGAAAAGGACTGGGCTAGTTACTGGGCTGTTATGGGCTGCACATAGGCATCAGATAGGTGTAGGGTGTTGGGCTGCGGCCAGGTTTGGTTTTTATTTGTTTTATCCTTTTTCTATTTTTTGTTTTCTTATTCAGATTTGAATTTTATTTATATATTTTGAACATTTCTTTGCAGGATTTCTTTGCTGGTCTATTTCAATAACACTAAAACATAGTTAGTATTATTTGTGAATTTATTTATTATATATATCTTATTATATTCCTTTTATTTTCTTAATATATGAACCCCTTTTAATATTTTGTAAAAGCTCTTCTTATTATTTTATTTTCCATCTTTAGTTCTGGATTTCCTGAATGATATATTCTTATTTGCTTATCAACGTAACTTTAGTTGGCTCATATTTGGAATAGAAATTTTTATATGTGTAATGATCCTATATCATTAGTTAATGCATGAAATATAAAAGTCATTGATATATTCATTACTACCTCCGTTGAGTTGGAACATGGCAAAGTATATATTCTATTGTAATAAACAAAGAGGTTTAAGGTTTTGTATTATGCATAGCTACCCTAAGGTTTAAGGTTTTTAATATTTTTAGTCTCCTTTGTGGATATGTTAAAGATTCAATGGCTAAACATATTGTTTTCTGTTTGGGATACTTGATAACCTCACCTCTAGTACTAGAAATTTATATCTAGAATGTTTAATGGAAAAGAATTGATAAATATATAATTAAGCACATATAGTTATGATGGTTGAAATTAACAGAGATGTACTGATGTGATTTGCTATAGGAGATATTTCTACAAAGTGTTATAGACATCAGATGATGGATCAATAGTATGAGATGGATATTATGTTTAATTCGAGATTTAAGTTTGATTGCTTACCAAGATTTAATAGGAAGATTATTTATAACATACAATTATGTTTCACAATCTTGGATCTCTAATTAAGGAATTCCTTTCCTAGATATAATACTTCTTTCTATCCATCATCATGATTAACATGATGAGCTTTACTGATTTAAATCTTCCTATGTATATATTACTCTTCTAAACTCATGGATGAAACCAATGAGTTTAATACTAAAAGATTTCATAACTTCTTCATATCCATGCTTGATCATCTTCTAAGATGAATAACACTACTTCTAAACTCTATGCTATACTAGCTTTAATTAAATAATATCAGCCTATATTTACTTAACTCTCATGACTTACACTTCAATCCCTGAATTACATTTATGTGGTTTGCAAAGACTACTCTAGGATCACTTATCTCTACTAAGGTTCCGATCATGTTCTACCCACCAGTATTACTTATACTAAGTATAAGCATTCAATATTGGTGGCCAAAGCATGACCATTATAATACTCTAATCATTTATTACTGAAGTTCTTAGTTTGCTAAGCAGGGCCATTATCAATACAACCTTGTAGTTGTATTGAAATTATCTTCTGTTTAGCTCTATTTGGATTAAGAGATATAATTCATTAACTATACCTACTTGATCCAATAGGACTATTCCTGGTAACTATTTTCAGACTTCATCCTTGTAATATTCTTTTCTATCAAGGAGGGATTTAACTCCATCAACTATCTTTTAGCTTGGATTCTTTTTAATCATTATTATCAAACAATTGACATCTGAAACTGGCATCACTATTCACCTTTTCTTAGTTGTTTCTCTGTAGACCCTTATTTGTAAGCTGTGTTATGCTCAAGTACTTGATAGTTTGAGAATGGATGATTCAATAGTTGATTTCTCAATATTAATGATCAACAGACATGGAAATATAGCTCAACAGATATGATAAGGATTGATATTGAATTAAAGATATATGGTGAATTATCTAAGCTTAGTTCCTTTCCTACTCCATAAGAAGTAGGGTTAGGTATCACCATGATACTCATGGTCTATGCAGATGAGATTAAGATATAGTGGTTACATTCTTATTATTTGTGTTATATCCTTAACTTGGTACTTATGAGCGATTATAATGAATACTATAATATGATCACCTAATAATCAAATATATTCCACATTGTATTAAGGTTTAACTTATAGTACATTTGATCTACCCTTAGATCAAATCTCTCTTACCCAAAATGAGATTTTAACAAAGGTCTTATTGAAACTTATCACGGTCAACTTGATGATCTACTTCCATTCCATCAAGCTAAGAGAAGCTTCAATCACTTTGACAAGTTTTGTTAAAGCGCGAAAATTATTCGGATTTTCTATGCATGAATGCAATGCACACATCTGCGTTCAGCTTATTTCTAGGCTCTAATGCTGGGATGTTACACATAGCTCATGAAAATGGCCACAAAACGCGAAAACGATGAGTTTTTTTGTCATGACTCTATTACATGTATCGGGTCTTATGGGCCGTGCAAACCGACCTTGAACACCAAATTTGTGGGCAATAGCTCATGAAAACGGCCATAAAACGCGAAAAAGGCGTGTTTTTGGTCATAACTCTTAAACATGTATTACGGGCCACGCAAATCGCTCTGGAACCCCAAAACTATAGGCAATAGCTCATGAGAACGTTCATAAAATGCGAAAAACGACGAGTTTTTGGTCATATCTCTAAAACATGTATCAGGTCTTATGGGCCATCCAAATCGCCCTGGAACACCAAAATTGTGGCTAATAGCTCATGAAAATGGCCATAAAACGCGAAAACTTCGAGTTTTTGGTCATAACTCCCAAACATGCATCGGGTGTTACGAGTCATGTAAATCGCCCTAGAACCCCAAAACTATGGGCATTAGCTCACGAAAAGGACCATAAAACGCGAAAACACCGAGTTTTTGGTCAAAACTCTCAAACATGTATCGGATGTTATGAGTCATGTAAAACTACCATAAAACTCTCAAACATCTATCCTGTTTTACTAGCCATGCAAATCCCAATTGAACCCTAAAATTGTGGGCAATAGCTCATGAAAATGACCAAAAAACGCGAAAACGATGAGTTTTTGGTCATGCCACTCAAACATGTATATGGTCTTATGGGTCATGAAAATCAACCTGGAACACCAAACTTTGGGCAATAACTCATGAAAAAGGTCACAAAAAGCGAAAAAGCCGAGTTTTTGGTCATAACTCTCAAACATGTATTATGTCGTATGGGCCATGCAAATCCCTCTGGAACCCCAAAACGGTGGGCAATGGCTGATGAAAACGTCCACAAAATGCGGAAAACGACGAATTTTTGGTCATATATCGGGTGTTACGAGTCATGGAAATCTCCCTGGAACCCCAAAACTTTGGGCAATAGTTCATGATAACGGCCATAAAACGCGAAAATACAGAGTTTTTTGTCATATCTCTTAAACATGTATCAGGTCTTATGGGCCATGTAAATCTCCCTAGAACACCAAAACTGTGGGCAATAGCTCATGAAAACGGCCATAAAAGGCAAAAATGTCGAGTTTTTTGTCATAACTCTCAAATATGTATCGGGTGTTACGAGTCGGGTAAATCGCCCTGGAACCCCAAATCTGTGGGCAATAGCTTATGAAAAGGTCCACAAAAGGCGAAACCGTGAGATTTTGGTCATGCCTCTCAAACATGTATCGAGTCTTATGGATCGTGCAAATCGACCTGGAACATCAAAATGGTGGGCAATAGCTCATGAATACAAACATAAAACGCGAAAATGCCAAGTTTTTGGTCATAACTCTCAAACATCTATTATGTCTTTGGACCATGCAAATCGCTTTGAAACCCCAACTGTGGGCAATAGCTAATGAAACTGCGATATAAAATTAAAACAACGATTTTTTGCTCATGGAAATCGTCCTAGAACCCTAAAACTATGGGCAATAGCTCACGAAAACGACCATAAAACGTGAAAACGCCTAGTTTTTGGTTATAACTGTTAAACATCTATCCAATTTTACTAGCCATGCAAATCCCAATTGAACCCCAAAACTGTGGGCAACAACTCATGAAAATGGCCACAGAACGTGAAAACGCCGAGTTTTTGGTCATGCCACTCAAACATGTATCAGATCTCTGATGAGTCATGCAAATCGACTTGGAACATCAAAACGGTGGGTAATAGCTCATGAAACGGCCATAAAACGCGAAAAAGCCGATTTTCGATCATAACTCTCAAATATGTATCACGTCTTACATGCCATGTAAATCGCTCTAGAACCCCAAAACTGTGGACAATAGCTCATGAAAGCGTCCATAAAACGCGAAAAACGACCATAAAACGTGGAAACACCTAGTTTTCGGTCATCAATTTTTAACATCTATTCGGTTTTACTATCCATGCATATCCCAATTGAACCCCAAAACTGTGGGCAATCGCTCATGAAAATGGCCCCAAAACGCGAAAACGACGAGTTTTAGTCATGCCACTCAAACATGTATCGGGTCTTATGGGCCATGCAAATCACCCTATAACCCCAAAACTATGGGCAATAGCACATGATAACGTTCATAAAACGCGAAAACACTGAGTTTTTGGTCATATTTATCAAACATGTAAAGGGTTTTATGGAACATGCAAATCGCCCGGTAACACCAAAACTATGGGCAATAGCTCATGAAAACTGCCATAAAACACGAAAACGTCGAGTTTTTGGTCATAAATCTCAAACATGTATCGGGTGTTACGAGTCGTGTAAATTGCCCTGGAACCCCAAATCGGTAGGCAATAGAAAATCAAAACGGCCATAAACCACGAAAAACAACGATTTTTTGGTCATATTTCTCAAACATGTATCAGGTTTATGGGCCATCCAAATCTCCTTGGAACACCAAAACTACGAGCAATAGCTCACGAAAACAGCCATATTAAATTAAAACGACGAGTTTTTGCTCAAAACTCTCAAACATATATCGGGTGTTACGAGTCATGCAAATCACCGTAGAACCCCAAAACTGTGGGCAATAGGTCACGCAAACTACCATAAAACGCGAAAACGCCAAGGTTTTGGTCATATATCTCATACATCTATCTGGTTTTATTAGCCATGCAAATCCCAATTGAACCCTAAAACTGTGGGCCACTCAAACATGTATCTTGTCTCTTATGGGTCGTACAAATCGACTTGGAACACCAAAACTATCGGTAATAGCTCATGAAAACGGCCATAAAACGTGAAAAAGCCGAGTTTCTGGTCGTAACTCTCAAATATGTATCATGTCTTACAGGCCATGCAAATCGCTCTAGAACCCAAAAACTATGGGCAATAGCTCATGAAAACATCCATAAAACGCGGAAACGCCGAGTTTTTGGTCAAAACTCTCAAACATGTATTATGTCTTACGGGCCATGCAAATCGTCCTAGAACACTAGAACTCTGGGCAATAGCTCACGAAAATGACCATAAGACACGACAACGCGTAGGTTTTTGTCATATCTCTCATACATCTATCCAGTTTTACTAGCCATGCAAATCCCAATTGAACCCTAAAACTGTGGGCAATAGCTCATGAAAATGGCCACAAAACGAGAAAACGACGAGTTTTTGGCCGTGCCACTCAAACATGTATCGGGTCTTATGCCCTGCAAATCGACCCAGAACACCAAATCTATGGGCAATAGCTCATGAAAACGGCCATAAAACGCGAAAAATCCGAGTTTTTGGTCATAACTCCCAAACATGTATCATGTCTTACGGGCCATGCAAATCGGTTTTTGGTCATAACTCTCAAACATCTATCGGTTTTACTAGCCATGCAAATCCTAATTGAACACAAAAACTGTGGGCAATAGCTCATGAAAATGGACACAAAACGCGAAAACGACGAGTTTTTGGTCATGCCAATCAAACAAGTATCCTGTATTATGGGTCGTGCAAATTGACCTAGAACACCAAAACTGTGGGCAATAGCTCATGAAAACGGCCATAAAACATGAAAAGGCCATGTTTTTGGTCATAACTTTCAAACGTTTATCATGTCTTA